>JACCID010000116.1:0-420932 GCA_018906775.1 Sycophila sp. Sp_5 | reverse complement strand
CTTAATCCTTAAATCTAACGCTACAAATAACAAAAAACAAAATTAATCCGTCATTCACCTCCACCGACTACCATCACCAAGTCATCCCCGAGAGAACAACTGGGAAACGTCCACTCACTGGGTCCGCGATACTACCGCGCTTGGGGTCTTGGGTACCCAGTCAGCTCGCGACTCCTCCTGTCTTCACGGGGTTCTTACTTCGCGACGCCTTCTCTCTTCTCCTCCTACTCTTCTCTTTTCCTATCGCGACTCTCCTCTTCTCCACCTTCTTCTTCTCCCTACTCTCACTTCTTAGCCGGGGGCGGCGAAGTGGATCCGCCGTAATGGCAGCGAAGCGCCCACTCCACGTACGCCGGGGAGTATGCCCTCAACCGGTCCAGGAGGGCCAACACCTCGCTCCTGTCTGAGCCAGCAATGGCCGCAAGAGGCTCTTGCTCCGCCGGAGGGTGGTTGGCCTCGGCGTCGGCCGCGGCTCTCTGGCTGACGGCTGGGGCAGGCTGGGCGGCCGTAGCGGCGGCTGCGACGGTGCTGGTAGTCGCGCTCGGGCGGGCTGCCGACGTCTCCCTGCGGCTGGTGGACGGCTTAGAGGTGTCGGAGGCAGTAGAGGTAGTCGCGGCGGGGACTCTTCGCCTCAGTTGGGCTCCTGTCGGGGGTCCTCCCTCAGTCCCATGGCCTCCGCGGAGCCAGGCCGGATCGTGCGGCGGGGTACCGGGTTCACCCCGTATCGGGCGATGATCCACTTCTTGTAGGCCTCGCTGCAACGGGGGCACGTGGCCAGATCCTCGCCCCTGCGGCCGCAATTGTTGCAGTAGACGAACCGGACCGGGGCGGAGCAGTCGTGCTTCCGATGGCCGGTTCGCCAACAATTGTAGCAGGCTCGAGGGGGAGGATCTAGGGTTGGGTCCGTGGGGATCTCGGCCAGGCCCCCAAACATCATGCCCTGCCGTCTTATGGGCAACTCCCGTGCCATTACCCGGGCCTGGGTGGGCTGGAGGGCGGTGGGTCCGGGAAGCGCCTTCGCCCCGGGTCGATCCTCTTCAGGCTTCTGCGGAGGTCGTCCTCGACCTCGGCCAAGCCGTAGCACCGGCTGGATGGCGGGTTCTGGGGCGGGGGATGGCGGACGGGCACCGCTAAGGGCAGTGGGCCCACCGACCCAACGAACTGTCTCCGCTCCCGAAGATGTCGACGAGTCAGAGGACTCCTCCTCGTCCAGAGCCCAGGAGCCCAGTCCGGCGGTTTGGGATGACGGGGGGGCGGGGCTTCTCGGGGCGGCAACATCTTCCTCGTCCGATATTCGGGAACCAGAGCCGGCCCGTCGTCCAAGCCCCCTCCGGAGTCTCCGCAAACATACTCTTGGGTAGGTCCTTCAGCGTTCTTTTGGAGGTAGCGGCGGAGACCGAGAGCGGCCCAACCGGGTCCTCGCTGGGTATCCCGCTGGCCGTGTCCTCTTCGGCTCGCGGCTGCTCGTCGCGACAGACTTGGGAGGGGACTCCCTCCTCATTGCCCTCCGCGAGGCGGCTAGGCTCCCCCGAGCCTCTTGCTACGGGGGCAGCCTCAGGGCAGGCAGGATTCTCCTCCACTACCATTGGGACCGGTTGAACCGTTCCCGTGATCTCGGGTCCCGCCGCAAAGCGGTTAGACTCCCCCGAGCCTCTTATCTCGGGGGCAGCCTCAGGGAGCCCGAGGTCATGGCCTGCTGTCGCGTCCGACATCTCCGTCGTCTCCTTCTCTCTTCTCTGGTTCGTCGCGACAACTGAAACATAAAGTCAGGAAGGTTAAGGGGGGATAACGGGCGTATTGCGCGAAGGCAGGTATCGTTTAAGCTCAGACACATGTACCTTTGCGCTTTGCCTGTTTCCCTCCGTCTCGACTTCATACACGGTCGGGGACAGAACCCGAGTTACTCGGAACGGACCACCGTACTTCGGCGCGAGCTTTGCTGAAAACCGCTGAGCCGCGCTAGACAAGTGATGTTCGCGTCTCATTACCGAGTCCCCTACGTTAAACGTGACGTGTCGCCGACCGCGGTTGTAGTGTCGCGCGTGAACTTCTTTCGAATCGTCTATGAACTTTGCGACTAAGTCTCTAAGGGTATCTAACCTCTTCATGCGTTCGACCCACTCTTGGGGGTCAGTTTGCGCGAGGAGAGGATGTCCCTCCGCCCGTTGCCTTAAACTTCGTACGGGTGTCGGATGACGGCCGTAGTTTAGGAAGGCGGGAGAAACTTTCGTCGAGGCCTGCGTCGCCGTATTTACTGCGTGGCGAAACTCATGAAGATGAGCATCCCAGTTCTAATGATAGGTCTTGACAAACGTCGCGACCATAGTCTTGAGAGTTCTGTTACTCCTCTCGACCGGGTTTGCCTGCGGGTGATACGGCGGCGTCGTGACCTGTTTCACGCCATACTCGTCTAACGTCTTCGTCAAATGCTTGTTAACGAACTCCCGTCCGTTGTCCGTCAGGAGGTATTTCGGCGTCTCCCAACGGAACAGCACCAATTCTTCGAACGCAGCCGCGACTGCTTTACCGTCGGCACGACGCAGAGGTTTAATCTCGACCCATCGCGTGAAAAGGTCTTGAAAAACAAGGAGGTACTTGAATTGGTTCTTACTGGCAGGAAATTCCATGACATCTGCCGCTACCACCGACCAAGGACGTTCGACGACCCTTTTGCCGATTAGTCCTTGTGGCGCGAACTGAGATGTTTTGTACTCTTGGCATTCGCGACAGCTTCTTACGAAGTCATGAACGTCATGCCAAGCTCCCGGCCAGTAATATTCCCGGGCCACCCGATCGTAGGTTTTCTCAATTCCGAGATGTCCAGACGAGGGGGCCCGATGTGCCACCTGTAGCACCTTTTCGCGATGATCCTTAGGAACCACCAGTCTCCAACCTTCTTCTGGAGTCGCGATCGGATCCAAAAGAGGGTCTGCGCGATGTCGATAAAGCAATCCGGCGTCTACCTTCCATCCGGGATACTTCATTGGCGTCTCGTCTACTTCGCGCAATCGTCTGAGGTACCATTCGTCTTCGACAACTTCAAATTCTGCGACTTCAACTTCGTCCTCCTGCATTTGCGATAAGGCATCTGGGACATGATTTAGAGCTCCCTTTCGGTGAACAATGTCGAAGTCCCATTGTTGCATTTTGAGGGCCCAGCGGGCCAGTCTGCCTGTGGGATCCCTCAAATTGCGTAGCCATCGCAGGGCACTATGGTCAGTTATCGCGGTAAAGTGATACCCCTCTAAATAGGGTCTCAGTTTCTCGATCGCCCACAGGAGGGCTAAACACTCCTTTTCAGTGGTAGTGTAGTTCCTCTCTGCGGGCGTCAAGGCGCGACTGACATAGACGATAGGGTGTTCGCCATCTTCTTTTTCTTGGGTTAGGACCGCCCCAATCGCGAAGTTGCTCGCGTCGCATTGGACGACGAACGGCTTGCTGAAGTCGGGTCTGGCTAGAACCGGCGCGATTGTCAAAGCCCTCTTAAGCTTATCGAACACCACTTGTTGTTCTGCCTCCCAGATCCAGGGTTGGTCCTTTTTAAGGAGTTTGAGAAGCGGCACTTTCAGCTTGGAATCTTGGTCTATGAACCGCGAGTACCAGCCCAGCATACCCAGGAATCTCCTCAGGTGCTTAACTGTCGTGGGAGCGGGGTAGTCCAGTACTGGCGCGACTTTCTCGGGATCCGGACGTAACCCTTCGTGATCCAAGAGATAACCAAGATACCTCACCTGCGAGCAGCAGAATTCACATTTGTCGCGATTAATGGACAATCCAGCGTCTCTTAGCTTCTTCAACACGAATTCAACCCATTTAAGGTGTTCTTCGTACGTCTCGGTGACGATTATGATATCGTCGAGATATCCGAAGACATAAGGCTCTACCTCAGGGCCGAATAGCGAGTCGATAAGACGCTGGAAGGTCATGGGAGCGTTGGTGAGACCAAATGGCATTCGGCGGAATTGCCATAGGCCTGATCCTTGCACCGCAAATGCTGTGTACTGCTTGCTCAGGACGTCGAGTAGTACTTGATAGTACGCGTTTTTCAGGTCTATCTTTGTAATGTAGCGTGCGCGACGCATCTGGTCGAAAATGGCATCCACCCCCCTGATCGGGTATGCATCTTTCTTCGTAACTTTGTTGACGTCGCGATAATCGATGCAAAAGCGGTATGAACCATCCGACTTTTTGATGATGACAGGCGCGCTACTCCACTCGCTGGCCGACTTCTCAATGATCCCCAGGGCTTGCAGCTTTCTAACCTCATCTTGCGCGACTTGGAGCATCTTCGGCGACATCCGGCGCATTGGCTGTTTGATCGGTTTGGCTCCTTGCACGTCGATGTGGTGAGTTATCAAGTTGGTAGCTCCTGGGTACTCCGTCTCGTCCGGTACGTACTTTGCGACCAACTCGTCGATCTTCCGTCTCTCGTCAGTCGTCACTTCTGAAATTCCTGCGCATTCCGCCGCAATTTCACCTTCGTCAGACTCGCCGTGGTGAAACCGGTGCCACGGGCCTTCGCAAACACTCCATAATCCTTGCGCGTGTTTTATTTGCACGTCCCAAGCGTTGCAAAAATCAATGCCGAGGATTATATCGTGATCTAGTGCGCTCATTGCGCGACACTCCAAAGGACCCGTAAATCCGTCGATCTCAACTTGGAGTTTCAAAGTACCTAGCGGTCGCGAGGTTCCTCCTAACACTCCTCGTATCGTGGTGTGGCAGGCTTCCAGACGGTCTTTAAACTTCTCCGCCAGTCGTGCTCCAACTATCGAGACAGCTGCGCCCGTGTCCAACAGAGCCTTGTAGCGTTGACCTGCTAAGGTTAGGTACAGGAAATTTCTGTTGTCCGAGTGCATTCCAGCTACTTGCATTTCCGGCTTCATGTCGAATAGTCGGACATGGCTCTCAGCAGAGCTTCGCTCTGCGTCTCCCCCCCCCCCCCTGCATTGCAAATGCCGGGTGGAGCGAACCATCCTTCGCGACATCCCGGTTGCCCTTGCTATGCATGGGCAAAGCACAAAGAGGCCATGGCGCTGCCGGGTGGAGCGAACTACCCTTCGCGACATCCCGGTTGCCCTTGCTATGCATGGGCAAAGCATCTGGCTCTTCAAGCAGTCGCGCCAAAGCGCGATCCCAGGCTTGCAAATTAGCATAATCCGCCATCTGTGCAGGATCAGCTGGCTGTCTCGACACGACTTCTTCTAACGGCGTCTTCTTCTCGTCTGTCGTCTTCGCATTTTCGCTGAGGTTCCGCGTCTCTTCTCGCTCGTCCGCGTGCGTCATTAACTTTTTCTTCGCGCCTAATTCGCGTACCAAGCTGGGGTCCTTCCCGTGCGACGTCTTATCGGAGAACGTTACACACGGATGTCTACCTCGCTGGTAAATCAGATTCTTCATCTCGCCATACTTCGCGTCGTATACTTCTTTACTATCTAACTTATCTTCTAAATTCTTACTTCTAACGTCAAACTTCTCGTCACTCGTCGTATTGTCTAACTTCAGCTTATATTCTAACCTATAATCTATTTCTTCCGGCAAATACTTCTCGTCTGAAACGTCTGGTTGCGCCATTTTGCTGACTTCCGTTCTCGACGTTCGTCTCGCTTGCGCCTCCGACCTCCATTCTTCGCATCGCCAATCGTCACGACTTGTGGAGCTGGGGCCATTCCTGCGCGGGGCTAGCGAGGCATGCTGCTCCTCGCACGGATTCCTGCCTCGCTCTCTTACAACGCCTCGACTATTCTTCTCGTCAACGTCCTTCATCGTCATCTCGCCTTCGTCACGCCTGAATGAGCTGGGACCTTTCCCACGTGGGACTAGCGACGGTTGCTGAACCACACATGGATGTCTGTCTCGCTCTCCGCTCTTCACTTCACGTCTAACACTATTACATTCACCGTCACGTCCGTCACTTCTACGTCCCTTTCCGACTGACTGTACCGATGGAGTCTGCTTGCAGTCGGGGGTCGCGACGAAAAAATTTTCTGCGCCCTCGCGTCGAAGCTTTGCTCCTGTCCGTGTTTCGGTCAGTTCGGGTGGTTCGCTACGTCGCTTCACTGCTTCTGCATATGAGCGGGGGAAGACAGTGAACCGTTCAGTCCCCCCGCTTGCCCGTTTCCCCAGGCTGCACGCAAGTGAGCGCAGTTAGCGCATTTATGGAACGTAGTTCCGTTGGTGCCGCACACTTGGCAGCTCACCTGCTCGGTCTGCTTGTTTGGGCATGAGCCCGACATGTGACCGGTTGCCGTGCAATAGTAGCAGGTCATAGTCGGGCACTGGGCTATGCGATGCCCAGGGTTGCCACATGCAAAACAGACCGAAGGCTGCCTTGGAGTCTGCTGCGTCGTCGGCGGCGACCACTGTTGCTGCGGCGGTGTCCACTGCTGCTGTGGCGGTGGTGACACCTATTGCTGCTGCTGCGGTGACCATGGCTGCTGCTGTGGTGGTGTCCACTGCTGCTGTGGCAGTGACCACGGTTGCTGCGGTGGTGTCCACGGCTGCTGCGGTGGTGCCGCGAAGTTCGGCGTCGGCGAGGCAGGGCTACCCTGCTTCCCGGCGCGAGGAGTCGCGCCTTGGGCAGGTGCCTGCCGAGGAGGCTGAGCGGCACTCCCGGCTGCTGCCGCCGACGGAGGTATTGCTGCAACCTCTTCGCCGTCCGTACTACCTTCGCTCGTCTTCTTCGTCTTGTCGCCCTTCTTCTTCGCCTGCTTCTTGGACGATTTACTCTTTGGGGGCGTCGACGTCGCGCTCGCAACTTCTTCCTGATTCTTACTGGGAATCTCTTCTGAAGCCGTCGCGACCTTAGCGCTCTTGGTTTTGCCCCAAAAAGCTCCGCCGGGGAATCTAGCCTTTTCTGGCGGTGGAGGTGGTTTGTATCGTCGGTTGACTTCCTTCCTTCGCTCCACGCGTCGTCCTAGGCGTTCAAGCGTTTCGAAACTGTCGATGGTTTTATCTTCCATATAATCGCGATATTCTGGCAGTAGACCGCGGTATACGGCGTCTAGCTGTACATCTAGCGGCGGTCTCTTCCGAAAATGCGCGATTATGAATTTCATCGACGCGACGTAGCTGGAAATCTTTTCCCCTTGTCCTTGGCTTCTCTCGTGTAAATCGTCCCACACGTCACGCTCCGTCCATTCGCCAATAAATTGTCTCTTGAACGCACGCTTAAAATCCTTCCATGTCTCCATATCGTCTCTCGCAGTGCGGAACCACGTGCTAGCACTCTTGGATAAAATGCTGGGTAGCGCATTTAAAAGCTGCTCGTCGGGATAGCCGCCCGCTCGCCGGCAATCTTCCAGTCGCGCCAAAAATTCTTCCGGAATTTCTTTCTCTAATCCGGAGAATTTTAAACTGTATTGCTGGAGTAATTTTACACACTTCCAACTATCAGTCGTGCCATGGTTCTCGCGTCGTCTCGTCTGGTTTCTTCGCGACACTTTAATCGGCCCATCTCGCTCACTGTCGGACTCCGTGGGTGAAGACGACATTTTAGACTCCGATTCGCCCCTTACGGGGTCCCTTTGATGTCGCGAGAGTCTGGAGGGCGCCTCCTTCGGGGCTCCGGTAATTCGCGAGCTAGGTAGCGTCTGCTCGGTTTGTTGGGGCCTCGGAGAGGGTATCCTGCGCTCTGGAACATCCATAGGAATCTTGTCGTCTTTTGTAGTCGTCCTGGCTGGCACAGAGTTCCGACGGTGGTCTCTCCTCGTTGATTCCAATATTGGTCCTTGGGGAGGATTCTGCAGATGCGCCGTTTGTTCTGCTAAAGTGGCGAGTAACTGGTAATACGCGTCAACCGTCTCGTCATCTCCAGATTCTTCTCCATGACTACTATTTTCTTTGCATTCTACGTCCGACATACTGGCGTCTGATCTCGTCCGAGTTGGTGAAGGTGGTGGTGTCGGATGTCGCGAGCCGGTCGGATCTGGGGTGGGCTGCGCTGCTGTTCTGGAGGTAGAAGGTAAAGGTTGTCCTCCATTCGCAGTCGGCGGGTCCACGCATTGTGCGACCATACGCAGCGACTGCAACCTCCAGTTATTCTGCTCTTGTATGTCGTGTTGCAGAAAAATTTGCCGCTGCCCGCCCGTCGACGTCCGGCATCCGGCAACCGTAGCGCTCACCGGAGTCGCGACCGTAGTTGTAGGAGCTGAGGTGGTGGTGGTGGTGGTGGTTGCCGTGGTTAAAGGAAGATTCGTCCTTGGTTCGTAGACGGACTCCCATTCCTGTGGTCGCGATGTAGACGAGAGCATGGGCTCAGTCAGCTCCTTTAATAGGGACTCGTGCACCTGCAACCGGCGCTTCGGTGCTGCTAGCACTGTGGCTGTTGGTGAAACACGCGATTCGCCGTCCAGTCCCGGTAAATCCCTCCGATCCATCGTCGGGGCCATCGGTGTCGGGTGTGCAGTCATCCATAAAGGGTCGTCAACTGTAGCATCCCACGGTACCTCCATCGCCAACACTCTTCTGCAGGATGCACGGAGAAGTCGTTCCCTTAACTCTCGGTGTGCTCCTTCGGGACTGCAATCCTGTATCCTCAATTGCTCCACTAGTACGGCTGGGTTCATCCGGTTTATTTGTTGCGCCAGTTTTGCGACTGCCGCGTTCCTCCTTACATTGGCCTGAATCCACATTGTGCATTGCTCCTTGGTAGCCATCTTGACGTAGAGTTCGTTTTTACTCGCTATTCTTGGCTCGTCTAATAGCCGGTTGCCTACTGTAATCTGTCGCGTCTCCTGAGAAAAGGAAAATACGCGATCCGATTTTCGCGAACAGTCCCAGTAATTGCGGCGAGCTAGAAAGGCGCGATCAAAAACCAAGACTTCCGAACGTTTGGTTACTCCGGAATCGTCAAACGGAGACCACCAGGGGCTGCGTAAAGGTACAGGGTCAGTAAGCGGGGAAGGGTGGGGTGGTCCAGTCGCGAGCAACACCACACTTCAATTTCCCAAGTTGCAGACAAGTCAAACAAAATATATGAAATATAAAAATAAGTATTCTGGCGATTACCGTTGAAATACTTGCTAAAAAAGGGGAAAATTTTTCAAATTTCAGATTCGTTGATTGAGTGGATAAATAATCTTGAGGTAGAAATAAAATTCTTGATTCAAAATTATTATCTTCCTGAAAAATCCGCGGGATACTACCGTTACTCGACGTTAAAAACCTGCAATCGCGAAACCCTAATCGACCTGCAAAAGAAAATTCTTCGATGATTTCGTTGGTTCTTGATTTCAAGTTTCTTCTTGATGTGAGTTTTTGTCAGTCGCGACTGTATCTCGCGGTATTAAATCTTCAATCTTCGCTGAAATCCGTAAACGAGCAATATTCCACTAGAAAATTTCATAGAACACCAAATTTAATTTAATTTCAATAAATATAGGGCTTTGGCTAACAACTGGGCAACCCAAGACGCATGCGACACTTAACTTCTAAAACTACAACTAAAATAAAATAATCACGCCAAAAGTGCGAGAGGGGGCGATTCGACCCGGGTATTACACCCGATTTTAGCGGCCGTCGGTGTTCCTCAGTGAATGACTGGCGAAAACCGACTTTTCATCCAATTAAGATGGCCGAAAAATCAAGCGACCACGCGCCAGAGGATGACTCGGTTTACACGCTTGGAGTCGGGCAACTACCATGGGAAAATTCCCGACGCAAAAAAAAAGCAATAATTAAAATTACAAAAAAAAAATTAATATTAAATTTTCGCTATATAGTAAGTAATTAATACCACTTACTTGGTAAGGATCCCGACGGAGTGTGTATTTTTATCACGCCCTGCAAACGAGTCGCGTCCCAATCACGTACACGACTTAAATCTACTCGCGTCAACTAACCTACTTGTCATATACTCGCGTCACACATACATAAGCTCTCACACTTTCACACTCGCCACGTCGCACCATCAAAAATTTCGAACGCCGAACAATTCTTCTCGACTCCGCTGATGCCGCAAGATGGCCGCTTCCGGTCCGATTGCCACGTATCTATTGCGGCCCCACGTCGGGCGCCATTTTGTGACGTTGCGTTTCGTCCGCGAGAGTCGCGAGACTTCCCCGAACAACGCCGACAAAGCTTGCACCACAAGTGCCCGGGACTTTTCCTATTGAACGGGCGCCAGGTGTTTGAAACACCGCCCCGGGCTGCTTCCTTCCTTCTGCGCTGGCTAGCTGCTAGGAGAGCTAAAGACCTAGACTCGATAGCCGACGGGGTCCGGCTATCCGCGACAATCGGACTATTCACTCACACGAAACACACTCTCGTAAATAAAACAACGTCGTCACTTTTAATATACAGGGTGTTCGAAATGTTCCGGACCCCCCACTTATAACATAAAGTAAGCATTTTGGAAAAAAATGTTAAATACAAAAGTTGTTAAGTTTTGAAGGTTGAACTAAATGATGACCTTGGATTTGTTATTGGTTATCATTTTCAAGGTCATTTAAAGGTCATCTTCAGTTTTTTAAATAAGGACCCCTATTTTTTATTTCAGATTCTGAAAGAGCACAAAATTTTACATCTGGATATGTACCCACGTTATGGCTCAAAATGACCTACAGAGGTCATTTAGTGGTTAAATGATTATTTAGTAGCAGAAAGCCAAGAAATCCCGATTATTAAGAACTTTGGGTGTATTTGACGAATAATTTGACGACTTTAATACTAAAGTACATAATTTGATTTTCTAGGACGAACTTTATGGTCACTTTAAAATTGGCCTTCATTTTTAAGGTCATTTGAAAGTTATCTTCAGCTTATTAAAAAGGGACTCATTTTGTATTCCGGATTCTGGAGGAGCATTAAATTTTAGGTCTGGAGATATGTACAATATCCACGTCATGGCTCGAAATGATCTACATAGGACACTTGGGGGTTATTAATTTCAAAAGCAAAATAATCTAACCGTTTTACATGAACAGTTTTTATTGCAATAATTTTTTGCAAGGGTTACGAGTTTCTACGCATGATTCATAGCATTTTCAGGATCGTTACTTGTACCTTAGAAGATTTTGCTCACTATTCTTTTTAGGAATCAGTTCATTTATAATTGTTAATTAACAATTGTTTACTCCTATTTACTTTTCTGTTTTCAAGAGTTAAGTGAAGTTCTCTTACTTCGAAATTCAGATAATTGTATTAATTTTCAATAATTGTACTTTTAATCGTACTGAAAAATGGCACATCTTACTGAACGAGAAAGAATATCTTTGTTGATGATGCGAGGGTGGGGTGATCAAGAGAGAGGTTACAAACAGGTACAGCGTTTATTCAATGAAACATTCAGAGTTGAAGAAAACAACCCTATTTCAAAAAGTACCGTAATTCGTACAATTAGACGTTTTGAAGAGACAGGTGGTATTAAAGATCGTCCTAAATCAGATAGATCCAAATCATCGTCTAATGATGAAAAGAGCTTAGACGTATTACAATCATTTATTGAGGACCCCCATTGCAGCATCAGACGTTGTGCACAACAGCATGAAATGGGAGCTGCATCTGTGCACAAAATTTTGAAACTCAACAAATGGCATCCTTTCAAATTAAAGTTGGTACAGGAATTATCTGAAGATGATTTTGATAGAAGGGTAGAGTTTTGTGATGTAATGATGCAAATGATATCTGATGATCCTTTGCTCCTCAATAACATTGTTTTCTCTGATGAAGCCACGTTTGAGTTAAGCGGAACAGTGAACAGACATAATTGTCGATACTGGAGTAACATCAATCCACATTGGATGAGAGCGGACCACACGCAACATCCTGAAAAAGTAAATGTTTGGGCTGGCATATTTAATGGAAGAGTACTTGGCCCTTTCTTTATTGAAGGTAATTTAAATGCTGCAGTGTATGAAAACATGCTTCGAGACCAAATTATACCTGCTATACGGAATTTAACGGGTGGAAATCTGGACGAAATTTACTTCCAACAGGATGGTGCTCCTGCACACTACGGTATTCATGTCCGCCGATATTTAGATGCAACATTTCATGATAGATGGATTGGGCGGAGAGGTACAATTGAATGGCCACCTCGGTCCCCAGACCTAACGCCTCTTGATTACTTCCTTTGGGGATACTTGAAGGATAAAGTTTATGTTATAAAACCACGTGACTTGGATGAATTACGCCAAAGAATCACTGATGAAATAGACTTGATACCTCAGCAAATCTTGCGAAATGTTGTTGCAGCCTTTTACAATCGGTTAGCAGATTGCCAAACTGTTAATGGGCAACAATTTGAACAGTTGTTGTAAAAAGTTCCTGTCAACGACATTTTAAAAAAATTCAGTTTGGGCGAATAGTCCACTGTCTTGATTTAGTTAGCTGGGCCGCCGATAGTCCTGCCTTAGCTGACTGGGCCGCTAGTGTTCTTGTCTTAGTAGGCTGGGCCGCCGATGATCTTGCCTTAGTTGGCTGGATCACCCATGATGTTACCTTAATTAGTTGTACCTCCCGTGCCTGAGCAATAAGGCTCATTTTGATTAGAAATTTTTTTATTTATCATTTTCTCCCCCGAGGTATGTAGTTGTTGGGCCTAAGGCTTATTTTGATTAGACATTTTTTTATTTATCATTTTCCCCCCCGAGGTATGTAGTTGTTGGGCCTAAGGCTTATTTTGATTAGACATTTTTTTATTTGTCATTTTCTCCCCCGAGATATGTAGTTGTTGGCCTAAGGCTTATTTTGATTAGACATTTTTTTATTTATCATTTTCCCCCCCGAGGTATGTAGTTGTTGGGCCTAAGGCTTATTTTGATTAGACATTTTTTTATTTATCATTTTCTCGCCCGAGTTATGTGGTTGTCTGGCCTAAGGCTTATTTTACGCCAGTGTCAATTACACCTTCTACAATCCTAATGCAGAATTTAGCGCTGGTGCAAAATGGAGAATTACAACTAGGAGGCTTAATTTGGAAACTAAAGTTAACCTTCAAATGACCTTGAAAATCAAGGGCAATGTCAATTTAACGCCACCATAAAGTTTGTCTTGCAAAATCAAATTACTTTAGTATTGGTCAGATACGCTCAAAGTTCTTAATAATCGGATTTCTTGGCTTTCTGCTACTAAATAATCATTTAACCACTAAATGACCTCTGTAGGTCATTTTGAGCCATAACGTGGGTACATATCCAGATGTAAAATTTTGTGCTCTTTCAGAATCTGAAATAAAAAATAGGGGTCCCTATTTAAAAAACTGAAGATGACCTTTAAATGACCTTGAAAATGATAACCAATAACAAATCCAAGGTCATCATTTAGTTCAACCTTCAAAACTTAACAACTTTTGTATTTAACATTTTTTTCCAAAATGCTTACTTTATGTTATAAGTGGGGGGTCCGGAACATTTCGAACACCCTGTATTTATTCGCCTCTTCCAATGGCTCTCCCGACGACAATACAATTTCTCTTACAAATCTAAGGCCTCGCTGGCACTTCGCTAATTAACGCGTCCCGTACGCCACACAATCGCAATTTACCTACGCGTCGACACGACAAAAATCTACTACACGCGGCGACTCTACTTCACGACGACTCGCGTTCCGGATCGCGGCACCCTCGCGACAACACAGCCTCCCGACGGCTGAATTACCCGCGTTACACCACTCCGTCGACACCTCACCTGCGCAGCGGCGACGATCGTCCCTCCGCCGAATACTCTGCTCCACTCACCGGCGTCCTTCTCTCGCCTCCTCGACAGACGTCCTCTCCTACGCTCGACCGACTGACGACTTGACTAGACTCCGACTTCTCGACTTAAATTCGCGATACGACTCTACTTCTCTTCTCGACTTCTACAAAAGGCTTAGGTAAGAGCTTCGAGCTGGAGGTGTGCGTTGGTAGCGATCCAGGCAACGAGTGAACGTCGAAAAATGGCGATCTCGAACGCAGGGTTAGCGTCTCTTGCCCTCTCACTCGCACTCGCACTTTGTAATTAGTGTCTCTTTTCAATCTGCCTAATTAACGCAAGAGAACGTGAGGTGTCGCGCGAGTACTTCATTATCGCGCCTAGAATCGCCCTACAGGACGAGTTAGTTGCGACGCGCGCGCCCTCTATTCCCGGACGGACCGCGAGTACTTTCATTATGGCGGAGCCGCCGTGTGTACGCGAGGACTTGCGAATATGGCGAGCGTGCGCTGCGCCACCGCTTGCATTAATTGCGCGGGCCCTCCGTACGGCCCTGCCTATATTCGAGCTCGGCGAGCTCGAGCGGCGCCTTCGTTCGTGGCGCACGCGCGCCTCTCGCGCCGTCCCGCTTCAACACGTGCTGCGCTAGGCGGGCAACACGTGCTCGCCGCATCTTCGTTTGCCGCCAATGTGATGTCCTCGTTGCCGATGTCCAGGTCGTCGTGCCCTCTCGTGGTTGCTTCGCCGGTTGTTTGTGTGTGCGAGTGAGTGTGCGTGTCGTCGGCGCTACTCCCTAGCGCTCCAAGTGTGCCTCGTGCGTCAGTTAGGGTTAGGGCGCCGGGCTGTCAGCTGGCTCGCCGCCTCGTGTGGACGTCGTCTTCGCGTAGCCGGTGACAGCTGGGGAACCCGCTGAACGTCGCGCCGTCTCTCCTCTTCTTGTCGGTGCTCCGGGTGTGTTCGCCGTGGCGTCGTCGCGATGTGGCAGCCGCGAAACCTCCGGAAACGTGGGTCGCATAAGTATTAAACGTAAACAATTATATAGCGCGATTGCGTGGCGTCGATCTGCGTCCTCGTTGCCTGGGGGAACCTCATCGGCGCGGAAATACACGTCACATGTTAAATACAAAAGTTGTTACGTTTTGAAGGTTGAACTAAATGATGACCTTGGATTTGTTATTGGTTATCATTTTCAAGGTCATTTAAAGGTCATCTTAAGTTTTTTAAATAGGGACCCCTATTTTTTATTTCAGATTCTGAAAGAGCACAAAATTTTACATCTGGATATGTACCCACGTTATGGCTTAAAATGACCTAGAGAGGTCATTTAGTGGTTAAATGATTATTTAGTAGCAGAAAGCCGAGAAATCCCGATTATTAAGAACTTTGAGCGTATCTGACCAATACTAAAGTAATTTGATTTTGCAAGACAAACTTTATGGTGGCGTTAAATTGACATTGCCCTTGATTTTCAAGGTCATTTGAAGGTTAACTTTAGTTTTCCAAATTAAGCCTCCTAGTTGTAATTCTCCATTTTGCACCAGCGCTAAATTCTGCATTAGGATTGTAGAAGGTGTAATTGACACTGGCGTAAAATAAGCCTTAGGCCAGACAACCACATAACTCGGGCGAGAAAATGATAAATAAAAAAATGTCTAATCAAAATAAGCCTTAGGCCCAACAACTACATACCTCGGGGGGGAAAATGATAAATAAAAAAATGTCTAATCAAAATAAGCCTTAGGCCCAACAACTACATACCTCGGGGGAGAAAATGATAAATAAAAAAATGTCTAATCAAAATGAGCCTTATTGCTCAGGCACGGGAGGTACAACTAATTAATGTAACATCATGGGTGATCCAGCCAACTAAGGCAAGACCATCGGCGGCCCAGCCTACTAAGACAAGAACACTAGCGGCCCAGTCAGCTAAGGCAGGACTACCGGCGGCCCAGCTAACTAAATCAAGACAGTTGACTATTCGCCCAAACTGAATTTTTTTAAAATGTCGTTGACAGGAACTTTTTACAACAACTGTTCAAATTGTTGCCCATTAACAGTTTGGCAATGTGCTAACCGATTGTAAAAGGCTGCAACAACATTTCGCAAGATTTGCTGAGGTATCAAGTCTATTTCATCAGTGATTCTTTGGCGTAATTCATCCAAGTCACGTGGTTTTATAACATAAACTTTATCCTTCAAGTATCCCCAAAGGAAGTAATCAAGAGGCGTTAGGTCTGGGGACCGAGGTGGCCATTCAATTGTACCTCTCCGTCCAATCCATCTATCATGAAATGTTGCATCTAAATATCGGCGAACATGAATACCGTAGTGTGCAGGAGCACCATCCTGTTGGAAGTACATTTCGTCCAGATTTCCACCCGTTAAATTCCGTATAGCAGGTATAATTTGGTCTCGAAGCATGTTTTCATACATTGCAGCATTTGAATTACCTTCAATAAAGAAAGGGCCAAGTACTCTTCCATTAAATATGCCAGCCCAAACATTTACTTTTTCAGGATGTTGCGTGTGGTCCGCTCTCATCCAATGTGGATTGATGTTACTCCAGTATCGACAATTATGTCTGTTCACTGTTCCGCTTAACTCAAACGTGGCTTCATCAGAGAAAACAATGTTATTGAGGAGCAAAGGATCATTAGATATCATTTGCATCATTACATCACAAAACTCTACCCTTCTATCAAAATCATCTTCAGATAATTCCTGTACCAACTTTAATTTGAAAGGATGCCATTTGTTGAGTTTCAAAATTTTGTGCACAGATGCAGCTCCCATTTCATGCTGTTGTGCACAACGTCTGATGCTGCAATGGGGGTCCTCAATAAATGATTGTAATACGTCTAAGCTTTTTTCATCATTAGACGATGATTTGGATCTACCTGATTTAGGACGATCTTTAATACCACCTGTCTCTTCAAAACGTCTAATTGTACGAATTACGGTACTTTTTGAAATAGGGTTGTTTTCTTCAACTCTGAATGTTTCATTGAATAAACGCTGTACCTGTTTGTAACCTCTCTCTTGATCACCCCACCCTCGCATCATCAACAAAGATATTCTTTCTCGTTCAGTAAGATGTGCCATTTTTCAGTACGATTAAAAGTACAATTATTGAAAATTAATACAATTATCTGAATTTCGAAGTAAGAGAACTTCACTTAACTCTTGAAAACAGAAAAGTAAATAGGAGTAAACAATTGTTAATTAACAATTATAAATGAACTGATTCCTAAAAAGAATAGTGAGCAAAATCTTCTAAGGTACAAGTAACGATCCTGAAAATGCTATGAATCATGCGTAGAAACTCGTAACCCTTGCAAAAAATTATTGCAATAAAAACTGTTCATGTAAAACGGTTAGATTATTTTGCTTTTGAAATTAATAACCCCCAAGTGTCCTATGTAGATCATTTCGAGCCATGACGTGGATATTGTACATATCTCAAGACCTAAAATTTAATGCTCCTCCAGAATCCGGAATACAAAATGAGTCCCTTTTTAATAAGCTGAAGATAACTTTCAAATGACCTTAAAAATGAAGGCCAATTTTAAAGTGACCATAAAGTTCGTCCTAGAAAATCAAATTATGTACTTTAGTATTAAAGTACGAAATTTTTTTTTTCTTTTCGTCAAATACACCCAAAGTTCTTAATAATCGGGATTTCTTGGCTTTCTGCTACTAAATAATCATTTAACCACTAAATGACCTCTGTAGGTCATTTTGAGCCATAACGTGGATACATATCCAGATGTAAAATTTTGTGCTCTTTCAGAATCTGAAATAAAAAATAGGGGTCCCTATTTAAAAAACTGAAGATGACCTTTAAATGACCTTGAAAATGATAACCAATAACAAATCCAAGGTCATCATTTAGTTCAACCTTCAAAACTTAACAACTTTTGTATTTAACATTTTTTTCCAAAATGCTTACTTTATGTTATAAGTGGGGGGTCCGGAACATTTCGAACACCCTGTATAATAATAATAATAAAAATGGTTCAAATAAAGTCTTCCTGCAAGCGTTGTGTAGCGTAATGGTTAGAGCGTCTGCTTTGCAATCCGGAGGACTAGGGTTCGATCTTGCGTCAGCGAAGAATTTTTCTGCGATAATGTTATATTTGATTTGTAAATTTACGAATGTATATGTATTAACCTCCAGGCGGCGGGCATTTTTGATAGTCCATAAGTCGTACGTTGAAAAAATTTTCCATAGAAACGGTTCCAATGGACTTCATATAAACACTTGAATACGCCATCTTAAAATCCGAATTCCGAAATTCCGATAACATATTCGTATTCAGTGACCCCAAAAACGGCCGCCGCGGTTAATGATGTACGTATGTGAATGTATAAGTAAATGTAAGTCAGCGAAATAAAGAAAAAAACATAAGTTAAATAAATACCAATGTAACATCGTCGCGGTCTAAACCATACGTGAAAAGCAACTCAGAATAGAATTTTTTTAATGAGTCGAAATCAACCAAACATTTTGTTACTTTGAGCAAATATTTTGTTAGAACAACAAAATATTTAGTTCCTCCAACTAAATTATTTAGTTAAATCCTCCTTACTAAACATTTTATTAAAATGATTAAATAGTGTTTAGTTAATTTAACAAAATGTTAAGTTATTTCGACAATATATTTTGTTAAACTGATTATAGGAATTTTTTCATTTAATAAGATATTTAGTTAATGTAACTAAATAATTTAGTTCAATCCTCCTTATTAAATATTTAATTGATCCAACAAAATATTTTGTTAATTCAGATCTAGGGATTTTCAACGCAACTAAATATTTAGCTAACACACTAAAATATTTCAATGATTTAACTAAATAATTAAATAAATTAATTAAATATTTAGTCAATTTAATTAATTCAACTAAATATATCTGTTCATTCAACTAAATGTCTGATAAGGAGGATTTATCCAAATTATTTTATTGATTCAGCAAAAATTTAGTTGGATTAATATATATTTTTTAGGGTATATTAATTATACAATATTCATTAGAATCGTGTACCATTGCATAAAAATGGATTTTATATATTATCCCATTTATTATCATCATAAAATGATAAATGTACAATATTGTTATATGTTCTTAAATCTTTAAAAGATTTAGCTCCTCACACTAAATGTAATAGTTATCTAAGGAAAACCCATTCACCCTCTTGATCCTTAACCATATATGGGCATATTCTTACAACTTTTGATATTACCAAAAGAATTTTTTTTTTTTAATTTCAAAGCACACTTCTGTCCTTTGGTATGTCGGTTCACAGGACTACCCTTAAGATTAAAACACCTGTGTAATTCATTTATAGTAGACGGCGTCAAGGTTAAAAGGTCAACAATAATAAAAATTCTTTTTTCATTTTAATCGTGAAATAAATTTAAATATTATTTATAAATACAACATTGACATTATAATAATATATCATAAAAAATATTTTGTTTATAATAATAACAATAACAATGAAATAACAAAAAATAATATATACGCAACCAAATTAACATCCATACACTTCTGCTTTTATTATTGTGATGTGTAATACATATTGTAATCGGTGACACCGTTAAATACGTACAAAACAAAACGTGGTCAGTATCAGAACTACAATAAATATTATTTACTATTTATTTTTAATTTATTTTCTTTTTTTTTTTCATGCTAATACAACGTATCATTAAAGTTTTACATGTATTACTCATGCCATTCTCGAAATATCATTGGAAAATCCTTTAATTCTATTTATAGCGAAAATACAATTTGAACATTCAGTAAAGTTAAGTCTCCATCACTTTCAATAAAAATTCACTATAAATGCTAATACTTTTTTCATAATCAAAAGTAGCCAAGAAAAAGTTTACAAATACAACTAGACCTCTATATATAACATTATTCGTGTGCTAAACAAAAAAGTATTATTGTTAGATGAATTACGTTTCAAAAATCAATTTTTAAAGTATTCTCATTTTAAAAATATTCGCAGCACATACTAAATTTTGCGGCTAAAATGTTCATTTTAATGTTGCGAATAAGCCTGTGTTGTTAGTTTATTTTTAATGAAGACTGCCGTTTTGTTAAATTACTTACTTCATCAAAATTCAGAAATCAAACATACGGACTTACACATATTCAAAGGGTCACAACTTTCTTATAAAAAGAGGGACATTAATTTCACGTTAGGCGAAGTTGTATAAGGATAATAGCTCACTATTCCGTTTTGAATTAGATCGATATATAAAACGGCGTTCGAGAAAAATTGTTAAGAGTAAAAAATGTTGTACAACTTACACGTCAAATATACAGATTTTATTTCATTTTGCACCTAAGAAACACTTTAAAATGTCATCTTTGTAGTTGATACTTCATAGACATATATATTTAATAATTTTACATTAAACTACCATTTATTACATTTGATAATATCAATAAGTGAGTAAGTAAATCAGATTTTGTACACTTACATTAAATGTTAAAAGTTCTGTGGATTTCCCCATATACTTTCTCACTAAAATTGGTTTGTGCAAACGTTGATGAGTCTGAAGTTTGGATCGCTCCTAGGGGAGCGAAATAGGAGCGACAAACGATTTTTCCAAAAATTCTAAAATAAGGTTATTTATATGTTTTAATAAGTTAATTATTAACTAAAAATGAATAAAACATTATTTTATATATTTACGAGCGCGTCTAACATCATTAATTTATGTTCTTGCGCATGAAAATAATGTTTTATTCATTTTTAGTTAATAATTAACTTATTAAAACATATAAATAACCTTATTTTAGAATTTTTAGAAAAATCTTTTGTCGCTCCTATTTCGCTTCCGTAGGAGCGATCCAAACTTCAGACTCATAAACGTTGTCCTATATTCCCCTTCTTTGATTTTTGTCGAATACCTAATGATTAGGAGTTTATTTACCATCACCAATTTTGAGTCATGGGTAATTATGGTGCACTTTCGAGAGTCATGAGCAAACAAAACTTGAAAATTCATATTCCAAAAAATGAATGTAAGGATAAAAAAATAAGAGTAGAACAATAATCAACAATGAAGAAGCTAATACAAAAAATATTGTATTTACATAAATATTGTAAACTGATAATAAATTAAAGCTCTAAAAAAGTATAAGTGGCATAGGCCTGCTTGTGATACCACTAAAAAAGAACTCGCCAAGGTATTTTCTTCAAAAGTGGTGAGGAAATGATACCAAAAAAATAACAATAGTACATTCATCATATTAATGATCATTTTTAAAGACATTAATACCGAATATACCTAATAATATTGATTTAAATGCGTGAATATTTTACTAAATATTTTTAACTTTAAGGCTTACACCACACATGGTAGACCACGAACGGTGGTCATCTCACACACTTGGTCGGTTGAAAGAATTTTCATTACTTAATATTAATATGCAAAGCGTCATAGGCCTTTGGTTCTCGTGCAATTCGGCACGTCCCCGAGCAGGGGCAGCCGGTTCGCTTCCACTTTTGATCGACTATCACCTTTCAATATTTTATTAATGTTAAAAAATTAATTTTCTTTAAAAAAGTACGTTTTTCATTTTTTACATTAATAGTAATAAAACTATTCTATTACTACTATTATTATTTTTAAAACTGCTTTTTTTATTTCTTAAAGACAATTCTCTTTTAAAAGAGGCTAGCAGGATGTTGCAATGTACATTAAATATATAAATTAAAAATGTGAGCACACGAAGCACTTTAAATTTTGCTGTAGATTGATTAAATATTGTAAAATGGTTCTCATTCATTTTTCATATTTTAGTATCTCTTCGGAGCGTGGATATATCTTTCTCAGAATTTCCTTCAAATAAATATCCGATTATGTTTTTATAAAATAGGAGTGCAAGGGCCTGAGCTCTGCCCCTGGAGTGGAGAAGGACAAGTGGTTTTAAGGTTGCTCTGTTTCAGAATTGGAGAACGTGAGGAAAGACAAACAATCAACACTTCCAACGACCAGTCTTTCATTTGCTTGGAGTGAAGAAGCAAAGACTTCGTGAGTGAGCACGGAGGGATTCACCGCACCTGGCATCTGGAGCGACCACTAAGTTACGACATTGTAGTAAGCAGTCGGGTTCTAGTACACAGAATTCATTACTGGACCTCTTGGTCTTTCACTTAAGTTACCTTCTTTCTCATTCAAGATTTTGTTGCTCCAAAGTGCCCAACTGCCCTCAGCATGTGGACCTGGCAGTATTCAAAGGAAGAAAGTGTTCCTGTGAATTTTTTGTGTGTGCCAGGACTTGAACTGAAGACTTGAACTGTCTTCAAGCTACCGTACCTAAAAAAAGTGAAGATTTAGAATTTTTTAAGTTGTTTGGAAGAATATGTGTGGATGGGGTTAATCTTTAGTTTTGACCTTATAACTATATAATATAGGGAGATACTACTAAAAAAAAAAACGCACCGAGGTATCTACTTCAAAATTGGTGTGGAAACGATACTAAAATAAAAATTAAATCTATACAAAATAATAGAAAAAAGAAAAATAAATGCACAATTCTTAGCTTAGAGAAGCCATAACAGAAGCAGTATACTGTGCAATCTGCGAAAGCTCCTCGCCGTGTGATAGTGTCGTGTGTACGTGTAGTGCTTTTGTTTGTCCGCTGTGTATAAGTGTATGCTTCTTCCTGGGCTGCGTCTTCATGATCGGTCACGGCAGTCGCGGGGTTGAAGGAAGCTAGCGACCGCGCTCAGCCGAGCGGCCGTCTCTCGCCTCGGCTACGGGTACTGTCGCGGCACCGTCGGACTGCCTCTCGCTGACATTCGTGCACTTCATCGCCTGCTTCTCTCTCTCTTTGAGACATTCTCGTTCTGTCATGTTGAAGTTCGTCTCGGCGAGAGAGAGGACACGACTCGCGAATTTCAGTATTCGCTCTATTCCGTTTTCGAATTAGAGAAGAACCGGTCCGATTCCCGAGTCGCTCGCATCCGTCAGAACTACGAACTCTTTGTCGAAGTCAGGACGTTGCAGGACTGGAGCAAAGGCTATAAATGCCTCTATCTACTCAAATACGGAGTGTTGCACCTCCGTCCACTCAAACTTACGCTCCTTCTTCATAAGTTACGTAAGGGGCTCGGCAATCGTGGCGAGGTTGTTTAGGAGCCTCCTGTACCACGATGCCATGCCTAAGAACCGTCTTAGCTGTTTTACATTTTGGCCCATTAACTCAAGGTACGTATATTATAGTGTTCAAGGTTGCTATTTCGATTAGCGGTGTCAAAAATTTTAAAAAGTAACGTTTAACCTATTATTTTTTAAAAAATATTAAAAAAGTGCACTTTTTGCAGTTTTTTAACAATGTTCCGAATATCTCGGCAATTTCTAATGTCATAAACAGGTGATCCGGATACTTGAACTTCAAAAATATGCATGGAAAGTACTGAAGGTAAATATTTTGTTTACGTGTTAAACTCATATAAAAAATCTAAAACTAAAATGATATAAAAAAAAAAATTTTTTTAAAATACATATTTTAAAGTTGAATTTTAATAATCAAGTGAAGTATATGCTCACTGGAAAAAATTGGTTTATTTTTATTTTCAAAGAAATGTTTTGTTAATTAAAAAATAAATATTGAATAAATTTTATTGCATTAAATATTTTCTTAATCTTTGTTTTTGAGTAAAAAATCAAAAACCTTAAGTAAGTGTCGGGAAACGTTACACAAAAATAAAGCGTTATATAGGAAAAAGTTGAATAATAAAAAGTGCTTAAAATTAACCAAGAAGTATATCTGAATTTTTTCGAGACGATTCGATGAATTTTTCCAATTTGTCATAAATTGCCAATTGGCAAAAATAAAAAAGTTGTTCAAAACTCAGTGAAAAAATTTAGCCATATTCTTTGGTTGATACGAAGCCCTTTTTATTCTTATTGATTTTCTCATTAAATGCATTATATTTCAGAAAAAAATTCGTGAAAGTTTTGGCAAAATTTTGCGCTTCCGGCGCCATTTTCTAGCCGCCATATTGAATTTCTGGATTCGGGACCGAACTGAGTTTAAAGTACAACTCATTTATGCACTCATAATTGAAAAATATAGTTCCATCCTCAACGTTAACACATCAAGAAATAGGATTAAAAAAAATGGGTATCCATATTTTGCATTTTTTTTGTAAACGTCGCCGGTTTGGATTTTTGAGTGAAAATTTCGCAATTCTGAAACCGGAAATGGTAAGTAGAGAAAAAAATACTTAAGAAAAGTATGTTTGCTTTGAATATATCCTGCTTCACGAACGAAACTTTTTTTTGCAAAATTCATTTGTTTAAACAAATTGTTTGAACAAACTATTATTAAATGCAAAAATTTATTTACACAGAAAATGTGCAATATCATGAGAAAAAAAAACGATGTTTTCCTTAAAATTTTTCCCGTCAATGACGAATCTGCGCTTGTTTGGAAAAAATTATTAAATTAAGACATTATTTGTTTAAACAAATTGTTTAAACAAATTAATTTTGCAACAATAATGCGAGATTCGTAATCAGCGACCCCGAAAACCCCCGAATCAGCGTTTCTAAGCCATATTTCGAACTTTTGGCATCATTATTGAAAAATGGCAAAAGTTTGTTATTCAAAAATCATCTGCAAAAGGTTTAAAATCAGCATATGCCTGTTATAGTTTGAGGTCCATGAACGCAAGAAATTGCTTTCCCAAGGTTCTGGAGATTCGCTTTCGATGTGTTAAAATGTCTCGAAAAAAATTTTCTCTCAAAAATTTCATGTTTTTTGACAATAAATTGTAGATAACAATGCAGGGTCACATTTGATGAAAAAAAATTCAGCCAGATTCTGAAAGAGGATAAAATTCTACTTCACAAAAGTATGCCTCGATTTTTTTCTGACCCTGCAACATCAAGTTTTGCACGGCCAGAAATGACGCAAAAAAAACGTCCGTTTGGGCCTTAATGGGTTAAACAATTATTTAAAAATTAAATTTACAAAAAATATGTAAAATATTTTGGTACTAGGTAAATTATTTAATTGTACTTAAATTATCTAGTGAAATAAGTAGGTGTTTAAATTTGTCATCGTCAAGTAAAATCGTTCCGTATTGTTACATGCTATCAGGCAAGAAATCTTGACGTCATTTGGTATCATTTTAAGTTATAATAATAATTGCTCAGAATGTATTCATGCGTGTTTTGCGACGATTTATTCTTATCACTGGAATCGTTGACAATGCTCATCAAAATAAAATATGTACCAAATATTAATTGTGAGTGCAATGTAATTTTACAGATTGCTTTTATAAATTTTCTTGTTTCAATTCATGAATAAGACATATACAATCTCAATATTGTGCACGAAAATTAATCTCCAGCTGGTAACTTTGCAAAGTTTCAAACGTATTACGTGCAGATTTAAACACTAATGTAATATATGCTGATGAAGTAAATGAATTTTCACACAATTTAAACATTTTTGCTGCACCGTTTGAAGATGACAATGTTCTAGAAGCTTTGTATAATCACAAGAATTTTTCTTCAATTCAGCTACTAATTTGATTATGCAATTGTATGCACATGGAAGTTTGAGTAGAAAATTAATTCATGATATGATCAGCAATATATTTTCAATATATATTAATAAGGGCTTAGAATTCTTGGAAAGTTAATTTTACGATAACACTGAATTGGTAGCCATGATAAATATTAAGAAAAATGGTTTTGATAGATTTAAAACTGAAAATTCAAGTTTTCAATTCCTACAAAAAATGGTTATTTTGTTCCTCCCAAACTAATTCAGATTAGAGCTACTTTAAAATACAGTAGATTCAAAAGGAAAAGAGGCTATGTAGTCTATAAAAGCACATTGAGTATAATACCTGTAAAAAAAGTGTTGCAAAAATTTTTAGAGTTGCCAATGGTTTTTTCTTCAATAATGAATTATATAAGGAAGTGTAATGAAAGTTTTTTTTTAACTCGATGATAAGTGGTAATTTTTGGAGGACTAATATAAATATTGAAACTAACATAATTATTTTTCCCCTTACAATATATTTTGATGATATTGAAATTAATAACCCCTTAGGAACACATAGAACCATAAATAAAATTGGAGCAATGTATTGTTCCATTCCAGTTTTACCACCAGAATACGCTAGCAAATTAGAAAATATACTTTTGTTCTAATTACACAGATATGTAGATCACAAAAAGTTAGAGAATAAACGAATTTTTAGTTATATCATAAAACAAATTACTGACCTTCAAAATAATGGAATTTGTATTAATATTAATGGGGAAAAGAAACAATTTTTTTTTTCTTTAATTGCTATAGTTGACGACAACTTAGGTTTAAACACAATTCTTGGTTTCTCAAAAAGTTTCAATTTGGAATATTCTTATAGAATTGGTTTTTTTTCTAAAGAAGAAATGAGGAAACAAAGAAAAAGAAAATCCAGAAATGTTAAGAACAAAAGAAAATTACTTGATTCATTGCTCATGAGAAGACTTTTGGAGTTGCAGAGCAATGTGTGTTGCACGCATAGCACATTATCATGTAACTCAAAATTTAATAGTAGATCCTATGCAAGATATTTTTGAAGGAATTTGTAGATATGATATTGCTAAAATTTTGAACCACTTCATTTAAGAGGAAAAATTATTTAGTTTGTACGTTTAAATGACAGAATCAGTAGTTTTAATCACTCTATAGAATCTAACATTCCTCCGTCTTTAAATGAAAAGTCTATTAAAAAAAAACCTTATTTTATTATCTGCATCAGAAATGCATTATTTAGTAAATTATCTAACATTTTTGATAGGTGATTTAGTTGAAACTACTAACAAATATTGGATATTATTTTTATTATTACGCAAAATAGTATGTATTCTAGTAGCTGATGTTATTAATGAAGAAATTATTCAATATTTTGAAAAATTTGTTACTAAATACTTAATTGCTCACAAAAGATAATTTTAATTGCTCTCTCAAAAACATGTCTAGTATGCGATTAAAAGCTAAACACAACAAACAAAAGAAAATAGTAAAGTTATAACTAGTCGTAAAAGTCCACCTTATACTTTGGCTATTTAACATCAGTTGCTATTTGCTAATCGATTAATTCGTAAACTTGGATTTTCAAGTATCAATATTTCACACAGCGGTCCTGTAATAAAAATAAGATTTACGTGAATTTTTAAATTTCAAACAATATTTGCCTCCTGTTTTTTTTTACTACAATTCATATACCTGGATAAGAATTAATGGAACATACTACAAAATAGACAATATTATGAACTATAATAAAAACGAGTTCCAGGTTTCCTTCGGCAAAATAAAATGTATTATTATCAGTAGCGAAAAAGAAGTTTTCTTTGTTTATTACAAAGTGCAAATTTTGAAATATCTTGCCATTTAAGGGGATGCCTAACTTAATTTTCGCGCTCTACTATACCGACGATTCTCTATGTTCTTTGCTAACCTCTAAGGCAAATTTGATTTTTCAAATAATTTTGAAACGGCTTGCTTAATGGCAGTTCTGTTTGCATCAAAATATTATTTATAATTCGTAGAATGTGCGTAGACTTCCTTTTTGGCTGATTTCATTTCCTATTGCTGAAAATACTGACTTATTTTTCAATTGGAATTGAAATCAGTCAAAAATTAAGCAAGCCGTTTGAAAATTATTTGAAAAATCAAATTTGCCTTAGAGGTTAGCAAAGAACATAGAGAATCGTCGGTATAGTAGAGCGCGGAAATTATGTTCGGCATCCCCTTAAGGGGAGGTCGCACCATCCTACATTACCGATCGCGATACGAATCACTGTTTCCAACTTTTCTCTGTCATTTATTAGTGAAATAATGCACAAATTAAATTCCACTCAAAAAATTCATTGAAGAAGAGGGCTCAACTAAGATAATTGTAATACGGAGTAAAAATCGTCGCTACCTTACTAGCAAATAAGCAATGGCGCTGCGATCGTTCAACTCAACATCGTTTTATGCTAAATTAAAAAATTTATTAATTTTATAATTTTTGACTCCGTATTACAATTATCTTAGTTGAGCCCTCTTCTTCAATGAATTTTTTGAGTGGAATTTAATTTGTGCGTAATTTCACTAATAAATGACAGAGAAAAGTTGGAAACAGCGATTCGTATCGCGGTCGGTAATGTAGGATGATACGACCTCCCCTTAAGTGTCTATGAAATTATGAATGCCCAAGAGTGGGGAATTGTTAATATAGAGTACAACATGATCATGTAATGCCAAATTTAAAACATTATACATTATGTAATTTACTACATTAAAAATAAATCGTTTAATAACTGAAATAAAATAAAAATATTATTTGAATCAATTTTTATTTTTGAAGCCTACATTTTCCTGTTACATGTATTATTTTAATTCAAGAAATGAGTATCATATAATAAGCGTACATTAAAAAAAAAAGAACTTGTAATTAAGAAATAATTTATTTAACTTATACCTATTCATGATATTAGAATAATAGTTTCAAATAACATTTATTACATTTGAAGAAACGTTTATAACTATGTACACTGTAAAAAAATGCCAAATGAAAATTACAATAGCGTTAGCGATTTTACGCTAGTGCTAGTAATTTTACGGTGTGAATTACAACGATAAATCACGTAAAAATACAATGTGCTAGTACTTTTACGTTGACAGTAGCGATTTTAGTACCACAATTTTATTTTCGCTACAGTTAATGTAGGTCGCATTATTACTCACATTCAATGTCGCGATTTTACTAGTATAATGACGGCGAAATTTACGTCTTTGCTAGTAAATTCACGTTCTAACAGTAATAGTACAAGTACGATTGCAATTTTACTACTACAAAAAATCCCTTCGAGCGCCCATGCTCCAGGCTTTACTGCAACGAACACTTCGATTTGGGAATTCCTCACATCTAGACGTCGAGAGTCCAGACGTTAAGAGTCACCTCTTAAGTTAAAGTTTACTAAATTAATTATTTAAACATTGAAAATTATGTGCAGGCTATTTATTATTTTATTAAATATTATTTAAAATATTAAACAACGATGTTGAATTTAATCAAATTATATTTTAATAAAACTTTGGTTAGAAAATATTAGTTTTTCATTCTTAATTATAAAATAAAGTTATTTTTATATACAATTTGATTTAGTTTTTACTAAATTATTCTTCCCACAAATTGCCATTCATGTAGTACAATCACAAATTATCTAGCATTTGCAATTATCACAGTAATTTTCAAATGATTCGCATTTATAACCTCAATTTATGCTTATACGAGTGGTACTTCTACTCTTGTGGTAGTAAAATTGCGAAAGGCAATAGTAAAGTCGCTACATTCAAAGTAGGTCGCTTGATTACCCACATTAAGTGTAGTAATTTTACAAAAGTGATTTTTTACAGTGTACTAAATATTTACTTTATATTAGGAATGTATTTATTTCATGATACTAAACTTATTGTAAGTAAAAGAAATATGCATTGTAATTGGGTAAATAATTATACGACATTAATATCTTTATCATGACAGATTCATAATGTCAAATAAATATTTATATATTTTACATTAGTATTTAATACTATGAAGGAAATATTTACTGGCTTAAGGGGATGCCTAACTTAATTTTCGCGCTCTACTATACCGAAGATTCTTTATGTTCTTTGCTAACCTCTAAATTGTGACGGATTATTCATTTTCTTTTGTCGACTCCGAGTAACGAGGCCACGCCGAACGAACACGCAAGCACGCCGCGATTATTTTCTTTTAACAAACACTCACGTCGCGACGTCCCTTTCGAGGTACACCGGCACTCCCGCACACGACAGCCCGACCTGTCACCAGACGAAGAGAGAGAGCACACTCACCAAGAGACACACTCACCAAGTAAGTGAATTTGATTAATTTTTTTTATATATATTTATCTCAAATATATAAATTTCAAAATTTTGTCATTGTATGTGTTTGGACGAGAAGAGCGTGAGTGACGAGTGTGGTTGTCGGACGTATTTTTCGTTGTGTACGTAGAAGCGAGTCGGTGTGTAGAGCGAGTAAGCGTAGTGGAAATCCGAGTGTGCGAGAGTTTGTGTGTGTTTTTCCTGTATGTAAACCAAGTCCTTTCGACAAGCGGGTATAAAAATCGTTCGATCGGGTACGCGATTAATTATTGTTTAAATTTAATTTTTTTTTTTTTTTTGTGGAAATTAGATCAACGGACCTTCGTTCGACAAAATCTTTGTAATTGACGAACGAGGGTTTAGAATAAATTCTGTGGCCGGTCGTACGAATTTCGGGATTTTCGGACTTAGTTTTTTTTAAGATTGACGGACGCAAAAATTTAAAAATTTTGCCGTTGATTTTTACTGATTCTCCCGTGTGTACCAGGCACGTTCGTTGTTCGCCAAGCCAATAATTTTATTTATTTATTTGTGGTGGCCTATTGTTTTTTTTTTAAGCATTTCAGGAAGATTGGCCGTGAGAAAAGGGAAAAATTAACAGAATTAATAGACATCAAGAAGACTCAAGACGTCAAGAAATCATTTTTCTTCATTAGTTTTTTTTTCTCTTTAGCCCTTTCCAGGTAGACTACGGTAATCTCCAGAGTAGCCTAAAATATTTATTTATTATTATTATAACGGCGTGGTGACAACTGCCTTGGACGAATTATTTAAAACTGAAGCCCAATTACCCGAGTACCCCTCCCCCCCCCCCCCCCCGATACGTGTACCCGAGCTGACAACTTGTTCTCCGTTTGAAGATTCCGGAGAATAAAGCGCCCTTTACATTTGCTTTCGCGGAGTTGACTCGATCGCAAAAATTTCTAGATCTTTTCGGTTTTTCGCGTTTTTCTTTTGATTAGCCAGCCGATAGACAAATTAAAATTCAAGACAAAATGACGACGAGAGGAATTTGTGAAGCATGGGTTAGAGAGCAAGGCTCACGCAACTCGGAGGTGGGACGCATCGCACAGCAAGTTCGTCGTATGAATCCAGACATGCTGATCGACCAATTGAAGTCACACCGATGCAACGTCAAGGGGGACTTACGCGATCTGAGGAATAGATTAATCAGATTATCCTGCAGATTAGTATTGCCAATTAGTATTACCAAAAGTATCCTGGGATGCCGAGCGGGATGGAGAAGCGGAACCGTTAGTGAAGTCGTTGGAGCAGTCCCGTGTTTCGACTATAGGCGAGCAAACAGTAGTGGCTCAACCTGGATAGACCATAGATTGACCATAGATCCGGTCCTACTGGAACAGATGCAGCGCTCACTTTATGAGGTCAGCCTTAACGGACGGCACTCCGCAGATAATCCTGGACGAGCAGAACCAGCGGTTCCCAATGCAGTGCCCAGTACGAGTCGAGAGGAGCCTCTTTTCGCAATGCAGCAGTTCACCCAGATGTTGTACCCACCGGTAATAATGCAGGCCGCTGAGGAAAATTGGCGTGTGCGATCCACCCAAACGACGTCGCATACGGCGCAGGTCAGCAAGGTGAACCCGCCGCCACAACCTCCATCCAGGATTGCATCCAGCCAAGAACCCCCGCCGCATTTGTTGCCGACACATCAGCAGGAGGATAAGGACGACGACCTAGACGCACGAGAGGATTATGCGGTAGAAGAAGAGCAAGGAGTTCCAGAAGAATTAGATGTCGATGGTGGAAATGAAGAAGATGTATTGGACGAGTATACGAGGATGATGAACGCGATTGCAGAGGAAACCATATCCGCTCGGACGAGACCAGCGCCTACCCCTATAGAATCGACGCGCCGAGAGAGTCAAGGAGGAATATTTGACGGACAAATTGGACCCGGACTAAAACCTCTTGAGAACAGGCTCAACCGGCCGAACGTCACCGGCTCAACTCCAGAAGCACCACTAAGGCCTGCCGAGAGGATTGCGACCCAGATGGTGGACAGCACGGAGAAAGAAGCAGATAGGAGACGACAACGATCCATGTCCGCGATTGACTCTACCAGCGAGGATGACAGCGAGGGAGACGGACCAATTCGCGTGCCCGAAACGAGTACGAATATAAGACGAAGGGAGAGGCCACAAGAAGGAGACAATTTTCAATGTCTGAAGAGGTTGCAGCAATATCAGCTAAAATTCTCTGGACTGGAGAAGGATGTCCCGGAAGAATTTTTGGCCCGATTAGACGACTGCCGCCGGGGCTGCAATTACCCCATTAGCCATTTTCTTGATGCCCTTCTTAACGTCTTCTCAAAGTCAACCCGCACGTGGTACCGGACCGTTCGAGCCGAGTTGACAACGTGGAAGGAGTTCAGTAAGGCCTTTAGGAGACTGTTCATAGGAGAATGGACTGATAGAGATGTGTGGGACGAACTCCATGACAGAACGCAGGCTAAAGACGAGAAAATTTCCAATTACATCGCAGCCATTCGATTCATAATTGGACATTTTAAAAAGCAGCCTTCGTTAGATGCACAATTAGATGCCACGTACCGAGGCCTAAACCCAGAATACCAGAATTATCTAGAAGATAAAACCATAGATAGTTTCGAGGCCATGGAGAAATTGGGAAGAAGATATGAGAGGAGAGGGGACTTAAATAAAAGATACAAGCCCCCACCTCCTCCTGAGAAAGCCCGATTTCCCGCCGGCGCATACTGGGGTAGGCCAAAGGTTGCGAATGTTGCGGAGGTTCGAGAGGAGACGGAAGTGGTAGTAGAGGGAGCCACTGAGACGATCAAAAAGAAGAAAGAGAAAAATCAGAAGAAGCAGAAAGTGGAAGAGACAGCGGAGGTAGCAGCAGCGGGACAGAAGACAGGAGGTACTACTGGGGCTTAACCCAAAACTACCGCGCAGCCAAGTCCGCGGGTGATGACCGGGTAGACGAGTTGAGCAAGCAGTATACCGCCTTTGCAGTTCAAGGTTCTGGTTTATGGCAATTCAAGCGTATGCCATTCGGACTGACAAACGCTCCGATGACATTTCAAAGACTAATAGATTCGCTATTCGGCCCAGAGGTAGAGCCACACGTGTTCGGTTATCTAGACGACATCATCATAGTGACCGAGACCTATGAAGAACACCTCCACTGGGTGGAATACGTCTTGAAGAAATTGAAGGACGCGGGACTTAACATCAACCGGGACAAGTGCGAATTCTGTTGTTCTCAAGTCAGATATCTTGGGTACCTGCTGGACAATGAGGGCTTGCGGCCAGACCCCGAAAAGATCGCCCCAGTCCTGAATTATCTGGCCCCGACCAACATCAAACAGCTTAGGCGTTTCTTGGGCATGTTAGGGTGGTACTCTAGATTCATTGACAAGGACTCAGAGATGAAGGTGCCTTTGTTGAGGTTGCTACGTAAAGATCAGCCGTGGACCTGGGAGGACGTACAGCAGGAAGCCTTCGAGAAGCTAAAGAGGGAGCTGACGGTCGCTCCAGTACTCGCTCGGCCGGATTTCGCCAAACCCTTTACGGTACAGTGCGACGCTAGCAATTTCGCCATAGGAGCTGTCTTGACTCAGGAGAAGGAGGACGGAGAACACCCGATAGTGTATGTAAGCCGAGTCTTAGCGCCGGCTGAGAAGAATTATACGACGACGGAGAAGGAATGTCTGGCCCTGCTAAGGGCGATAGAGAAGTTGAGACCGTACCTTGAAGGGTACCATTTTACTGCCATTACGGACCATAGCGCGCTCCGGTGGCTGTACTCACGTGTAGTCCAAAAGACCCGACAGGAAGGCTGGCGAGGTGGGCATTGAAGATTGTGACGTTGCAAAATCCGCGGATTCCTCCCCAGATTCCCCAAAGCGTAGTCAACAAAGTGGCTCTCTCCTGCCGGCCTTAATTTCTTTATTTAACGCGCGCGATAACTCGCGGCGTTGTCACGCGCCAGGCAATTAATGCCAGCCGACAGGAAAGGTCTTCTTCCCGTCCCAATCCTCCTGGCTGCTCGGTGGTAGGCGTGGGTGGGCGCGCAATGGCCCTTGGGTAGCTGGCGCAATTGGGGAAAACGCCGCGACAACGGACAACACAAATATCTCCGGAATAAGCACTTAGAACAACGCCTTCAACTCTTAAAAGAACTCTTTATTCATTGGTGTAACTACAATTGTGAAGTGTACCTAACACGCGGCACGATACACGCAAGCACGCAAATGCGAATCTAATTCCCGATTTTCCACGCGGTCTAACGTTTGCGGTAGCTCGCGGCACCCCTCGCCCGAAACACGACTTACCGCTTTTCGCCGATGTCGCTCGTCCACACGGCCGCTTCTCCGGTCCACTCACCGCGTCTCTTTTCTTTGCTTCTCTCCAAAGACTGCAACTCGACTTCGACTACTACGGCGTCCTCAACTACGAGCAATTTCAAATACACGTCTAGCTTCTAGGCTGTCCGGGCAACGAGTGAGCGAGTCAAAATGGCTAACTCGGCTCGGCCCTCAGCGTCTCTATTGTTCTCTCTCACTCTCGCGGCATTTCCATATCTCGTCTCTTTCTATGATTAATTAATCATAAAGTTCGCGAGTTGTCGCGCCGGCCCTTCTTCTTCCGGACATTTAACACGCGATCGGCTATCTGGCCGATAAAGGAGGTCGACGCGCTAGCCCTCTATGTCGCGGCGCGCTTTCCCAGTCCCGTTAGTTAAGACTGAAACGGTGGCGGCTCGTGTGACGTCACCGCCACCCACGCGCTGTGCGAGATCGGCAGGCCATCTATAAAAAGATGTGCCAGTCCTGGGTCCATATTACGGCCCTGGTTCGCCTTCCCGCTCGCGAACATTCACGCCGCACGTGCCTTCTCTCTCGCACTCATGGCTTGAGAGCGCCGCCTGCCGACACGAGGCGCTCCCTACTACCGCGCTTTCGCCGTCTCTCTCGGTCTCGCCTGACAGCCACGTGCGCGGTGGCTCGCCTCGACACCGGTGTTTCGCCGACTCCTCGCGACTCGCGTGTGTTTGTGTGTGTAGTGTATGTGTTGTGTGTGTGTCTTCGCCGTCGCCGCGGCTCTTCTGCGTCGCTGTCGTCGTCGTCGTCGTCGTTGTGCGCTGTCTCTCTCTCTCTCGTCGTCCATGGCCGCCGTCTGCAGGGATAACCTCCTGGCCGCGTCCTCCTCTCGTGCTCTTGCTCGTTCGCCGCCGCTTACGGGCCGCCTCGAGGAAGCTGGTGCTCCCGCATACTCGTCTTGCGTCATCTCCGCTACATCTGTTGTCATCAGGGCCGATCAGCTGTCGGCTGCTGCTCTCTCTCTTCGTCTGGGGACAGGTCGGGCTGTCGTGTGCGGGAGTGCCGGTGTACCTCGAAAGGGACGTCGCGACGTGAGTGTTTATTAACAGAAAATAATCGCGGCGTGCTTGCGCGTTCGCTCGGCGTGGCCTCGTTACCCGGAGTCGACAAAAGGATGTTAAATATCCGTCACAAGATGCAGTAGTGGGCCTTCGATATTATTCATCGGAAGGGCGCGTTGAATCACGTCCCCGACGCCCTATCCAGAATGTACGAGGACGAGTGCGAGGTAGCGGAGTTCAAGACGATCGAGGACGAGTGGTACTTGCGGAGATTGAAGGATGTGGAAGAAATGCCGCAGAAGTTCCCAGGATGGAAGGTAGAAGACGGCCGACTTTATCGCCATCGTAAAGACCTACTGCTAGACCCGATTACTACGCCAGAGGAGGGGTGGAGATTAGTTGTGCCCGAGGAGCATCAAGAAAAAATACTCGAAGAGGCACATCGTCCGCCCTCATCCGGACATCTCGGGATCGAAAAAACGCACGATCGAGTGGCCAGAGAATATTATTGGCCAGGAGTGTGGCACGCAGTACACCGATTCGTGCGAAGTTGCCCGAGTGTCAGCGATATAAGGTCTTCCAGCAGAGTCCTCAGGGAAAGATTGGGAAGAGAGTGGTGGAAACTCCGTGGTCCGTGGTCGCAGCCGACGTGATGGAAGATAGACGAAAAAGCGGTGGCCGCCGCGCTGGAAGAACTGATCATGAATAGGCAGAGTGCAAAGGTACACGTGTCGGATCTCCGACGCTATATTCCCTCCCGAACTGCCCCTAATCCGTCCAAATAACTTCCCCCCTCCCTTTTTCTTTTTCGTTGGATGACGAGAGTATAGGATGACGGATGATTTTTCTTTTTTTTTAGGTGTGCAAGATTGGTCGAGAGAGAGAGAGAGAGAGAGAGAGAGAGAGAAGTAAGAGTGGTGTGGAAAGAGATAGGCGGAATGAGTGGAATGGAAGTAAGACGTGAGACGCGAGAAGAGAAGGAAGTGGACGGAGAAGAGATGACGCCGGCGCAGGTCGTCCGTGAGGTGTGGGCCAAGGGCGTGCCCCAAACTTCGCTTACTTTGCCACCGGACGCTGAGATCAGGGAGGTTGCCCCCGGCGAGGAGAAGGCCCCGGGGGAGCCTAACCCACCAGCTCCGGAAGGCACTCGACAAGGCGACGCCACGCCACCACCTATTCCCGCCGCGCCCGAAGATGCGACCAAGGCCGCTCAGCCCAGGGTCTTATCCGCAGCAGAGGAAGTGGACGACCTCCTGGGACGCCTGGTCGTCTTGTCGGAGGTCGGTACGAGCGACCTCATTTCTTGGGAAGAGGTCAGCCCACCGAAGATGGAAGAGAGTAGGAAAACGACGGACGAGAGGAAGATGAGTGAGGATGGGATAGTCCAGCCGAAGAAGTCGGAGAAAGGACGAGAAGAAGGTGCCATTGGAGGCCCGGAGAGAGCGACTGACCCGGTGACGCACCCCGTCGAGAAGCCCCGTTAACTACTCCGGCCGAAGATGACGTGGGCCGAGGAAGTAGATGAGGAGTATCCTCTGGCTAGGGCTTCCCTCCCTCGCCGAATGGTGACCCCAGTTGTCCGAGGCGCGGGTCGTCCGGTATGCCATCCTGGGCTCGTCCAGGTCCCTTCCACCTGGATCGGCGAAGCCCTGGAGTGGGATAATCCCGAGCCGCCGAGACGAGAGGCGATCGCTACGCCACCTACCTCCGCGTCTCCACCGCGCCCGATGCTGAGATATGACGACGGTTTTCGCAGGCATCGGTACAATCCGCGGCGCCAACCAACGGCGGACGATTACGAACCGTCTGGCTGGGTACGGCCGCGAACGCCCAGTCCGGAGCACGGCCCACCAACCCGGAGCACCCGGAAGTTGGATCGCCTCACAGGGACTACGCCGAGGAGCAGGGAAGGGCAAGGCCATCCCCCCGCGGGACTACCCCCTACGGGATCCCTGGAGGTTGCTGCCCTTGGAAGCGAGGAGCCGATAGTAGGGAAGCCCAAACCTTCACCACCAGCCGTGATCGGGAACGCCGCACACCGGCGGGTTAGGTTAACGGGTGTGATCTTCGAGGATCTTACCCCCATCCCCACGGATCTCAACGTGGACCCGCCCGCCCCCCTCCCCGCCGGTGTTTCAATTGCTGGCAAGAACAGCACATGATGACGGTGTGTCCCCGTCCCGATACGCAGAACTACTGCGTGAACTGCGGGCGGCGAGGAGTTCAAGTGGAGGACTGCCCTCGGTGTGCCGCTGCTTATCGTCGTCGGGTGTCGGAGGGACGACCGCCAGTGACTCCAGCCCCTGGGAAGAGACCCTCACCGAGCCAAACTCAAGCCGCCGAGACGACGAGTGAGAAGAGGAAAGACGAGAGACGGGAAAGGGAGGAGCCCAACGAGCAACGGCCCCCAGCCTTCTGGGGACCGGAACTCCCCTCGGGTTCAGCTCGGGATTCCCGGGGCTCCCATCCCGCATCTAATATCCCGCCCGAGGTTAGCGGAACCACTGGGCCGTCTGGGGCAACGGAGCTCTGACGACCTCAACCGACGCGGCCCCTGTCGCCGAGGAGTAGGGATGCCCGCCTGCCCCAGCGAGGATAGGATCCAGCGCGGACAGAGACCCATGACCTCTCGGTCCCCACGCCAACCCCTCCCATAACCAGCCCACCTCTACGGAACGACGAAGACGACGAACTGGATCGTCTGCTCGCCCGCCTCCAGGGGTGCTCGGCGAACTATATCGAGTGGGCGATAAGGCGAAAGTTTGGAGGGTCGCCCGCCCTTAGGAAGTAAGTTGCCAGGAGATAGAGAGAGAGAGGGAAGAAGAGACGAGAGAAGACGGGAGGAGAAGCCGAGAGAAGATGGGAGAAGAACCGAGAGAAGATGAGGAGACACAAGGAACGCCCTGACGTGATGCACGGGAGAAAGAGAGTGTCGTGTGTTCGTGAGTTGCGATTAAGGATGCATGAGAGGGTTCGAAATGACTTGGTGGAGGCCTAGAATGTTGTTTTAGGTGTGGTACCGGAGGAGACACGAAGCCAGCCGTATCAGCGAGAGGTCATCAAACTAAAATTTTTCCTTTCAGAAGTAAGGCGAAAGTAGGCATGCGGAATGGTGGAACCGGTCCAGTGGCGAGGGACTAATCGAATCACGATGTTGCGTGTGGATTGGAGAGATTTTGGGAGGCCGAGAAAATAGAACTGCTTAGGTTCTAGTTTCTCTTCCTCGAATTGGTCAAGCGACGATTTATTTATGAATATATTGTAGTAGCGTGCTTGCTGGTGTCGCTCGGTATCCCACGTTGCCAGAGTATAGGCGACTTGGCCTTCGTAGTGGTGTTCAATGGTCCACTGACGGTGTCCCGTTTAGGGAGGGGGAGTTTGTGACGGATATTTAATTTTCTTTTGTCGACTCCGGGTAACGAGGCCACGCTGATCGAACACGTAAGCACGCCGCGATTATTTTCCTTTAATAAACACGCATGTCGCGACGTCCCTTTCGAGGTACACCGGCACTCCCGCACACGACAGCCCGACCTGTCACCAGACAAAGAGAGAGAGCAGCAGACGACAGCTAATCGCCCCGGACGACAGCCGGCGGAGCGGAGATGACGCAAGACGAGGAGACGGAAACACCAGCTTCCTCGAGGCGGCCTCCAAGCGGCAGCGAACGAGCGAGAGCACGAGAGGAGGGCTCGGCCAGGAGGTTAGCTCCGGCAGACGACGGCCGTAAACGAAAAGAGAGAGAGAGAGACAGCGCACAACGACGACGATGACGACGACAGCGATGCAGAAGAGCCGCGGCGACGGCGAAGACAAACACACAACACATACACTACACACACAAATCAAGCGAGTCGCGAGGAGTCGGCGAAACACCGGTGTGGAGGCGAGCCGCCGCGCACGTGGCTGTCAGGCGAGAGGGAGAGAGACGGCGAAAGCGTGGTAGTAGGGAGTGCCTCGTGTCGGCAGGCGGCGCTCTTGAGCCACAAGTGCGAGAGAGAAGGAGCGCCACCATTTCAGTCTCGACTAACGGGACTTGGAAAGCGCGCCGCGACATAGAGGGCGCACGCGTCGACCTCCTTTATCGGCCAGATCGCCGTTCGCGTATAAATTGACCGGAAGAAGAAGGGCCGACGCGACACCTCGCGATCTTTATGATTAATAAGTCGTAGAAAGAGACGAAATAGGTAAATACCGTGAGTATGAGAGAGAACGAGAGAGACGCGGAGGGCCGAGCGTTGTTAGCCATTTTGACTCGCTCACTCGTTGCCCGGACAGCCTAGGAGCCAGACGCGTTTTAGATTTTTGTAGTTGCAACGAAGAGTATTATAGTCGTAGTGTATCTGAAATTGTTGGCGAGAAGCAGAGTTATAGACGCGGTGAGTGGACCCGAGAAACGGCATTGTGGACGAGCGACATCCGAGGAAAAGCGGTGAGTGCTGTTTCAGGCGAGGAGTGCCGCGAGCTGCCGCGAATTAGAAATCAGGCGACAGCGTATAAAATTGTAGGTCGTGATAAATCGTGAGCTTGCGTGTATCGTGCAGCGTGTTAGGAACACTACACAGTTGTATTCACACACCTCATAATAAAGAGTTATTTCTGGAGTTAAATTGCTGTTCGGAGTGTTTATTTTCGAGAGATCGAGTTGTCCGTTCGTCGCGGCGTTTTCCCCAATCGCGCCAGCTACCCAAGGTCCATTGTGCGCCCACCCACGCCTACTACTGAGCAGCCAGGAGGAGGAATCGGACGCGAAGAGGACGACTTTTTCTGCTGGTCGGCATTCATTGCCTGGCGCCTAACGACGCCGCGAATTACCCGCGCGCGTTCAAACAAATAAATCAAGGCCGGCAGAAAAGTGCCACTTTGTAGACGGAGCTTTGGGGAACCTGGGGAAGCATCCGCGAGTTTTGCTACGTCACAAAGTCAAATTTGATTTTTCAAATAATTTTGAAACGGCTTGCTTAATGGCAGTTCTGTTTGCATCAAAATATTATTTATAATTCGTAGAATGTGCGTAGACTTCTTTTTTGGCTGATTTCAATTCCAATTGAAAAATAAGTCAGTATTTTCAGCAATAGGAAATGAAATCAGCCAAAAAAGAAGTCTACGCACATTCTACAAATTATAAATATTTTGATGCAAACAGAACTGCCATTAAGCAAGCCGTTTCAAAATTATTTGAAAAATCAAATTTATATTAGGAGCTATAGCAGAGAATATAGAGAATTATCGGTAAAGTAGAGCGCGGAAATTATGTTCGGCATCCCCTTAAGGGGACCAGCCTGGGATAAATGGAATAAATACTTTCCAGTATAATAGGTATAACAATTGTATTCATCACTTTTGATTGCTGGAACTTTTTACACTTTAACTACCTGCACAATTTAAGCTATTTATTCATTATTAAGATCCAAACAGTGTTCTTTACCTCCAGTATTGTTCCACCAAAAACATTCAAAATTTTTATTTATTTGTCCAATAAAGTAACTTATATATCATCGGACCAGGTTTAAAATACTCTTCATTACATGCACTTCAGAAGTATCGAATCACTTTTCTGAAAAAAATTACATAAAAAGTTATTGTAGACATTGTCGTGCAAAATATTAGTAATTGCCTAATATTTTGGACAAAAAGTGGACAAATAAATAAAAATTTTAAATATTTTTGTTGGAACAATACTAGAGGTAAAGAACATTGTTCAGATCTTAATAATGAATACATAGCTTAAATTATGCGAGTCGTTAAAGTGTAAAAAGTTACAGCAATTAAAGGCAGTCTAGCAATCATCAGGCAAACTAAGGAACAACCCTCGTGGTAGCACCCGGGGTGGGCTCCACGATACACTTACACCACATCACCACAGACCTACATAGACGTTGTAACCCTTTTTGTGCAGCTGGGTCCTCCTGCCGTCCGTCTCGCGGGGGGGGGGGGGCAAACTTTGGCGCGGTTGTAAAGGGTGCAGGGGTAAAACTAAGACAGACACTAGGCTAGGCTGCCGGGTAGAACAGGAGCCTGATTGCGGACAAGCCATTCGGACTGGCTACCCTATCAACCGGCGAAAAATCTCCTTCGGCCTAGTGTTGCCAGGTGGCACCCGGACAGGGCTTTGCTGGGCCGGGGGGAGGGGAGGGGGCGGCACCTCTGGGGCCACTACAACATTGCGGAGCGAGCCTGCTGCGAATTGGGCGGCGGAGGACTGATTGACTGATTGGCCGAAGTCAATTCATTCACAATGTCGGAAAAAATAGTAAGCGAGTACACCGTGTCCACTCGCGACGAGCTCCCTAGCTCAAAAGGTAACCTCGAATGGGCGTCTGGGCTGGTACAGCCTATAGGCAACACCGTCGAGGGTGAGAAAGGTAAGGAATATAAGGGGGAACAAATGGAGGTCTGTCCGTCCACCAGCGTAGACAAGGCTGACTCTCAACGGAGGCACAGCCAGTTTACCGAACCAGCACAGACCAACGCTGCTCCCAAAAAAGGAAACAGAAGGAAGCGCCTAACGGGGTCGCAACTTCTGAAAAGGCGAGCGGAACGCGAGGCCAGAAAGGGTGACTCGGCGAGCACTACAACTGGTCAGACCGCGGCAACCGCTACCAAAAGGACTAGGGGAGTGTTGTCTTCGGATAACTCGACTCCCTGACAAATCAAAAAGGTAAGTTTGGAAGCTAGGCAGCGGGTTACGCGGCCGGCCAACAGTCAGGTGATGGCCAGCGAGATGAAGCTCGCGATCAGGCCTGATATGTACCCGGAGGAGTGACTCAGCGCCGAGCAGGGCCTTCAGGTTGCTAGGGCGGTGGTCACAGCCATCCTAGGACACAAGCAGGCACCTGTTTGTGCGTACTTCACGGACAACTGGTTTCTGAGGGGTGCGCAGGTTTTTTACTGCGGCTCCTCAGAGACCAGCCTATGGTTAAAGGAAACGGTGCCAACAACAGCACCATGGGAGGGCGCAAAGCTCAGGGTTGTGGAGCAAAGCGCCCACGAAAAAATAGAGAAGGTGACCTACGTCCGGGGAGTTGAACCCCCGGGCAAAATAATGGAGCTACTGGGCTGGCATAATACCACTCTGCCAGGAGTGGAAATTTTGTCAGTCGTGGAAAGTAAAGGATACAACTGGCAAAGAGGCAGGAGAGATGGCGGTGCGCGTACTAATGGAGGAGTCGGGGGTCAGGGCCCTTAAGGAGCTGGCCTTCAGACCCTTCTGTGGATTGGTGTGCGCACACGCCGTCCATCATGAGAAAAAAAGCCAGGAGGGTGGGGATAAAGTGGAGGAGGCGGCCAGTGGCCAAACAGCGCCGCCACCACCTACCGTGCAACAGGAGGAGGCGACTGGAGGCATGCCAGTGCGGTAATCATGTGTTGATAACGCGCAGAAAACGGCTGGCAATTTGACAGTGCGGCCACCAACCGACGTGCACAAGGTGGAGGCGGCTGGACGACCACAGGTGCGGCAACCTACGCTTGGCGTCCCACCCAAGCAGTAGGGAAAAAGAAAATGTATGACTGTAGCAAAAAACGGATCAAAGGAACAATGGAACACATCGAAGAGCTTGTCTAAGATGCAAACAGGCATCGCATTAATCCAAGAACCTTGGATTAACGCGAAAGGTATTGTGACTGGCCTGAGTGGCTGTGGCAATGTTTTCTACGACAATAGTACTCGCACTAGAACCTATGTGATCCTGAAGGGACTACAGGGCGAGACTTGGTCGAAATACTGTCATACAAGTCTCACAACAGTTGTAATTAAAGTGAAAAAGGAAGGAGGCGACACCATGGAAATAGTGGTGGCATCTGTCTACTTCCCAGGAGATGCCGGTGAAGGGCCCCGCCAAATGAGGTTAAAGTCCTGATTGAGGAATGTCAAAAAGATGGCAAGGAAGTTATCCTGGGATGTGATACCAATGCACACCACATCATCTGGGGTAACACAAATTGTAACAGCAGGGGTGAAGACCTGCTGGAATATGTACCTTCAGAAATGCGGTTAGAGAGGAAGCCCTGGACATCATTCTGGCGTCGAGGGGAATCAGTCAAATGGTCTCTGACTGGAGTCTCGGGAGAGGTCTCAATGTCGGACCATGAGACGATCCGATTCGGGCTAGAGGAAGTAAAAGGAGAGGTACAAAAAAATGGAGAGACCCCAGGAAAACTATCTGGGACCTATACCTCAAAAAATTAAAAGGAAAGGCTAGCTGGAGTCGTGGCTACACCCACGACAACGGAGGAGATAGAGGCTGTCTGCAGACAAATAAGGATGCTATAGTAGGTGCCGTTGAGAATAGCTGCAAACTGAAAGAGAAAAGGAATAAAAAAGAAGCACCCTGGTGGAATCTGAAACTGGAAACTCAGAGGAGAAAAATAAGGATATTGTTAAGGAAGTGGCACAAGCGCAAGGGAGTAGCAGCATTTCAGGCAGCCCAAAGACGCTACAAACGTGCGATAGAACTAGCCAAAAGAGATGGCTGGAAACGCTACTGTCAAGAGCTAGACGGAGTACCTAAGGTAGCAAGGCTAAATCGCATCCTTGCAAGGCCTACAACCAACACCTCGGGTAAAGTAAGAACTCCTTCGGGGGAATGGGCAGCTGACGGAAATGAGGCACTAGAGTGCCTGTTGGCTGCACATTTTCCGGGGTTGATAATGGATGATAAGCCGAGTACATCACCCATGCCGGCGGTAACGCCGGACTGGGAAATGGCTGAACAAATAATTACAGAAGAAAAGGTGAGGTGGGCTATTGGCTCGTTGGAACCGTATAAGTCACCAGGACCAGATGGCATTGTGCCGGCAATGCTACAGAGAGGTATAGACACCTTGGTGGATCCACTAATGTGTATCTATAAGGCAAGCCTCTCGCTAGGCTACATACCAAATGAATGAAGGAAAGCCAAAGTGGTCTTCCTACCTAAACCAGGCAAACCGGTCCATGAGAAGTCATAGGACTACAGACCCATAAGTCTGACTTCTTTTGTCTTCAAAACCTCAGCAATGCTAGTGAACCGACACATGAGAAATGGGTCACTGGCGAATGACCCTCTATACCGGACACAACATGCGTATAGAGAGGGAAGATCAGTGGACTCAGCGCTGGATGAAGCAGTAACAAGAATAAAAAAAAGGTATTACAAAAAGAGGGATGGTATTGGCAGCCTTCCTGGATGTGGAAGGAGCCTTTATCTTTATCACCGAAAGAAGCATATGCCAAGGAGCACGAAGGCACAATGTGCAAACGGGCCTGGTAAGATGGATCAGTCGCACTCTACTTGATAGGGTGATTGAGGCAGGATGGGGTGAGGCGAATGAAGGGGGGCGCGACACCAAAGGTTGTCCACAAGGTGGCGTGCTCTCATCAACGCTGTGGTCTCTCGTGATAGACGAACTATTAAGGAGAATCAATGACAGGGGCATCTACGCGCAAGACTATGCCAACGACGTACTTATCCTAGTCATGGGAGATACTGAGGCCACTATTGCAGGCCTGATGAGGTTTTCTTTTAGTATAGTGACCAAATGGTGCAGGGAAGTGGAGCTATCCGTAAACCCGAACAAAGAGTTTTGGTGATTTTCACCACCAGGTACAAGGTAAAACCGTTAGTATCAATAAGCTATTTAGGGACACTAGCCAAGGAAGTAAAATACTTGGGGTGACATTCGACTCCAAGCTTAACTGGAGCAGACATCTGCAGACAAAGAAGGACTGCTTCTTAGCAAGCTTCTGGGCTTGCAGAAGAACTTTTGGAGCAACCTGGGGCAACCTTGGACAGGATGCAAGCACTAATTATGAGAGGCACCACGGGGGTGATGAAGTCGACACCGATGAAAGCACTTAAAATAGTGCTTGATCTCCCCCCATTGGAGCTGATGAAGAGAGCGGCTGCCCTTAAGGCCAAGATTTGGTCAATAAGGGCTATAGCCGAACATGAGGACACTGAACTGGTTAAGTCAGTGGACCTTAATTACAACCAGGAAGTTGACAGAATCCCCAGGAAATTCTTCTTTGATAGGAAGTTCAAACTGGGGATTCACCCAAAGCAAGAGGTCAATCCGCGGGAAACAGGAGCTAGACTCTGGTTTACGGTCGGGTCCAAAAGTGAAAAGGGAAGAGGAGCCGCGGCGAGGCTTAAAGGAACTAGCACAGAGCTGGTACTCTCCCTGGAAGACCACACAACGGTCATCCAATCTGAAATTAAAGCCATCAGCAGTTGCGTAGAGCACATGCTAGAGAAGGAATGGAGAGACCTCAAGGTCACCATACACTCGGACAGCAGAGCAGCACTCCTAAGTGTTAGTAAAGTAGAGGTAACCTCGCTAGAAGTGAAAAGGTGCCGCAATGCTTTAGATAGACTTGCGAAAAGGTGTGGTGTGGAATTAAAGTGGGTCCCGAGACACTCGGGTGTCCTGGGCAATAAAAAGGCAGATAGACTTGCGAAAAGAGAAGCGGCGGGAATTAGAGCAACCGAAACCAAGGTTGCCATACCGCTTTGCTACCTAGAAAGAAAAATTCAGAAATGGGTGGAAACAGAACAATGCAAAAGATGGCACGATAGCCAGGGGTGCAGACACATCAAAAACATCATTGATGGAATAGTAACCCGAAGCTGAAAAGCAAAGCTGATTAAATTCGAAAAAAGGGAGATCAGGCTAGTGGTGAGCTGGTTCACGGGTCACTGTGACTTGGAGTATCACAAATATAGGACAAAAAAAATGAGCAGGAAACTCTGTAGGCTCTGCGGTGAGGCAAATGAAACCCCCGTGCACCCTTTGTGTGACTGCCCCAGACTTATGGAAGTTAGGCGGAGGGTGTGTGGGGACTTCGCACTAGAGCCTGGAGATGTTAGGAATTTTAGTGTACCCGGCCTTATAGGCCTAATAAAACGGATCGAATCCAGCCTATAGGCAGGGGAAGGTAAGAGGATACCGGGTTTATCGTTTTTCGAACCCGGGGATATAGGTACATTTGAATGGGTATCGATATTCGGAATGATGACACAAGGAGGCAAAGAGCAATGGGCCTTTGGCCTACGCGCAGGTCGTCACTTCCCCAAGCAGGGGCAGCCGGTGCGTCTCCACCTTTGACCGACTATCGACTAATATACAGGGAGTTCCATTTTATAGAAACCATCCAGAAATTATCGCCGGTTCACGTTGTACAAAAAATTGTTCAGACAAAAGTTGTTTGGGACAATGGGGGCCATCTTTTTATGAAACCAGTTTTGACCTTGAGACTTATTTTCAAGGTCATTTGAAGGTCAAAGTGTTTTTTAATAGGAACCCCCATTTTTGACCCCGGATTCGGAAAGAGCGCGAATTTCTACGTTTAGATAAGGTATCATGTGTGGGTGCAGTTATCCCCCCTCCCCCCCCCCCCCATAGTTGTGTAAGGGTCAACTTCGTTATTCTCTTAATCTGTGCACACGAATTCTTGACCAAAGGTGAGATTTGTGATGATAATAACAACACCAAGAATAACCCAATAACCCAATAACCTTTGCCCAATAATTCGTGTGCACAGATTAAGAGAATAACGAATTTGACCCTTACATGACTATGGGGAAAGGGGGGATAACCGCACCCATACATGATACCTTATCTGAACGTAGAATTTCGCGCTCTTTCCGAATCAGGGGTCCAAAATGGGGGTTCCTATTAAAAACAGCACTTTGACCTTCAAATGACCTTGAAAATAAGTCTCAAGGTCAAAACTGGTTTCATAAAAAGATGGCTCCCATTGACCCAAACAACTTTTGTTTGAACAATTTTTTTTGTACAACGCGAACTGGCGAAAATTTCTGGGTGGTTTCTTTAAAATGGGACACTCTGTATAGGAAAATTCTGATTATTCTCTAATATTATACTACATTGATAATTAAATATTTTCTTATTCTCAACAATTATTTTTTTAAAATCGAATTCAAATTATGTGATGCGAACAAAAATGTTTTTAATATCAAATTCAAATTATGCGATTTGAACTAATATTTTTTTACATCAAATTTTCCTTTTTTTCTTTAGATAATATTCTTTTCATTTATGTAAATATGTATTTATTAAAAGAATAGCATTTTTTGTATGAATAATTCCTTTTGTTGGATGAAAAATATATTTATTTCCAAGAAACTTATGTTTATTTAATTTCATTTTAGCCCCAGAAATTGTTTTATACTTATAAATAAATGTTTACTTTGTATTAGAAAATATACATTTGATGTGAAAAATGCTTTATTGTCAATAAAGTTTGCTTTTCTTACATTAGAAGAACATTTTGTCAATTAAAGAAATATTAAATAAAATTCAGACCATTATTTAAAATGATTTCATATTAATAAATAAATTTGCAACCGACGCTTTGGCTGAGTGGTGGAGATGCACCTCGGGCGTTTGGGAGAGTTAACCTTTAGACTGCCGGGGTTTGAAAGAGCATATCGCCCTCAGAAAGCTGGTATATAAGGTATCTTATATGAACGATTGATCATACACAAAGTGTCGATCAAGGGGTGCGTCAAAATATTGATTTTCCGGTAGTCTAAAGGTTAAGCAACTTTCGGCGTGGACACTACTTGGATGGGTGACCGCGCTGGAAGTTGCGATGCTTCCTCGATCTCTTAGGTGTTTTTCTCCACACTCTACAAAGTGAGCGGGAGGTATGAGAATGACAAATTCGGTGCTCAGGCCTACGAAATGTGACTTGGGCATCTAATTTGAGCATTCTCAATATACCGACCCACTCCAGAACGGGTTTTCCTAATTGGCATTTACCCTGGTTATAGGTTTGGCCACAGGTTTTCCCCGTTCCACAGGCATAACCCTGGGCGAATGCGGAGTGGGATTAGTGACGTAGGGCGAGAGATCTGCCGGCAGAGAAGGTCGAGGGAAAAACGCTGGGATACAGGGTGGGTGGGGTAGCGCCGTGTCCTCCCATTACACCTAAGCGGGGGGGGGGGTCAGAGCAGTATCCTCCCTCCTCTCGGTAGTAGGCAATGACAAGAGTCGGCAGGTAGTACCAGGCCTCAAGGGCTGTACGAGATTTTCAAATAAAAAAAAATAAAAAAAAAAATTGCATTTGTTTACATTAAATATGTTTTTAATAACAAATTTAAATGATGTAATTTAAATAAATATTTTTTAGATCAAATTATTCTATTTTTTCTTCTAACGAATACTTTTTTTCATTTACGTATATATTTCTTAACACTAAAAAAAATTTTAGCTTAGAATTAAAGAAATATTTAATAAGTACTATTCAACGAAATTTTTTACTTGGATCTAGTAAAAATTTTTTAAAACCAACAAATTTCGTTTTCAGTGTACGTACATGAGTAGGAGTAGGAGTTTTCTTAACAGTTGAATATTTTAATGAATAAGGCTTGCTTAAAAGCTTGATTGTAAGAATTAACGAGAAATGACGAATTTGAGAAACGGGTACGTTTTTTATATGGAGGATTATCATAAACGAAATGTTATGGGATCAGGAGAAGGAAAAAGGTCTAATTGCTTGTGTAACCGTCGTTATGTTGAAAAATTTCGAAATGGATATTAAAATTCAAGTATTCCTTTATATGTGGAATTATTTCCCTGGCGTTATATGATTTTTGTAGATTTGGTGCATTTTGCAATTTAAAAAAATTGAAATTTGAAGGTTAATTACATAATTATTATCGAATCCTTGTAAATATTTTTCTAGATTTTTTATTGTTTTAAACGTTGTAAAGTGAAATATTATATACCAACTGAAATCTTTTAAGAAGCTTTATTATTAATAATAATTCCAACAACCTCATATTTGATGATTATTACCCTTCGGAGTTCTATCTTTACCAAACTCTTTCACATATCTAAAGATACAAATAAATTTATTATAGTCATATATTACAAACCCAAAGTGATCCAGATAAAAATCAATTTTAAAACAGATACTTCAGATAATTTGACATACTTAACGGCATATAAAAATAGAATTTACTATCAAATTAATTTAAGTTTGTCGCTAAAATGTTACCCAGATTGTTTTTGTTATTTTCTAACAATTAGTTCGTTCAAGTAAAGAAATGTTCTTATTAAAAAAAGGTAGAATAAGCGGTGGACTGTGATTTCTAGCTTAGTGGTTTGAATTCGGCTTTTATGTCTTTCTGTTCGCGGGTGGGCGCGCGCATGTGTTTGTGGGTGGGTGACAGGGTGGTTGTGGGTGTCGTTAAAATGGATTAAAGCGACATATTGTATACAACCCAAAATCTTCTAAGAAGCTTTATGAATTAAATTATAAAAGAAATATGAATTAAAGTTTGATTTTCTCAAAATTTTATTCGTCACAACCTATAAAACCTTTTGTATAACTCAATAATCTCATGATGTAAAGCGAAAAAACTGTGGTGCATAATGGTGGTCATATTTATTTTCTTTATTGATTTATTTGAATTTGAATTGATATTGATCTTCTCGTCTTCTCTACATATACATATCAACATTCATATCAAATGCAGTGTTATTGAAGTGAAATAATTTCAATATTTTTATTGTAAAGTTTGTTCGTAAAAAGTAATGAAATCTTTAAATTACGTCCATTAAATAAATGAAATCCATAAGACTATTTTGAATAAGGTATGAGGTAAGTATTTTAATAGTAGAAAATTATTCTAGTCAAATTGTACGGTGAACCGTCACATTTCCAGATGCACTAAATCTGTTCCAATTGTGTAGCATTAGCGTTTAGTGGTGTTATTTAATACCGTCTGTCGCGCGAGTCTGAACGGGAGCGACGATCTCGGCTACGGCTGCGCGTCAAAGATCTTCTGCGTGGACTGCGCGAACGAGACCTAAAAATGAAAAATTATTTACGTTAACAACACAGTAGAGGTACATTTTTCAGAGTTTTAGTCTTTAATCAATGATGTACACTTTTTATGTTTTAGCCAGTGTCGTTGCGCGGGAAAAAACATTCGATAATGCACGTATCACCGCCTCGAACTAAGAAAAGCCTATTTCAAAATTGGCAAAATTTAACAATCTTGGGTGTCGTGCGAATTTTAAAGAATGTTTATCAGGTTATAGTAATGATGGCATATCTTTAATGCTTAAAGAATAATAAATAAAATAGATCTCTTGAAATGTGCTTTTATTTGTTAAAGGCGGTGAAATGGTCTCTATTAAAATGTGTATACGTAGTCGAATAAACAATTGAATATTGTAAAAATAATTAAAAGGCTTTTTAGTGCGGTCAGGGCACATATAGACAGGAATTTCGAAAAATGCATTTTTCCAATAATTTTATGTATTACTAATTAAAAAGTTTATTTTAAAAACTCAAAAGAGGTTTTCTTAAATAACTGTTTTTATTGACGTTGAAAACTTTAAACGCATTTATCTATAAAGAACATTTTCGAGATTGGTGAAATCATGGTGATCTGCCAGAAAATTTTTTTAAACTATTTATTACATAATTATACAATAATTATAACTTGTTAAAAAATGGTAAATTTTTTACAACAAAAATTACGGCATTTACTTTAAAGATTACTACAAAATAAAATTTAATTCTTTTTTTAAATTGTTTGTTTAAAGAGAAGTTATGTACCAACAACATATTTTTTTTGTCGGATAACTCTGTTTCGAGATATCCTGTCCATCGAATTGAAACTATTTAGGTGTCTCAAAAAATCATTATTTTGTTGTAAACATTTTTTTTTAATGTTACTTGTAATTTTAGTTCTTTAAAAAAATTAAGAAAAATTCCATTTTTTGTTCTCCTGACTTATAAGCCACTTTAATTTAGAAAACAGAAACAAATATCAATTAAATGTTCGACTAAAATATCTTTATTTAAAGAAACCATTAATTTACGTACTATTCCTATAAGAAAGTTTTTTAATAACTATAATTTTTATGAAATAAAATATTGCAATGCAATAAATACACTGGCTGGTAAGAAAATTAATTTATGAGTTGTAAACCCTAGATTCCTTTACGGTGAGAGAAATTAGATGTAATATTATCAAAAATATTATTGTTATAGTAATACTAAAAGAATCCTTTTAGGCCAATATATTACAAAACCTGTAGCCATCACTGAAAAGAAGTGTTGACATTTAGAATCAATAAAGCTGCTATTAATCTTACAAATGTACAAACAGTCGGCTTTGTCAATTCGAATGTCGATAATGTAGTAATTAATGGCAGAATGAAAAATAATAGTAATAAAAATACGGATGATGCTATCTGCAGCCATAGTCTTATCAATAGTGACAAAAACAAAAAAATATATAAAAATAAAATTTATAACATTAATAATTACACGTTAATAATATATAAATAAATGTAATAAAAATAAACATTGAAAAAACTAAAATTTTTGTAAATCGATGAAAAATACCAGACAATTGTGAATGTGGTAGTTGGTGGTGTTGGTAGTTGGTTGGATGGGATGGTAGTTGGTGTATAATCAAACAGGTGGTGATAACACATTTGCTTTGCCGGAAACTTGAAGACGAGATGTGGCGATCAGATGTCGCAGCTCAAGTAAAATACACGGCTTCGTAACTTTGCAGATTGGTCGAAGTGTAGGTGGTGGAAGTCGGAAGAGACGCAATTCGACGGAAGAAGTATTGAAGTATCGCGTTGGTCGAATGAATCCTATAATCATTCCCTATTGATCGCTCTGTTTCGGCTAAATTTTGTTGAATCTGTTTCTAATTTTTGCCGGGGGATCAGCGATGGCACCGACGATAAGAGTGACGCTTAGACTTAGTGTTCCTTTAAAAAAGTTCAGTCTGTAGATTAGGCTGCATTAGGTGACGATGACGTCTGACGATTTCGACTGATGGTGACTGATGGTGACTGGTTGGGAGACCGGTTAATGGGCAGACAGGCAATTTTTTTTCGATTTGGTTGCTAGATGTTTGATTGCCTTTTCACGGCGGCTGTAGTAGTAGAGGTAGTAGCAGTAATACTAGTAGTAGTAGTAGTAGTGGTAGTAGCAGTAGTAGTAGTAGTAGTGGTAGTAGTAGCAGTAGTAGTAGTGGCAGGGAGACGAGCAGAGCTATGACCTGACGCTGGTGCAATCTGCAAACGTCAGTTTTACGAATATAACAAACAGGCTCATTGACAAAATTCTGCCACTTTATGTATACCTATATTTTCTACCACCCTCTATCTTATTAAAAGAGTGTCTGACATATGATTTACAAATTTTGCTGTATCTGTAACTTCTTTTTAAAGACAAAAAAGAGGTAAAATTTTAGACCCTAATTCCTAATAGTTTTGAAGCTGTAAGTCAGTGGTAAAAAAATTATATAGATTAGTATTTCTGATAAATCTTCCTACTTTGATTAATGCATTTTTTCTCTTATACTGTCAATTTAGGTAAAAATTCATGATAAAAACTATTAATTAAGCTTTGTTACGAAAAAAATGGCAATCCAATAAAAACTTATTGAATAGCAAAGTTGTAGAATTTGTATTTAGACTAAGATATTTTGTTGCGAAAGATTGATATATATGGTATTCAAAAAATGTTCTGCAAAGTACAGTCACTGGATAAAGGAGTAAATTTTAAGAATATTTATTTTTGTATATTGAAAATTACAATAATTGCCCACCACCGTGGCTCAGTCAAAGTCCGGTGAGCGGGACCTACCAAAGTGAATCCTGCCGCGCGTCTGCTGATTGGAGAAGAGAGCGCCTTACAGCCACTAATTGGATAATTATCAATTATATCATTTGATAATGAAAGGTAAATTTTTTTAAATTTCACCCTCTATCCAGTGATATAGCATGTCGGAAATGTTTTTGGAACACCGCGAATGTACATCTTTGACTAACAATGACCTAATCCCTGCTGATTGATATGGACAAATATTTTGTCGGAAAATTAAGGAGCTTTTAAGCATAATGTATTATATCTTCTATTCAGTATGCAGATTGTATAACATATTTTGAACATATTTGGAGGCTGTGACGTGACGCTATATGGAAATAAATCTGCTGTAAATTCTATTAAACTTCTAATCTGAGGTTATATAATCACCGCAGCGCCATCTTAGGGCCGATCTGCATCGCAAGATTAAGGGCGCGCGCCCACCAATATTGTTTTTTTATCCCGTTTTGATTCTCGCGCCTTCACAAACATCTGGTGGTGCTTAATTCATAACGCCAAGTTATCATTATAGATTATGTTATAAGCCTAGCTAAAAGTTAGTTACAACAACATAAATGATGCTTAATTTTCCGGCAAGGTAATTAATTTCTAATTGTGATATTTTATGATTGCAGTGTCCGATAGCGCCTGCAGCGTTATTTCATTTGAATTAAATACTACTAAGAATTAATTTGTGCCTCTTATTTTTTTTTTCATAATACTAGTTAGAGAAGGTTATCAGCATTTCTTAAAAGGTGAAAGTCGTTAAACACTTTCAAAAAATCAATTTTTTTTATTCTTGCATTAATAATTACTTCAGAATTTCAAGAATATCAAGGAACAGTTTAAAACTAAAATTCAAAATTTTATGATAGTTGCAACTACGAGCACGGCTAATCTCAAAGTACGTTATACGAATTTTAAACGCGTTTTTCTGAAAATAGCAGCAGTTGTATACAATAATTAACCGATCTCATAATTCAATATGTGAATGGAGTTACTTCAGAATTTAGTTTTTTATGTGAACCTATTTTTTTTAAGTTACCGTTCTAAAAAAGTATTTTTTAATATTAATGTTACAAAAAAAGCTGTGAAAATTTTTGTTTTTCTTTTTTAATACGTCAAATTAAAAATTTTGAAATGATTTCTGCATTTATAAATTTACGTTAATCGCAATTATTGTGTATATGACTAATTGAAACCTGGTTGTATTTTATTTCAATTATTCAAAATTTAGCTAGACTACCCGAATCTACAAAGGCACGCATCCCTGGTAGAAAAGTTAGCTTCCGACTACGACTAGGCTAATAAGCAATATAAATAACAACCTTTGTCTTTATAATATGTCTAAAATTGAATTATGCAAAAAAAAATATTATTTACTAATTGGAAGTTTATTATTAAAGAATGAAATATCATTCTTTAAAAATAAATATAAAATTATTTATGTTGCCTAACATTAAATTGTTATGAGAGGTTGTGTTTATGAGGTTAGGTACTAATGTACTATACAGTCGAATGTACATGTATAGGTATAGAGTCTGGTCAGCCTGCACGAGTCTCCAAGACTTCAATCTAATGCATTTTTAGGTTAAGGTTTGCACCGTTTAAAAATAAAAAAATATATATTAATTTATTATGAAATTGCACTTTATAAAAATCTACATTATTTATTTGTAATAATAATTTTTTTATGCGTATTCTCATAATAAATAGTAATAATAACCTCAAATGATATCTTAACATCAATCTGAAGCTTATGCGGAGCTACCGTACGCTTAAAAACGGTAGCGCCAGTAGCTACGCGTAAGCTATTTTTGTTAGCTTACGTAAGCTAATTCTGCAACAATTAGCTAATTATTAGCTAAAAATTAGTTAAGTTTTCTACCAGGGATGATCGAGCCAATATTGATACTGCGCAACACCATTTTTTTCCTTTTCTTTTTTTTAAAGATCATCATTTTATAAAATTTAATAGCAATATTAAATCCTACAAAAACATTAGAGATAATGAGTATTTTCACATGGATTCCATAAAAATTCCTCATGAACATCTTTACTGCGAAAGAAAATTTGTATTCATTTAGTGGTGTATAAATATCACTCACCTTTTATTATATCAATATGTATAAAATTATTATATCATACAGTTTCAAATTTATTAAGTGATAAGGTCTAAAAATTTAGCTTCAATTCAATCGAATTCAACCGGATGGTTAATTTGTATTTTATTGTAATTTAAAGGACATTTTTGCTGTTTAATAATTAAATAAATAAAATGAATTTGCTACCGTATTAATAAAACATTAACGAATTAATTGTTTATTTACCGATTTTTAAATTTTATTAATATTTTTAACCTTTTTATATTAGACTTATTTTATCAAGATATTAAAATAATTAAATTCTAATAATGTACATGGAGAGAATTTTCAAATCAAAATTACGATTAAAAACTGATGGCATATCCCACGCTGTGGCTTGGTCGTTTAATAGAATTTTTACAATTTACTATTAATCTTTTTATTAAATATATAGTATCTGTTTCATTGAAAACAATTTAAATGGGTAATTAAAATGCCATTTCTATTTGGCATACAACTGATATTATTTAGCATTTCGAGGTAATCCAATTTACCGTTCGTGCGTGGAGACTACTTGACCTATACACTACCAGTCACATACTATTAACACCTTCCCCCCCCCCCCCTCGCCTCGAGGCAAATAGTTTAAATTTTAAAGTTTAATAGTTTAGATAAATATCAACATAGAGTTGAAAAAAAAACTGAAAATATTCCGCAATATTCTACATAAAAAAATTAATATTTTGTTTCCTACAAGTTCATTTCTATTATTTTTATTTACCGAGATATGAAAAAAGGAAAAAAACTGTCAATTTTTAGGAAAAATCATACTTCATGCGTCAGAAGTTGATTAACATTTTGATACGCAGAAATAGTATTTTTTTAAGTTTTTCTCTTCGTTTAAGAAAAAAATAGAAGGCCATATTCCTCAGAAAAATTCAGTCAGAATGTTCACATATCAGTAGATTCTAACAAACAGCTCTACCGAGAATGCATGTGTGTGGTCATATGAATTTTGTATATTCTGAGTAGATCCAGGGCATAGTAAAACAACTGGTATTTAAAATTCCGAATTGCATAATATTGTAGTAGTTTAAAATCTGCAAAAGATAATAAAGTAGTTTTTAAACAATTTCAATTATACAATAACAAATTTTAATTCAATCTACTCTTCCCACCGTAATTATAGCAATGTTTAATATTTTAAGTCTATAACATTCATTCCTTCAATCACCAATTTTTTTTTAAAGTGATTTAATTTAGAGTTTAATGATTCCAAAAACTTCAACTTCTGTTTTATAAACAATTTAGTATATTTATTACGCTAGAAAACGTTAATTTTAATAATTATTATATTTTTGTCTTGCACGTTAATCTATAAAATTAACATATAGAACAAATGTAGGTAAAGTTCACCTTAAAAAACCTACAAGAGTCTATATATCTCATGGAAAAAAAATATATAATTTGGTTTATATAACATAAAAGCTTATGTAGGCACTTCCAAATCCTTTAATTAAGTGACATATCGTTACTTAATGTACCTAATAAAGACAGGTTAGCTATTTCATATAAAAAATTACCAATTTATTGTTATATTGTTGCAAATATGATTATTTGACATAAATTTGTTATTATTATCAATCAATGAGTTATGCACAGCAAAGAAAGAAATTTGATATTCGTTATTGAACCAACATTATTTTTATTTTTACACAAGGAATAATTAAATTTTGGGTACTAGCTTCTATTAAGTACCCAAAAATTTTTTAGATTAACAGATCACGCTTAGTTATACTTTTTAATCTTAAACGTTATAAGATGAAGCCAAATGGTGTATTTTTCAAATCTCACTTTTAGTGCATACACAATTTGCAAGTAAAAGATCACAAAAAATCTAAATTCACGATCACCCTGAATTTAATTATTATGTGATCTCTTTTTCTCAAAATTAAACTCAGAAAATTTCAAAGAATTATTGGTAAGACATTTTACAATAAAAACTTAAGTTAGTAGCTTATAAGAAAACTATATTGTTTATTTATCAATAAAACATTATTATCACATTTCATGGAAGTATCATTTTCTTACACCATAAAAAATATTGACCTTAAATTGATTCGTCTTAAAATTTAGTTATTAAATTAATATCAAGAGTTTTTTCTTATTTCTCTTGTTGATTGCATTGTAACGTCTCGTCACCTTTTATTTCATATTTGATTTTGAATTTTTTAAAGTGTCTATCCACTTGAATCATGCACTTCTTTATCTACTATTTGTGTCAACGATCCTTGTGTTTTTGCTCACGATTCTTATGTTTGTGGCAACTTAGAATAAAGTAAAGTCCCATTATAATTATACATAAACAGTAATATGTATATTTTTATGTTATTATTCATTTTTCAAGTACATTTTTCTTTTAAACAGTAATAACCCCAGTTATAAATACCATACGCATAGATACGAACTCCACATAGATTCCCTATAGACCCGCATGGACGTTTTCTACTGAGATCTTAAAAATGGAATCTACCAGGACATAACACCATTCACGTTACCGGAAAAACTACACAACTCAAGGTAATTGCTCTTGGTACACAATAACATCATTCTAGTTTGTATATGCATAAATAAAAAATAATGGTATTTTAAAATGATAACAACATTGCTCTTCAGATTACTGATTATAATATTCTAGATTAGTGCAAACATCAGAACTCATTGCTTTCAAAAATAAGGAAAATGCATTTGTACGGTTTTATCGGTAACCTAGGCAGCCCTTTAACGTTAAAATTCAAAGAATCCATATTATTATTATTATTATTATTATTATTATTATTATTATTATTAATATTATTAATAAACCTTGTATAATTACATTTCATTAAATAATATTTAAAATGATGTTTTTTTTAACGTAGAAAAACCTGGGGATGCGTTTTGAGTCAGTTAAATACGATTTAATGGGCAAACTTATTGCATAAAATCTGTCTTTAATTAGAAAATTCAAGGTTCTGTATTTATTTTACATCTATCGGTGTAAATAGCTATATTTGCTATTTTATTTTAGTCTAAAATTTCTAGATAATATTCTCAATAAATAACATAATGTTCACAAATAACAAAAAGTAATTATTTTATAATCGTCAGTTCTCTAAAATAGTATCAAATATGTATCCTTTATACTAGTACCTATAATTCATACACTGAGAAAAAAATCTAGTTGAAACATAAGAATATTCTGTTGATTCAACAGACTCAGCGCCATGAACGATGAACAGTGGCATATACTGTTGTTTTGAAGGCGCGACCGGTGTTTTGAAAGCGCGCCTATCGATTCAACATTCATTCTAATGAAACATAAGATTTTTGTTAAAATGAAAGTATAATTCTTGAAATCACAAGAATTTGAGTAAGTTAATTTGAAAGTTATTTTATTGTTGAATGAATTGTTTAATACATCAAATGACAGACAATAACTTTTCAATTAACAGAATTTCTGAGTGAGAGAGATGAGCTCGTCGATCACTTGGCCAAATCGCGCTTCCCTCCCTTTTTCCAATCACGTGGGCCTCTCGTGCCTTCGCTGTCGCGCAGTGTGCTGTTTTACTTGGAGTATGCGCCTAAGTCTACGGTAGGTCTTTATAACCACGTTTCGACGCACGCCGATGAGGCTACCCAGCCGGTATTCCTAATACCGGCTTCTCAGCTTTGTTTTCTTCGGAGCCGCAAAGTGATAATTCGTCTAAAAACCGCTAGAAGGCGACTGTTATTTTTCTGTACCCGCAAGCGATCAGCATTCATGTTGGTTAGTATATAAGAAGAAAATAATTCAAACGTACATATGTAACTATGCGTGCGACTACATATAATTGCGACGAGTAATTTAGATTTGTAAGCGTCCTTGCGAGAAGGTGTGTGTGATACCCGACATATAATATTAATGTGAAAAAACATCGAATGTGTTCCCGCTTAAATGTGCAGTTGTTTAAGAAATCTTCATAAATTTCATTCAGTTTCCAGCAAATAAGTTGCAGTTAGAATACAGCGACAGAAATAAAAGGCGTTAAGGTTCTGAGAATAAAAAAAAGTTTTAATTTCTTTCTATCAAGATTCGGAAATTCGGTTGATTTATATGTATAGAATGGTTAATTTAAGTGAAATAATATTCTAAACTACAATTACAAGTACTTTGAATCAACGGTATGGGGCGTTGAATCAACAGCATAAGGTTTTAATTTAACAGAACGAAGCTGTTCAATTCAAAATCAAAATTTATCAAATTGACAGAGTATACTGTTGCTCGCATTTATAGGCACGAGTCTTTTGATCCAACTGGATTTTTTTCTCAGTGTATGATTCTTGCAGAAAAAAATCGTAATTCTCAGTCAGCTTGATCTGAAAATTTTAAATAAAGAATTGATGAAAATATACAAACTTACCTTCCATAACGACTCAAGGATTTTCTTCCAGGACTCCGAGATAGTGACCTAAAAATTCGTTACAAAAAATACAACAAATCTAAATTATTGATAACTGAATGCCAGGATCAATTGAGATGCGAAATTATTTTAGATTTCTACTTTAAATAACTCAAATCAAGTACAAATATAATTTTTTGTAGTTATATCCTCGTGTTGGGACCGGCAATTTTGATACATTTCATGTATTTATTGTTTTTTACGAATGAAAGTATTAATCACGATACTAAATGTTGTTTAAAGAAAAAGTCTAAATGACAATATTAATTATTTAGCATTGTAGAAATGTTTAGTTATAGTAACTAAACATTTTGTTGAATCAACTAAATATAACTTAACAAAATCAATTAATTGACTTAACTTAACATTTTGTTAATTTATCTAAACATTTTGTCTTAGTAAATAAATATTTAGTTGAATCAACAATGAAATTTCTTTTTCAGTGTAACACTATTATTTATCATTATGCACTTTTAAATTAAGGAGGTATGAAAGTCAATTAAAAATTCAAATTTCGCACCACGATTTAGCAGACGAAAAAATACTTAATTTGCTTATAACAAAGAGTAAAAATGAAATATTAAAAAACCAGGTGATACCTGTCCTCCGTTAGATAACGGTCTATCATTTTGTAAAGTTTCAAGTTCTTATAACAATATCTCTATGAGAAAAGCTTGAATAATATGATTTTTTACATCCCTGGTAGAAACGTTAACCAAAAATTAGCTAACATTAATATCTACTAAAAACGTCAGAAATTAAGTGGGCGCTTAGCTAATAATAACCATTAGCTAAAAAATGGTTTAGATTACATGGCTTGTTAAGCTTAATAAGCCAAAATGAGTTATAAATGTTTAATGTAGCAAGTCATTATTAGTACTTTTCAATTGAGGGCGCGTAAGTAAATTATTTATTTAAACAAATTATTTTCGTTTGTTAAGATTCGCTTACGTCTGATCAAGTTTTAATAATATCTTTTACCCCACATGACAAAAAAATCGAATGAATTTTGCGTTTTGGAAGATAGAATAGTCAGCAAATAATAAATTTTACGGAATAAAAACCACAATAATCAAATTAATAATAAAATTGAATTTTTTTTCAAGTTAAATAAATATTTTTACTACATAATATAAAACTATTCATTTTATACAGGGTGTTCAAAAATGAACTGGCACGACCAGTATAACCCTGTTCAGAAAAATATTTTAAGCACTTTTTCGCTTTTGGCATTTTTTGATATTATGGCTAATTATCGAGTTATCGTTAATTAAAAACTCTGATAATTAGCCAATCAGCGCGCGGACGGGCGCTGGTGGGCGACGCTTTTCCCAGCGGGGAGAGCGGCTTGGGCGGGGCGTTGCCTCACAAGCCTCCCCACTTCGCGGGCCCATCGGCGCACGGACACGCACGCACACTCGCGCGGCATCGCCGTGACAAACATGCACATACATTCAATACTTTTATTTACATAGGTGCCGCGCGAGTGTGCGTGCGTGTCCGTGCGCCGATGGGCCCGCGAAGTGGGGAGGCTTGTGAGGCAACGCCCCGCCCAAGCCGCTCTCCCCGCTGGGAAAAGCGTCGCCCACCAGCGCCCGTCCGCGCGCTGATTGGCTAATTATCAGAGTTTTTAATTAACGATAACTCGATAATTAGCCATAATATCAAAAAATGCCAAAAGCGAAAAAGTGCTTAAAATATTTTTCTGAACAGGGTTATACTGGTCGTGCCAGTTCATTTTTGAACACCCTGTATATGCATAGGTCATGCGTACGCAACAAGAATACATACATACATGTACGTCTATTTATGTGTCCATTTCGGTTTCTGTATAAATATTAACTAAGATCGTCACATGGCGAGCTTTGCTTCATAAAGCAATCGCCAGTGCCTCGCGCCTTGCATTGCTCTTCCCTTGCATCGCTGCGCATTTTGCATGATAGGCAGAGCCGATACTCGCGCTTCGCGCTCGCTATCTATTACGTAAAATTGGCCGATCATCGCGCACTGCTGCCGCGAGCGCTAGTAGCCAATATGGCGGCGCACATAAACAGTGTCTGCTTTTGATTGTCAACGGCAACGTGGGTGACAAGATCGAAATTTTTCCCAAAGGAATTACGCCGTGTTAATGCCAGTAAATCGGTTAAGATGTCGTTCGGACCAGAAGGAATTATGCTGCTTCCATGGAGGAGCCTAATATGCTTGCTTTCCAGGTAATTTTTACATCGTTCCATGTCTCGCTCGGGTTGACTGACTTGGCCTTTTTTTCTTTTACAGTTGCAGATGATTCCCCTGCACACCCGAAAAAGCATCTTGAAAGAAGTCCAACCTCTGCAAAATCCTGAATAAAACTCATCAGCTTTTTTAAGTTCATATTTCCTCTACATTTATTGTGGGCCAAATAACTCCTCCGCCTCTACATATGTATATTGTAGATGGCTGCGTAGAACAACTACCAGTTGAGGTCCGTTTAAAGGTTAGAAATTGATTATTTTACTATTTTCTAATCAATAATATAGCCGTACTTTCGCCCGGGGATAGAGAAAAATACTATTTCTTACACGGGAGAGAAGTGGAACTCGTGCACGGAGGTGTATGACGGCCTCGGCTTCGCCTCGGCCGTCCATTTCTCACCCTTGTCAGAAAATATACTATTTCCTCATTTATTTGTTAGCTAAGTAAATTACTAATTATTAGTGTACCAACTCTTTTACATAGTTTATTTTTTACCAGAGATTATTCAAGTTTTTCTCAGTAAGGTATTGTTATACGAACTTTGCAACTTTATCAAATGATTAGGTCGTTATCTATAACGGAAGGCAAGTATCTCTAAACATGCCAAGATTTTTACATTCAAAATATAATTAAATTTTAATGTAATTGATTATATTGATTGAAACTGTATCATTTCTGCATTTGTACTGTGCTGATTATATATAATTTTTCTATAATATTCAAGCTTTTCTTGTTGTGATATTGCTATATGAACTTGGAATGTTATAAAATGATAAATCGTTACCTAACAAAGAGTAAGAATCTCTTGGTTTTCCGATATTTCATTTATTCTCATTGTTATATGCAAATTAATTGTTTCTTTGTCTGTTATACTATGGCGCGAAATTTGAATTTTTAATTGACTTTCAGATCCTCATAATGGCGTTTAGTACAATTTACTTTAATTTAATTTTACCGTACTAAAAATATTAAAAATGAAAAACCTAAATATTTTTGTTATACAATACAATATGATGAGCAAATTAATATATCGTCAAGGTTGAATCATAAAATTTTTTGATTTTCTTTAAAATTCTTTGCGTTTGCAATAATTTTAGCCGTTTTTGGAGCGCTCGTCGAGTTCTATTATCTAAACCATCAAGAAATACCATTTTTTTAACAACAAGATTAATATGTTTTATTCGGCCTTACATTTAAATCAATTTTAAGATTAATTTCACAGCTTTTCATTTGATTTATCACTTTTTATAGTTTCAGAACGAATTTGATATTACCATCCAACATTATTCAAATAATTTGTATACGTGTATTAACGAAAACCTTATGCATCTTCATTTAAGGAAAAATAACTGTTGAAGAATGAGGGTAATACAGAATTCTTCATAAATGACATCTGTGCATTTACGTGAGGGATACTCAATTTTTACTATGCCTTCTTATAAAGTAGAACATGCGAAGTTGTTTAACCTTTAGAGGGCCGAGGTTTTGAAAAATTTGAAAATCGCATTTTTCTATAGGAATGTGGTCTAAGGTCCCTGAGTTAGAGCCAAACTAAATTGCGATGTTGGTGAGTCAGACCCCTTACGCCTAGAGGCGTATTCCGACCCTCTAAAAGTTAATAATGTCACATTTTGCTATATTTTCCCCTTTCGCTAGAAAGCGCCAACTTCCCGTCGTTGCGAAAAACGAAGCTGCCGCTTTCAAGTACTGTCGAGCAGAAACATAAAAATAATACATGTACCTAGACATGTATAATAGGAGATGTCCTAGATGACATATAATTGTCGACCAAGATTTCACTCAGACGAAGTCGAAGATGTGATCTGGGACATTTCTTGTTGTACAGTAGTGCAAAGATATAGTAATTAACTCTCTAACCACGACTATTCATCAATGTATATAGTTTTAAAAAGTTATAGTTTTTAATTATGTATTTATAATAAATAAATGTAAACCTTAATAATTATTAATATTGGCTTAAGTAAACAATCCAAAATACATTTATGATAAACAACATAAAATCTAAAGAACATTAAACAAAATTCGACAAAGAAAAAAATAATTTCAAGAACAAATTAAAAATTTTAAATTACTTTAACTTGCATTCAAATTCGGGAATGATGCAAATTTCGTCTACAACTAATTACGGAGAAACAACATACATATGTGAACGCACATGTATGTACACATTTGGACATTTTAAAAAAATTAAATTTTTAGTCTTTCTGAACCTTAATATATGCTTATACGATGAATGGATATTTGTGCTAACTATGAAATTATGTAAAATCCAAATTACGTAAGTAAAATATTCATATTCACTTATTTACAATGTGCATGTTCACTTATTGTACCTGCGAATATTTTAACTTATTCATAATTTAAATACTCGCTTATTCTACGTAGACGATTAATCTACATACTAAATATGAACTTGACCAATAAGTGGATATGCACGTAAAATAAGTTGAATTCCAATTTGGATTTTGAGAGTACCCGATGTAAAAAGTACCGGAAATATTTTTTCTTTATCCCTCAATCAAAAGTGCGTATTTCCGGCATTGATATTGCAGCCGAAAACATCGTTTTGCGGCATCGGTAGGGCGACAAAACAATAAGGACATATCGCGGTATCATTCGGTTCATAACCTGTGAATAATAATTTTTCTTTTTAAATAAAATTATGTCCGAAATATATCAATCAGAAGATGAAGATACGACGCTATTTCCATAATTTACAATTTATTTAATTATTTTTTCTCAATAATGTTTTTTTCGGCGGCCGCCCCGACCACATGACACTCGCTTCGCTCGTGCATGTCAATGTCGGCGGCCGTCGTCCATGCTTTCGTCTCCGTGCCGAAAGTTGCACCTCTATGCGACTAGGTATTACTAAAAATAGTATACACAACAAGGGCAGAAAGTAAAAGTTGCTTAACTGCGTGTGCACGAAGCCCTCGCCAGTGCAGCAAACTTCTTTCTGCCCTTGTTGTGTAATGTACTATTTCTCCACCGTGTATTTGATTTAATTTTGTTTTTTTTTATTGTATAACCTGAATTTTTTATTTTGTTGGTTGTCATTTAATCAATTAATTCTGGTACATCTGTGAAATCGTTACAATATATCTCCCTACATTACAAATTTGTAAGGCTTTAAGGTGGTCCATAAGTCAATTAAAAATTCAAATTTCCCGCTACAATATAGTAGACGAAAAAACAATTAATTTGTATGTAACAAAGAGTAAAAATGAAATATCCAAAAACCAAGAGATTCTTATGCTCTATTAGGTAACAATTGATCATTTTATAAAATTCCAAGTTTATATAATAATATTTCGACGAGAAAAGTTTGAATTTCAGTAAATTATGAGATTCAAATGATTCCTTTTAAAATATACGGTACATGATCTTTAATCCGTTTGTGAAGCAGGCAGCCGTCATTGCTAGGTCAATCTCTACAAATTCAGTTTCTCTCTTGACAATCTTCAAGCACAGTAATTTGTCCTTAACTTTTCATTCTTTACTCCTTCAATTCAACAAACATTTTGTTAAATCAACAAAATCTTTAGTCAATGCGACAAAATAGAAAACAGATTTGTTGATCCAACAAACCGATTAGAACAACCGATAAGAAATTATTTAAATAAATATTTTCGTCCTAACTTTTAGTTCAGATATCGTGGACGTCAGCTATACCGTTTTTAGGCCGATAAAAAAATGTATAGGCTGCAAAAAATCAGTTACAAAAAAAAAAAAATTCAAAAAACCATACTTTTTTTTTATTTTGATTTTTCAGAGGTTAGAAATTTTTTATTTTGACTTATAACCACCACCATTTGAAAGAACGCCCTTGAACATATAGGAAACGGTTGGTTTTAAGTTATTTGAGTTAGAATTCATTGCGACGTATCAATTCGAACTTAAACGTAAAAATTCCGTCTCGTGGACGTTAACGGGTTAAGAGAAAAAATAAACAATGACAGTGACATTCAGTAACATTTCCATCAAGATGGCATTATATAAATATTATACATTTAACACTTTATTTATTACACTTTTTAAAAGTCTATTAAAAAGACGTTGGTTTTCTTTTTGTAAAATCTGTCAAATGTATAAATTATAAAATATACATTTGAAGTTTCGCGCTCTGATGACTACATCCAATTACCCTGGTAGAAAACTTAACTAATTTTTAGCTAATAATTAGCTAATTGTTGCAGAATTAGCTTACTTAAGCTAACAAAAATAGCTTACGCGTAGCTACTGGCGCTACCGTTTTTAAGCGTACGGTAGCTCCGCATAAGCTTCAGATTGATGTTAAGATATTATTTGAGGTTATTATTACTATTTATTATAAAAATATGCATAAAAAAATTTATTATTACAAATAAATAATGTAGATTTTTATAAAGTGCAATTTCATAATAAGTTAATATATATTTTTTTATTTTTAAACGGTGTAAACCTTAACCTAAAAATGCATTAGATTGAAGTCTTGGAGACACGTGCAGGCTGACCAGACGCTTTTACTAACACTACCATGCTCTACACCTATACATGTACATCCGACTGTATAGTACATTAGTACCTAACCTCATAAACACAACCTCTCACAACAATTCTCATGTTAGGCAAAATAAATAATTTTATATTTATTTTTAAGGAATGAAATAAACTTCCAATTAGTAAATAATATTTTCTTGCATAATTCAATTTTAGACATATTATAAAGACAAAGATTGTTATTTATATTGCTTAATAGCCTAGTCGTACCGTAAGCTTATTAGTAGCTTAAAATCAGTTAATGCAAAGCTTATTTTTAGTTACCGATTTTAGCTTATTGTTATTAAGCAATCTAACTCGGAAGCTAACTTTTCTACCAGGGTAGCTATTCGTTTATTTTGAGACATTGCCATACGTAAAAACTACGCGAATGAAATGAGAATATTTCTCATTTGATTACTTACACATCGACAGTACTACCTTAATAAACGTTGTTGAAAGAAATGAACTTTCCGAATATAACACTAGCTTTTGTAAACAAAAATCAGTTTTACAAAGTATTTATAGTATCCAAAAGAGATGTAATTATTACTCCATTCACGCCAAAATCTAGTCATATCTGATCTAAAAAGTGCTTAAAATGTACCGCATTTCAAAGTCCTCATTTTAAAACCCGTCAGATTTTTTTACTGATAAACGAGCTTTCTTATAGAATATATTATGTTAGAGAAGATTCTTTAATATCTTGGAAACTAAAAGTTATCAAGAAAAATAATAATAAAAAAAACATTCGTTTCAATCCGTAAAAACGCAGCAATTTTTTCAGATTTTTTTTAACAACTTTCTTTTTGTTGTTGATATAAAACTTTTCATTTTCCTTCCTGGCACTCATGAGTGGGCAAAAATATATAAACGGTACCGTACATTATCTAAAAAAAGGTATGTTTACTCAGGACTACTGAAAACATTGAAATTTATCTAAATTTCAAACATGAAAATATGCCCTATTACAAAGCTTGCCTCTTGAGAAAGTAAAAATAGTAGTGATATTTAAAAGCAAAACCTACTTTTTTTATTTTAAAATCAAGTAGTATAATTGGTGAATTCCTTATTTGTTTATTCACTGGTGCAGTGACCTAATATATAATTTTTTTTACCTTTATAATAGTATCCATACACTGTTAAAAAAAAACTTGAATTTTACAGCACTTTTCAACGACAAGTGTACTGTAAATTTAATGTACTTGGTACTGGAAAGGAAATTAATGTACATTTGCATGAAAATTAATGTAGATATTCAAGTAGGCATACATTAAAATTCAACGACATGCATTAATTAAAATTAATGCACGTTTATATAAATTTTACTGTGAAAGTACATTAAATTCAATGTAAATTTACATTAACTTTAATATGAAAGTACATTAAATTCATTGTAAATTTACAACAATTTGAATGTTCATTTTAATGCGACTACATTGGAATTGTTGTGAATGTACTCAAATTTAATGTACTTCCATATTAAAATTTATGTAAAAATGTATTGCAAATGAACATATGCGACGTCCTGTCATGTGTTATTAAATGTTGTGATAGCTAAGTGGATAACATGCAGGAATTGTAACTTTTCGATCGGGTTCAAATCCTTTATGGAGTTTTTTTTTACATCTTTTTTTTTTTTGTTAATAAATTAAGACTTATTTATTTTATATGTGAATATTGACCATTTAATAATTTTAGTTTACTTAATTTAATTAACAAGAATACATTCACAACAATTCCAATGTATTTTAATGTAATATCGCATTAAATTTCAAGGATAAATCCTAAAAATCTAACGCCAACATGAATAAAATAATAAATGTTGAACAATAATTATTGTTTAATAATAATAACTTTTTTCTCATATAACGCTCAAACTCAATTTTGCGAATTTCTCTTAAGTGTGAAATAAATGTAATATACAAACAAGGACTCGTGGTCAAGTGGACAAGGTGTTGGACTCTGAATCGGAAGGTCGCAGGTTTCGAATCTCATCAAAAGAAAGTTTTTTCATTTAAGGGGATGCCGATCTTAACATATAATATTTATATATTTGTATTATCAATTTAAAATAAATTATAGTATAATTAAAATAATAACATAAATCTATATAAAATCAAATTTGTAGTATAAAAATTGTTCATTGAATGGTCTCTAGGATTTAGACCTGCACACGGAAGGTTCAATTTCAAATTAGATAATTTTTTTTTTAAATTCAATCAAAGCATTTGAATTCTAATGGCATTTAACATTAAAATTTGCTTAACTGCATGATAAGATACCAAATTCGATTCATGTGCATTCAATTTCATGTATTTGTGCTTGAAATTTAATGCAATGTGCATTAAAATTAATGTAAGTACTGAAAAAATAATTAAAGTACAGTTATGAAATTTGCTTCTAGTAAATTTACATTAATTTTCAAGCAGATTTTTTTAACAGTGTACATACAATTGAAGTTTTATACTGCATTTTAATACATAATTTAAAACTAATATTTGATGACCAAATAAAACAGATACTCATTTTACAACTGCATAATTGAAAGTGGTCTATTCAATCTATTATTTTTAGCACCACTACATCATTTTACCACTTAAAAAATTACCATCTTTTCTGAAAGAAAAATGTTTCAACAACTTTATGGCAATGCATCTCGTCGCAGATGACCCTATTTTATTATTTATCGGCATGACTATTTATCTGATAAAAAAGTTTATTTTGCATCTCTAGTTGTAAAGCAAACTGTATCTCATTTCCGCAGACTGGCGGTATGTGATAATAAATTGGGATAGCACAAAATGATAATGAAATAATGACCCAAAATACAGCATGATCGCTAGTACACACATCACAATAGTACATTTAGTTCTTAGTGCAAAAATGTGATTTTTAGGCTCATGTAACGTTTGCACATGAGCGAAAAAAGTGTGAAAAGGTTATACAAGACTAAAATCACATGTTCACTTAGGTATCCAACAGTATTTTTCGACACTACGCAAGTATGATTTTAACCAAGCATGTATAAAATGAATTATTTTCACACAAGCATCGAACAAAATTTTATCACACGAGAACCAATAACGCCATTTTATTGCATGTTTGGATGACATAAGTAGATATTTTGCGCACTAGTATTAAAAAGAAATTTTCAAAAGGTGGAGGACACAATTGTATGCAGTCTTAAAATCAGCTATGTAAAATCATGCCTTGCATGCATTCTATCGAAAAATACCACACTTCACTCGGGTGATAAAAAAAAAGGCCAAAGGCAACTTGCGTCTGTTTAGTGTTTTCTATTTCATTCAACTATTTCAATGTATCACAAAGCTTTCACATGATCACTTTCTTCATAGTAAAAATTCAGATGCCTGAAAATTGGTATAAAGTATACCAATTTTCATTATACTTTATAATAAATTTTGTACTATAATTGCATAAGAAATTTTGATATACTGCCACACCAAGTTTTATTTATATTCCTATTTTAATTTTAAAATTATATTTTTAGTTTGTCTTTTAACAACCTGAATCTCTACTTTGCGTTCTTATATATAATATATATGTAAGAATTACAATACTCTGTAGAGTATTGGAGAAACTTATTTCTTCTGTTGAACATCGCTTGTGCATTAAAATTATTGTGACTGAAAGGCGATCGAAATTTTGTTTTTTATTTATACATATGCATTATCACAGCTATTCCATAATATATTGTAAATTATTTATGCGCCCAAACTGTAATTTTTTTTTTATAGTAATCGCCGAGTTGTCTAACCACTTACGAGCTAACTTTACGAGACGACTCCTAGCGATAGCGGTAAATTCTTTGCGTAAGATTTCTGTAAATTTTTACTATACTACACTAGATACCAAAATTTTACGATACCACCCAATAAAAAGAACATGTTGAATACTATACTTACTTAACCTTATTTAGCGTATAGAGTATCATAGATTGATATATGTTCTAAATAATCGTATAAGTGTATTAAATAAGCTCTAAATACCAAGTTGGTCTCCCACTTAATAAAATGTATAGATATTTTAAGATTTGATTGCGTGTGTATGGTGTTGTTAAATTATCAGAAAAATTAGTTGTATATTTAATCACCAGTATTTACTGTCCTTGTCACCACTGTTTCAAATAAATTTTTTCTCAATATGTCTTTAAAGTTTTTTTTATGTTTAAAAGATCTTTTTGACTTGTTTTAACTAACTTTAAAAATGCTAGTTATACAGAGTTAAACCAACTTTTATGTTAAATGAAAAAACTTGTTACCTGGAATGGAAAAAGATTTATTTATTCAAAAAGCATAATATAGCTTTTATTTTATGTAAATTTATGAAATGAAAGTACAATTGTTTTTTTGTGTGAAACTCTTGCCACGTGAGTGAGTTTTGTGTAAAAATATGCTAGTAATCACTCACTAACCTACGTGTATACTAAATTTGTGGATCTTTGCTTTTCGTACTAGTGCCAAACTCATACTCTGATAATACATTTTCTTGCACTTGCATAAAAATCTGATATAAGTAATTTTAGGCTTAATTTATACCTACGCGAAATCTCCAGCTTGTTTTTAAATGTACCCTGCTACAAGAAATAAAATGTTTGAATGTTTATTAACACATACCTTGAATATCTTGAAGCTGGTCTTCGTCCTCCTCCACCGCGTCGACTTCTACCAGACGACATTTCTACTCTTACTCTGGTTCCACAGCATCGTCTACAAATACAAATATTTCTTATATTACATGTAATTGTCAAGAAAGTATTGGTTTCTTAAAAATGCAGCAATATTGTTTATATATATTCTCATATAGACTTTTTGTAGAAATGAGTTCTCCATAAGCTAATTTGACTGGCCTGTGTACCAGAAAAGTTGGCAGTATTTTAACTTACGTTCCATCAAGTCCCCTGACTGCATCCTCTGCATCTCTAGGATCTTCAAATTCAACAAAAGCGAATCCAGGTGGGTTCCTAGCAACCCACACATTTCGTAATGGTCCATATTTGCTGAATGCACTTTCTATTTCATGTTTGCTTGCACTGCTACCCAAGTTTCCAACATATACTTTGCAGGAAAGATCCCATTCTCGGTACCGTGATGACATTTCGTTAATCTGTAACGGATAAAATAAAATTTATTTACATTAAATTTAAAACTTTAGTAATTGAGCCTCCAGCTATTGCCAAAGGTAAAATTAAAAAAATTCATAACTTAAAAAAAATACTCCCAACAGCTTAGCACTTGGCTTTCTCAAACATAATTTTAAAATTATATTTTCTTAATTTATTAATATAATCTTTCTTAAGTTTATTTACAATCGTTTAGCATATGTACATTCATAAAATGCCAAACAATCATCTAAGGTACACAAAATTAACTTTTTATGAGAATTTCTAGTCAATTTTTTCTAAGTTGTAGGTATGAATCAATTAAATTCCAAAGAAGATATTCATGGAACAAAATGGAATCTTACATAAACTATGCCTAAAAATATTTACACTGGTCTATTTGCACAAAAACTCACTTATTTTCTCGTAAATTTCCTGAGGTTAATGATTTTCCAATTCACTTAAAAGCTCTAAAAAAACAGAAAAAAACATAAAAAAGATTTTCTGACAAGAACAAAAATGCAAGAACAAGTAAAAACATATTTTCATCGAAAACCTTTATTTATCTGCAAAACATAGTGCTAAAACAAAATTTTACTTACACGTAAAAACTTATTTTGACGCAATAGCTTTTGTATGTCAGAAACTTAAGATGTAAAACCGTAATTATAAGTAAAATGAAAATTTCAAGTAAAACCATAATTATAAGTAAATACGCGCTCCCAGGGTGCCAGGCACGGAAGGTGCCAGCCAGAGTACACTTTTACTCATCAGTTATTTTTCATTATCGTCCATTAATTTGTAAATCACAAAAGTAAAAACTTATAAAATCTAAATTTTTATCTTTATTATTTAGTTATGCATTATTGAGTTATTGAATTAAAATTCTCATTTTTTAACAATTTATATTTCTGTTTTTGATGTACTAAAGCCTTCACATTAAAATATGTTTTTACTTATAATTACGATTTTACTTGAAATTACATTTTTACTTATAATTACGATTTTACTTGAAATTACATTTTTACTTTTATGACTTACAAATTAATGGAAGATTATATAAAAATACATTGTTACTTATGATTACTTTACTCTTACATTTCTGATGTATTAAAGCCATCATGTCAAAATATGTTTTTATGTGCAAGTAAAATTGCTTTATACTTATACTGACATTTTTACTTTTCTGTTTCCTTGTCTAGTAATAATTTATGACTATTTAGAGATTAGAAATATTAAATGTTAAATACCATAAATTCACAAGCTAACAAAATTCATTTTTTTCGAGACTTAATAATATCAGCTTATCACTTTAAGGGAGTATTTAGTTTTTTTTTTTTTCTCTTAAAGTGTATGTTGTCAGAGTTTAATAGGCAAAATATAGTCCTTTAAAAAACAAATAAATCTTAATGAATGATAAAAAAATAATAAGACTACCTGACCAGCATTAATTACTGTCATTTACTCTAATAGAACTAATTATATTAATTGTAGGAAATTTAATAAGAAACAGTTAAACAATAAATACTTAATATGTATTATCTAAATTCTTGAGATTTATGCAAATCAAAATACTTTTAATATTGTACTAGGCACTATTTCATAGCATAGTAACCTATGGAATAATTGTATCGGAATGAATTTATAAAAATAACTAAATTGTATTACAACTCACACGAAAATGATTTCTTAAAATAATAACCAAAAATACTTTCATAACATTCAATTATCTGCTAACAATAGAAAAAAATTTTACTTTTCTTTCGATAAATTATCACTCAGCAAGCTAAAAGACTTATACAACAGGAAGGATAGTGCCACTCAAAATGAAAGCATTATTTCCCCAAAAATGAATAAACAAATGAGTAACTAGAATAGTTATATAAAATTTTAAATTAACAGCAAATTAAATTGAAAATATTAGTAGGAAATAAGTAAAAAAATTAATTAAAATTAGAAAATTTGATTAGAAATAATACATAACTTCTCACAATTTTCCTATTGTTAAAGCTTCTAAATTCTAAACTAAGAAATTCTAAACAATGTTGTTAACCTTCTAAATTTTATATTTGCAGAAAAGTGTTAGTCACTATGAGTATCAGTTTTAAGTTATTTTGTAATCCAGCCTTACAAACAGCTAATTAAGATTACCTGTGTAGGAATTAATTAGTATCGATGTACTTGCAATTATATACTAATTAATAAATAAATAAAAAAAATATTGTCTCTTCTAATAACTGTTTATGTGTTAATAATTTGACATAAAAAGCATTGATCTTATAAATTTGCTTAAGTAATATTCTTTTATATCAGCTTTTTTAAAAGATAGGAAAGTATTGTTGTAATTGCAATATTATAAAAGAAAAATCCACAAATCTTTACATATAAAAATAATATACATATATACATATAAATGAATAGGTAATTTATTTCTCATTTTCATAGCATTAAGCAATTCTGAAAACAAGCAAGCTATTGCGATAAAATACTATATCATAAATTTACAAATTACCGGTATTATATTTGAAATAGAATATGATCAATATAAAATAATACAATATAATTTAGTTAGAGTAAATCATTGTAAACATAATATTTTTATATAAAAATGAAATATTTAATAAAATTGACATTGTAACTTAAATCTAATAGTTGCTGTTTAACCTACAAGATTTTTCTTTCAAAAAAAAAATTATCTGGTTTCTCTAAAATAACAAAAATATGCTGTATACTACTTTTTTAAAAGTTTGAAAAAAATAACAAATACCTACATAAAAGCCACATTGAATATTCATTGTTTAAAAATTTTTCCGGTTTTTAAAAACAATTTCTAAAAATTCTTGAAAAACAGTTTTAGATTATGTAAAATAAGCTTTACTTAAATTCATCGAAAAGCCATATTTTAACATATTTTGGTATATTCAAAATTGAACATTTATAAAAAATATTTGAAATTTTTAAGTATTAACCTATTTAAGATTTCAAGTTATGTACAAAATTTGGGAATCTATCATGTTTAAAAATAATTACAGGGCCTAAACTCGAAAATTTGCTTTACAGGAAAATCTAAATTTCAATAATTATGCCTTTTAAAAGACTTTATGAGAAAACAAAAACTACATACACAAATGCAAATTTCCTTGTCTCCTTTATTTTAAGCCTATGATTTTTCTAATTTTATTAATCTGTTTTGATAATTAACATTTGAATGAAGCCAATCGTTACAAATGTCCACTATAACAGTGATTATAAAAGTAATATAGAACTAAAAAATACTATCAACAAATTTATGATATTAACTATTCAAATACAAATATACTTTGCTTGTTAATTCAGGCATTCAGTTAATAAAATAAAGAAGAAAAATTATAGATTTCCATTCTATTGCTAAAAGATCTATTGTTCAATCTTTTAAATAAGTTAAGAAGGTTCTAAACAGTAACTACAGATAATAATAAATAAAAATAAAACTATAAGCCCTTCTGCATGGAACATAACATAAGCTTCTATTTAAATATTGTTCTTTCCAAACTAATGAAGCCTTTGAAAAATTTAACCGTAGCTCTACCAAGCTTCTACTTACAAATCTATAATATTTCATCAAATTCTCAATTTTCATTTCCTTAATTTCGTGATATAGGGGTCATGTTCCATAAGATATAATGCTAAAAGTAAAAAAATTAATATAGTTTTTCTACTTCTTGAGTTATTGAAGCCTTCTAAAGATTTAATTGTAGCTTCAACTTTATTTGTATATCCGTAACTTTACATCGAATTCTCAATTTTAGATAAGTTACCAGTAAAACCAATTTAAGAATAAAAGAAACAATTATTCTACTGTAAGAAGATAAAATAAAAAAGAGGAGATAAGAGAAATTAAATAATACGAAATGAAATTTACATGCGCAGAAGGTAAACTCTGTTTCACCGACGCCATCGTCGAACGATCAAAGCTATTCATTGTTAGTTTACTTTTTGCCATTGTCATTGACAAACAAGCTTATTTATAAAAGAATTATTGGTTTGGATAAAAATTGATATGCTTACATTTTTCCAACAGCTTCAGTGTATTACTGCTAAACTGGCGTATTTTTCTCGAAACACGAAAGATTCTTGTTTTGCGATGTGATGATCATCCAAAGTCCAGAGTGTAGAAAATGGCGGGCGTCAATCCTTTAAGGTATATGTGCAATACTTGCTACAGTTTATATTGTATGATAAAAGGGAAAGGGCCTCCGCACGAAAGAAGGAATAGCAATAAGTATAAAGGAGCGTCTACAACCTCACGCAATATCGTTTGCGTACACGCTGCGGCGCAAAATCACTAGTGCAGCCAACTTAAAAAATTTGTGTATAGAATAAACCTTTTGAGAGCATCATACCTTGCTACTGCTCAAGTGCTCAGTGCTCATATAAAAGATTTATTCTATACACAAATTTTTTAGGTTAGCTACGCTAGTGATTTTGCGCCGCGGCGTGGACGCAAACGATATTTTGTGAGGTTGTAGACGCTCCTTAAACAACAAGAATGCAATTAAAGGCTTTGCACAAAAAAAGAATAATAATAAGAATAATGAACAATTAGATTTTAGCTTCTAGCAGAGTAGACAGATCGTCAACCAAAGGGTTGTAACTTGCATTTTTGTGGGGATGCTGCTAATAAAAACTGTTCTTTAAAACGAATTGAGACAGAGCATTAAATAAGTAAGTATACCCTACTCAAAATGTGTGCGCTGTTTTCCGTATCGTTCTTCGTGTCGCTTTTTGCTTCACCTTATCGAGAAAAAAGAGACACAATTAATTGCGCGACTAATCTGTAAAAAAAAAAAAATAAAATAATATAGAAAATTATATCGTGTACAATAATAGAATATAATAACTAATAGAATATAATAAAAAATAAAATTAATAAAAATCAAAAGGACTTGGTCTTCTCATCGGCTTCCTTGCTTAAGGTGTCCCGTAGACCGGAGAGGGTTCCTGGCCATCTAGATATCCTCCGCAAGAACAATTTTCGATTTTTTGCTCTCCGATTCTCCTTCTAGTCGGCTTCCTTGCGGAAGGTGTCTCGTTGGTTGGAGAGGATTCTTGGACGTCTGGACATCCTCCGCAGGAACAATTTTCGACTTTTTGCTCTCAGATTCTCCTCCTTGTCGGCTTAATGAGATCTTTTTCGTCGGAAAAATCAGCGAGGGAATTATTTTCGTCGCAATAGTGTAGAAGGAGATCTTTTTCGTCGGAAAAATCAGCGAGGGGATTATATTCGGCGCAAATTTTTCGGCGAAAAGAGATTTTCTTCGTAGGAGGCGTCGAAATATAAGTTAAGCCCCTGTTGAAAATATCCAGCTGGAAAATCCATTTGGAAATCCGCATGGAAATTCTAGCTGGAAATCCTTGCATGGACTGGATTTCAGCTGGATTTCCAGCTGGAAAATCGATTGGAATTTCCACCTGGAATTCCACGTGGAATCCATTCCATGCACCGATTTCTACCTGAATTCCCGTTAAATCCACCTGGAATTTCCAGCTGGAATCAAGTCCACAAATGGATTTCCAACTGAAATTTCCTCGTCGATTTCCAGATGTATTTTCCAGGTAGAATTCCAGCTGGATATTTTCAACAGGGGTTTTAAGAGCGGAGCAAACGAAAAACTAGAGCGGCACGGCGGTTGCTCTCTAATTACTCGAAAATCTGCTGAACCTTCAGAGAAGTTACTTGTGTGAAGGTTGTAGCTGAAATGTGCATCTTTGGATGAAGCGAGGGTCCGTAGTCGCGCGCCCAAGGAAGGGGGGGTACCCGTCAGGCTAGCAGTCGCACGTGCTTCGCTTCGGGGAATTGGCCGTCTACCCTTTATGGTACCTCCCCACTCGGTTAGGCTCGTTCCACTGTGGATTCTTTATGGCGGGTAAGAGGAAAGAACTCCCTTTTTATTTATGATGCCCTTTGTTTCTGTTCCGATTGCGTGACCCTTTTATGAATAAAATATTTGAATAGTTGGGGTTCCTTTACTTAATATTTGACGCTGTCTAGAAACGAGTAAACGTGACGCGTAAGATACGACGTTATTCCGTCACAATAGAAACAGGATATTTCTTTTCTTATAACTGTTCCTTAATTTATGATTTGCTGCAGCGTGTCTTATTTAAACGCAACAACCTTAACCGTTACTGACGTTACTGTGTAAATAAGTAGATTAAATTCAAATTCAAAGAATATATTTATTAATATTTATTGTAAAAAAATTGTTAATAGAATAATATCCTTTTAGAGCTTTAGTTACTCACTTAATTTCAAGTACTCCCAAAACACCTAAAAATGTCAAACAATAGTATCGATGATCCAAAACTAATTTTATCTATTTTAAATTCTGTTGGAATTAATGACATTTCAGTTTCAGAGTTGAAAAGTTTTTTAAAACGTAAGTTTTGTATACATATTTAATTAATTAATAAAATTAAATTATCTGATTTTTTTTAAAATAATCTAATACTTAAATATAAATTAATAATAAAGACTTTGGTATATGAATCATTGCTGCAACAAAATTAACTTATTAACTTTTTATAAAGTAATTTTCATAAAATTACTTATAGAAAGTTTTATGATGTCATTTTATTTACAGTAAATTATTATATTCTTCCATTGTTTTACTGTACTGTATAGGCTGACAATAATTTCTTATGCTATGTTTGTACAGTATGCTTACAGATGTACAATTGTTACTTTATTAGAGTTATATTCAGTATATATTGCTATTTCAATAGGGTTGTTTAAGGTGGTTCTATCAGTATTGGATCTAAAACTGAGAAATTGATTTAAATAACGGACTTATAAATAGAAAATTGATAAAACTACAGTTAAATTTTTGGAAGACTTCAGTAGCTCAGAAAGGAGAAAAAAATATAAACAGAAGTTAATATTAATATATTAATATGAATATTAAATTGTGTCCCAAATGTGAATGAGACAGAGCAAGAATATCTTTATGTATTTGTTCATATGTACAGAGAGATGTACGTGGGTGAATCCATGTTAACTAAAATCGAAAATTTTTATATCAAGATCAAAATTTTTTTCTGACATAATTCATTTACAAAAACTATAAAAAAATTTCAGACCATAAAATTAATACGCTATAAAAATTTAAAAAACATTGATATGTTCAATTTTTTAATAATATATCAACTAATTCATTTTTTACCCCTATTTAGAAGCATTTGAAGTATATAAGGAAATCTAAAAAAAAACCTGAGATGATTCACCTGGAAAAAAAATAAGTCTGGGTAAAACTAACTAAAATTTTTTTCTAATTCTATGGGTCATACAATAAATAAAAAAATTGTGAATACACGATTTCGAAATAGCCATTTTTTTTATTTAAAAATGAATTTTTTTAATATAAAATTCGTATAATTAATTATTTTGTTATATGAAAATCAATTTATATCAGCTGTAACTACTTATGTACGATTGGACAGACATTCAAACCGTATATCCTACACAAATTTTATGTAAAAATACTGCCGCAAAAAACATCCTAAAATAAAAAATACATTTAGTATTTATAAAAAAAATTATAATACATAAAAAAAATTATACATACACTGCTTAACAATTATTATTATTATTATTATTGCTATTATTATTTATTATTATTATTTGTTATTATTCTTATTTGTTATGATTATGATTTGAAATGTCAGTGCAATCATATAAGTACTTACAACTGATATAAATTAATTTTCTTATAACAAAATAATTAATTTTTCAAATTTTTTTTTTTTTAATAAATTCATTAGCAAATAAAAAAAAAACTATTTAGAAATTGTGTGTTTGCCATTTTTTCATGTATTTATGACTCATAAAACATGAACAAAATTTGACCAGAGCTTTTTCTTTTCAGGTGAATCATTTCAGGCTCAAATTAATTGTAAAATGTAAAAATGTTTTGGACCTCTATGTGTGTGTATATATATGTATATATATATATATATATACATACACCTATATATGCCTTGTCTATATCATACATAATTCTTTAAACCGTATACTGACTGATCACCACTTAATAAATTTTTAAAAAATTGTAAGCATAGCTTATGATAAGATCTTTAATCTGTTGGGACAGAGAATTTGGGTAGATCTTGCTGTGAAAAGTTATGCAACTTTGAATATTAATATTTTATGCAAAATTAACTCCACCAGCGTATTCTTAGCTAAGTGTACTATACTGTTTATTACTGAATATTCTGCAAGCTAATATCAAGAGGCAGGATAGTACCTTGAGGCAAGTTTGAGTCATGTGTTACATCCAAATTGCATATATTTTCAGTAATTTTAATCAAATTCAATATGTTATATGATAATTTTTATATGTCAAAGTAAACTTGATATACAGTTGCTATTCTTACTAAATTATTTAAATCCTAACAAGAGAAAAGTTCCATCCAATCTATAGAAACCAGTTTGGCATAAATGAAGTCATAATCAGCTCTTTAAAAGACACGTCACAGCCCTGCTAAAAATAGTCGATTTAAATCAATTAAAGAAATTTCAATTGCTTTCAAATGTAGAGCTTAATTTGACAAATGACCATTCAAATTTATTTAAATGAAAATGGTATATTACCATGCAATTAAAGTATATTGAAAAATTTTATGAAAGTACATTGAATGCAATTGAAATCAAAGCATAATTAATTGATTTCAATAATCTTTTCTAAATCAATAAATCAAGTTCTATTGCTTCCAATAGAATATTCATAGAAGTTTGTGTAAGTGCAATTGGGGTCGTTTAAAATACAATTAAATTTAATACATTTTAATGTACATGAATGTAAAAAGTTGATTCCTTTACATTTAAGTGAATTAAATTTAATTTTATAATAATTACATTTAATTCAAGATTATATGTTAAAAAACAATTTTTTTTTATTGTATTAATTTTAAATTAAATACAAGTTAAATATAACAAATTATATTCTAATAATATACTTTTTTGAGATCTGTTTTTTTAATTTTTACTTGATACTTTTAAGAATTTTAAAGATTATAAGATTATAAGATACACATAAGAGTTTTAAATGAATTTTTCAAGTGTTTTTAACTTGTCTAATGCCAGTAATATTGAATAGCGAAAAAAAAATTTGAACCGACAGTTAATTTCTATTTACTTCACTCATTGCGCAAGGATAAATAAAAAAAAGAATTTTTATGATGAAGAGAAGAGACCTTCACTGTTTAAGTGACTTGCCGAATCATAACCATTCGACTCGACTCGTTCGACGCCAATAATGTTTCATCACTGTCATGTTTCTCCTTGGCTTCTTGTATTTTCTTCTCTTTTGCATTATCACTTACAATATTCTTTGTCTCCTTTAGCTTTTCTTCCTCTTCTTAAAATTAATAACAATTTCTTCAATAAAACCTTTTCCTGCAGTAAATATAATAATTTAAATTATTTATGTTCTTTACCCAATAGAATCAAAACTCAATAAATTTGTGACGTTGCAATTACTCAGACTCTCGATCCGAGTCCCCTTAAGCCGCGTCAACAAGGCTAGGCACTCTGGCTTTTATTTTTGTTATGTGGAACGCACGACGCGCTCCTAGGGCGCCAGGCACGACGCTCGGCTAGCGGCGGTGTGTGGGTTGCACGCCCGAAGGATGCCCGTTAGACTCAGGGTGGCGGGGAAACCACCCTAACGAGAGAAATCACACAATAAACACTCAATAAATAAATAGAACTCACTGATTAAATTAGTTATGCGCTTTAATGCGGCTTATCGAGATACAAGTGTGTCAGAGTTCCGCTTCGCGAAGCACGCCAACGCCGAGAATTCCCGAATAAACTTAGTACCGCGACGCTAATCTACTACGCGCCCCGACGACTCTCTTGCACCGAGTACACGTCCCGACCCGTCGATTATACGGCACTCCGCCTCACCTTTCACCTCGATGGCATCGTTCGTCCTGCGACCTTCATCTCCGGTCCACTCACCGTCTCGATTAAGCGGTTTTCTCTTGACTCCTCAATAACTCCGCTCTTCCGCTGACGACTAAAAGGGTTGCTACCACACACGACTGAATCGACACACCGCAACTACTATGACGACAATAATACAAGGTTCAAGCTCAACGCTACCAAGTTACGCGAACAAAGTCCGGACAACGAGTGTCGCCTTCAACAATGGCGACAATCAAGTCCCCGTGGCGTCACTTGCGGCCTCACTCTCTCCTACGCAATTACAATGATTATCTTTGTCTAGTCCTTAATTAGGCCAATCAGGCATAAGGTGTCGCGCCGGTCCTTCTTCTCCAGGAGGATCACCTATGGTTCTCCCGATTGCGCTCGCCATGTTAACGCTCCGCGCGCCCTCTCGCCGATCGCGCAGTACATGCTAAATGGCGGAAGCCGCTTGCCTCGCCTAAGGTACGCGCGGAGTAGCCATTCGCGACTCTCGCATTAATTGCGTGGGCGGCGGACGCGGGTGCTACATACGCCCCTGCGCTCTCGTGTCGTTACAAGTCGGCGTTCAGGTAAGCTCGGCTGAGCTCGCGTCGCCTCCTCGTTCGCGCGCCTTCGCGCCTTTCTCCCGCGTACTCATAAGCCTTATCGTCCGTCTCTCTCTCTCTTATCTCGACCCTCGACCACGTGCGCGTCGTCGCGTCGCCGCGTTACACGTGGCTCCGCTCGCTGGAGGCGATCGCGGCGCCTCGCGTTGGTTACACGGTGTATGTGTTTGTGTGTGTGTAAGTTCTTCGGCTGGTCGCCACCGGCGTTGTTGACAGCTGATCGGAGGTGCTCGCCGTCGCCTGCTGGTCCTTCATCGGTGCCCACCGGGTCATGCGTCGTCTCTTCGCCCTTTGGTGACTCTGGGAAACCGCCGGCATCTTCATCAGCGCGTATGTAGGCCTCCTTCGTGTCGCCTCGATAAACAGCTGATCGGGCCCCGGGAAGAGTGCCTGTGTGTGTGTGAGTGCCCGCGGGTGCTGTCGTACCTTGGGGAATAAGAACGCGTGTTAGATCTCGGACATTGAATCAATAACTCGGCGTTAGCGTGGCGTCGCTTGGCGTGCCTCGTTGTCCAGGATTATAAGTGGGGAATTAATTTTACTCGTCACAACTCCCCCTCCCTAAACGGGACACGCGAGTGGACCGTTTTATCCCGTGGGTCAAACCGCCCTACACCCCAGACAATGCAGGAGTACCGAGCAACGCCATCGCTTAGTTGCCGTCATTATCAATTTATTATGATTCCTAACTACCCTACACCACTAGGCTACCGTTGATAATGGACTCGCACGCCCTTTCGTTTCCGCTGCTGGTACCGAGGTGGTCCTACCGAGAAAGATCAATCTCGCTAATCACAAAAAAAAATTCAACATAAATTATCGTTTGGTCGCTTCTCAGTCATCCGCGTTCGTCTTTTCGTTTGCTCCGTCCTCGTCCACCTGAAAACAACTATGCAACCACCACCAGATCATCCCAGACAAGACACAAGCCTTTTTACCCAACGAAAAAAAAGAAAAGGAACAATCAACATGATTTCTTTGATTTATCCCCCGCTTCCGTCTCCGGGGTTGGCTTCGCACCCACCGTCGCCACCAAGTCCATATTCGGCTGTACCTCCCGGCCGTACATTTTCCAAATATACGCCTTGTGCGCTACCGAACAGCGCGGACAGACCGTAAGGTCGACTCCGCGTCGGCCACAATTGTGGCAGTAGGGCCAAGGGTAGGGTTGGGGGCAATCCAATCTCCGGTGCCCCGGTTGCCAACAGCTGAGGCACACCCTAGGCAGGGGGTCAACCGCGGGGTCGGTGGGGATAAGGCGCAGTCCTCCGAACATGACCCCCGCCACCTTCGTCGTCCTACGCACATAGGCCCGCCTGGTCTCTGTCATGGGCGTCTCTGTCGTCGCTGTCGTCACCGCTGTTGTCGGCTTCGCCTCCGCGTGGGTCGCTGGCGTCCCCTTCGGGGTACTCGCAAATGTCGTCTGGGAGGGAGGTGCAGGCCCTCGTTCCACGCCGATCACCGCCACCTGGCAGCGGAAGGTCTCGGTGGCGACCGTAGGGAACCCCAGATCTGGTTCCTCCTGCGGCGGCGACGGGTTGGTCGACACATAATCGTCTATGGTGAGTTGGCGGTGCGGATTGTACCGCCTCCGCCGACTTCCGTCTTCCGCCCGTAGCATGGGTCGAAGGAGCTCCGCCTTCAGATTGGATTTGGGGGCTGTGGGAATCCGGTAGTTCCCCATCGGCTCGTCCCACTCCAGGAGTTTCGTTGGGGGCGCCGCGTCCACTCTTACCGCCGGCTTGACGGTGGCTCTCGGCGGGGACAAGGGCACCTCCTTGTCCACTTTATTCGCCCAGGTGGACCCGGTCACTGGCCCCTGGGAAGAGAGCACTGCCCACCCGCCCGATACCTCCAATCTCTCCGGCTCCTCGACGCCACACTCCTCCGATATCGGGGTTAAGGGACCTAACCACTCCTCTATCTCCTCTTGGACAGATTTGACCGGGGGAGTTAGATTAGGGGCGCCCGCAGGTGGTCCCTCCACCACCTCCACCAGTACGGGTTTCTCCTCCTCCGCTTGCTTCTCTAACTCCTGCACTGACGCCATCTTCTCTCCTACCTGTGAACAGAACAACAGAAAAGGAAAAGGGGTTAGGTGGTTTTCCCAACTCGTGCGCCCCGTGGAGGGATGTACCGTCGCAAATCAGACACGTGAACCTTGGCGCTCTGCCTACTGCCCTCCGTTTCTACTTCGTATACCGTCGGCGATAGAATCCTCGTCACCCAATACGGCCCGCTAAATTTCGGCGCGAGTTTCGTTCAGAATTTTTGTGCCGCGTTTGAAAGTGGATGCTCTCGCCGCATCACCTCATCTCCGACATTAAACGTCACCAGTCGCCTTCCCCGATTATACATCGTCGCCTGTCTCTCTCGCGCGTTGTCGATGAATGTCGCCACCAAATCGCGCAACGCATCTAATCTTTTGTTTCGCTCTATCCACTCCTGAGGATCGCCTGGATTGATCAACTCTTCTCCTTCCACCCTACGACGCAAGCTTTTCACCGGAGTGGGTTCCCTCCCGTAATTTAAGAAGGCGGGGGAAACCTTGGTGGTCGATTGGGTGGCGGTGTTTACGGCGTGACGAAAAGCGTGAACGTGTTCGTCCCAGTCCTGGTGGTTTTTCTTGACGTACGTCGCCACCATGGTCTTGAGGGTTCTGTTGCTTCTCTCCACTGGATTCACCTGCGGGTGGTAGGGTGGAGTCGTTACGTGCTTCACTCCATAGTTTTCCAGAGTCGCTTGTAGGTGTTTATTTACAAACTCCCTGCCGTTATCCGTTAAAAGGTATTTTGACGCCTCTCATCGGAATAGGATTAACTCCTCAAACGCTGCTGCTACTGCCTTTCCGTCGACACGTCTTAGAGGTTTCAATTCCACCCATCGAGTGAACAAATCTTGAAAGACGAGCAGGTATTTATGCTGCTTTTTACTCGGCGAAAATTCTATGACGTCCGCAGCTACCACTGTCCATGGCGTCTCGACGACACGTTTGCTCATTAGTCCTTGCGGCGCCTGTTGAGAGGTCTTATACTCTTGACATTCTTTGCAGCTTCGGACAAACTCATGGACTTGTTGCCACGCTCCTGGCCAGTAGTACTCTCTGGCGACTCGGTCGTATGTCTTCTCTACTCCCAGATGGCCTGACGACGGGGCGCGGTGCGCCTCTTCCAAAACCTTTTCCCGGTACTCCGACGGGACCACTAGCCGCCATCCCTCGGCGGGGTGTGTAATTGGGTCCAGGAAAGGATCTCGTCGATACCGGTACATTAGGGTGTTTAATCTTCCATCCTGGGTATTTACTCGGGTTTTCTTCTACTTCTCCTCGTCGCCTCAGGTACCAATCGTCGTCAATAGTCGTAAACTCTGCAGCTTCCATCTTGTCCTCATACATCCTGGACAAAGTGTCTGGCACGTGATTCAGCGCTCATTTCCTGTGTACTATGTCGAAATCACACTGCTGCATTTTTAACGCCCGTCTCGCCAATCTTCCCGTCGGGTCCTTCAGGTTCCACAGCCAACGGAGAGCACTATGATTGGTGATCGCCGTGAAGTGATAACCTTCCAGGTACGGACGCAATTTTTCGATTGCCCACAACAACGCTAAGCACTCTTTCTCCGTCGTCGTGTAGTTTCGCTCCGCAGGTGACAACACTCGACTCACGTACACGATGGGATGTTCGCCGTCGTCCTTCTCTTGCGTCAACACTGCTCCGATGGCGAAATTATTGGCGTCACACTGGATCGTAAAAGGCTTCTCGAAGTCCGGCCTCGCTAGAACAGGCGCTTTCGTCAGTGCTTCCTTCAGTTGTTCGAATGCTACTTGCTGGTCTTCTTCCCAGATCCATGGCTGCTCCTTCTTGAGTAACTTCAGCAAGGGAATCTTCAGCTCAGAGTCCTGGTCGATGAACCGTGCATACCATCCAAGCATGCCCAAGAATCGTCGCAACTGCTTGATGTTGGTTGGTGCCGGATAGTTAAGCACTGGCGCCACCTTCTCCGGGTCCGGACGTAATCCCTCGTGGTCGAGCAAGTACCCCAAGTATCTCACTTGTGAACAGCAGAACTCGCATTTTTCGCAATTGATCGACAACCCGGCATCTCGTAATTTCTTCAGCACATACTCCGTCCAACGCAGATGCTCTTCGTACGTCTCCATCACCACTATAATGTCGTCTAGGTATCCAAAAACGTAGGTAGGGTTCGCCTTCTGGACCAAAGAGCATATCGATCAGACGTTGGAACGTCATCGGCGCATTTGTCAGGCCAAAGGGCATTCTTCGGAATTGCCACAGACCGGATTCCTGTACCGAGAACGCCGTGTATTGCTTACTTTCATCGTCCAGCAGCACCTGATAATACGCGTTCTTTAGGTCAATTTTAGTAATGTACCTGGCGCGGCGCATTTGATCGAAAATCGCGTCAACTCCTCGAATCGGATAGGCGTCACGCTTCGTCACTTTATTGAGGTCTCTGTAGTCTATACAGAAACGATACGATCCGTCAGACTTCTTGATTATCACCGGCGCACTACTCCACTCGCTGTTGGACCTCTCGATCACTCCCATGGCTTGTAGTTTCTGGACTTCATCTTGCACCACTTTTAACATCTTTAACGACATCCGACGCATTGGTTGCTTAATCGGAGTCGCTTCCTGGATGTCAATGTGGTGTGTCGTCAGATTCATAGCACCTGGGTTGTCGGTCGGCTCCGGCACGTATTTTGCTATTAAGTCGTCTATCTCTCTTCGTTGATCTGAAGTCACTTCGGAGATACCCGCACATTCTGCGGTGATGGATTGTTCCTACGTTTCTTCATGCTGAAACGTGTGCCAGGGTCCGTTGTGTATACGCCATTGTCCCGTCCCGTGTCGTATTTGAACGTTCCACGCGTTGCAGAAATCAATCCCCAGGATCAGATCATGGTCTACCTCCCAAAGGGCACGACACTCTAAAGGTCCCGTGTATCCATCTATCTCCAATTGAAATTGTAGTCGACCCATCGTCTTCGTCGCCGTCCCCAGCACTCCACGGATTAAAAATCGGTCTTTCTTCATTCGATTGGCGAAACGTTGCGCCAGTCGAGGTCCGGCTACAGAGACTCCGGCGCCTGTGTCCAGCAGGGCTTTGTACTGCTGTCCGCCTATCGCCAAATGTAGAAAATTCCTACTATCCTGGCAGGCCGCTGCTATCCGGATATCCGGTTGAAGGTCGAAGGGCGGACGTTACCTTCTGCTGAGCTCTGCTCAGCGTCTCCCTCTCCCTGGCCGGAAAGAGCAGGTCTGCGCCAAAACATGTGCGCAGTCCTGTTATGTCTAGCCTTTATTTCTTCCGGCTCTTGAAGCATCCAGTCCAACGCCCGTCGCCGCTCCGGCAATCGGCGATAGTCCCTAGCCTGCTCTACATCCATGTTCGCCGTTGGATCGTCGCTCACACACTTACGTCGCACTTCTTCACGTCTGGTTCCCTTGTCGGATCCCTGGTCACATCTTGATATCGTCTTCTGTAACTGGTTTTCCGGTTGGGGATATCTAATCCACGACAACTAAACTCGACCACTGACGGACAAACCAAAATCCCGAGAAAAAAGAAAAAAAAAAAAAAAGAAGAAGAAAAAGAAAAAAAAAAAACAAAAAATTCTAAGTTCAACAACACGAAATTAATTTTTAAACGCGCCTCGGCAGTCTCCGGAAACGTCAAACGGAGGACAGCCTGCGCAGGTTCACGCCTCCGCGGAAAAGTCGCCAAGTCGCCACACACCAAAAAAAAAAAAATAATAAGTCACTTGTTAGTGTGGAGGGGTGGGAGTCGTCACACACTCGCGGAGAATATTACAAGATATATTATAAAAAAAAAACTCTGGAGATTACCGTGTAGCCTAAAAATAAAATAGCTACGGAAATCTTGGGGATAAATTTAGTATCGGGAAATCTTCCTGAAATCGCGAAAACCTATGACACGTTGCTAAACTCTCCAAATCTTCCTGAAATCCCTAGTCTCGACCGTAGACACGAGCACAACTCAGAATGAAGGTAAATATTATATTCTCCGCGGTGGCGAATAATAGCGCCCTCTTCAGGCGGATGGGTGCAGATATCCTGGCGTAAAACCAAAGGGGCGAGGGGCGACCAGCGCGAGAGTTGGAGCTACCGTCGGACGTCGATGCTTCAACGTAAGCTCGGTTGTCCGTCGGTATTACTCCATTGTCACGAACACTACAATCCCCCGTTCCTAACCCGGTCGCGGGATGATCGGCTTACAAGTCAAAGAACCCCCACCTCCCTGAATGTTTCCACACACAATTGGACAAACAACCAAAACAAAGAAAAAATTACATTCACTCGTCCACACAACCGACCACCTACTAATCACGCTCGTTATAAATGCGATAGAATTTTTAAATAATTTCATTCACTTACTGGGTGAACGTGCGGCGGAGTGCGTATCGCCTCGTCGATGAGCGCCACGAGCGGCAAAAATTAACACTTTGAAATTTTCTCTAACGGTGGCGTCGCGCCTCGAGTAGTCGGTTTCCGCTTACTCGCTTCTTCCACTCGCACACGTCCCTCTATGCCCTACTTCGCAACTATAAAGTTTACGCACAGCCAAGATGGTCGAAATTTTAATTTCCGGTCTCGTGCTAACGTGGCCCCACGTTGGGCGCCATTTGTGACGTTGCAATTACTCAGACTTTCGATCCGAGTCCCCTTAAGCCGCGTCAACAAGGCTAGGCACTCTGGCTTTTATTTTTGTTATGTGGAACGCACGACGCGCGCCTAGGGCGCCAGGCACGGAAGGTGCCAGCCAGAGTCCAATCTCGCGCACTTTACGAACACCACGCTCGGCTAGCGGCGGTGTGTGGGTTGCACGCCCGAAGGATGCCCGTTAGACTTAGGGTGGCGGGGAAACCACCCTAACGAGAGAAATCACACAATAAACACTCAATAAATAAATAGAACTCACTGATTAAATTAGTTATGCGCTTTAATGCGGCTTATCGAGATACAAGTGTGTCAGTGTTCCGCTTCGCGAAGCACGCTAACGCCGAGAATTCCCGAATAAACTTAGTACCGCGACGCTACTCTACTACGCACCCCGACGACTCTCTTGCACCGAGTACACGTCCCGACCCGTCGATTGTACGGCACTCCGCCTCACCTTTCACCTCGATGGCGTCGTTCGTCCTGCGGCCTTCATCTCCGGTCCACTCACCGTCTCGATTAAGCAATTTTCTCTTGACTCCTCAATAACTCCGCTCTTCCGCTGACGACTAAAACAGCTGATCGGGCCCCGGGAAGAGTGCCTGTGTGTGTGTGAGTGCCCGCGGGTGCTGTCGTACCTCGGGGAATAAGAACGCGTGTTAGATCTCGGACATTTAAAAAATTTAATTTAAAAAAAAATCCATTTTTAGCATGTGAAAAAATTAAAGTAAAGTGTCGCGGTGCGGGAGTTGTTCCTCGAGATCCTCCCAGTAGGCAAGCCAGTCGAGAAGTCGCAGAGCGCTGCTCCCGTTGGCGAGGCGAAGTTACCGACTGTTACGTGCAACGCACGGAACTGTATGCTAATGCATATAGTTGCTCGCTGCACGCAATTTTTCCTTTTATTTATTTACGCGGCAAAGTGACGGAGTGGAAGGTAAAAACCGCGACGCGCTGCACGTCCCGTACGGGCCCGCTCTTGTGCAGTGTGGTTATCGATGATCTGCTCTGGAGTGGAAAAAGGAAGAAAAATAATAAAAACGACTGATTTACGGATATAAAAGTATATTCTCCAACCCCCGTCCCTTATTACACGGATTTACAATTTAATACGGTCTCGTGACCGTATGCGCAAGGAAGGGCGTACTCAAGACGCCCTTCAGACACACGTTGTGTCAACTGGGCTACTAGTTGCCCGAGTGACGGTCTAGGTGCGCACTGGGCTGCTCGCTACAGCCCGCGTGGTCCGCACAGCTGACAGCTAACACGGCTGCACCAGAGTCCAGGCTGTGATTTATCAATATTGTTTCAATTAATTGGGAGTGGAGAAGCTGGAAAACTGATAGGAATTCGAAGGAAAATTCTCAGATAAGTATTTGGGGAAACTATAAGGAGGAGGAACATATGACTCTATACTGAAAAGGACAATTTGTTTGTGGTTAATTGTCTTTTCTCTTTTTCAGGAAGGAGAAGGAGGGAAAACTGCAGGCACCTTCGATGAACACTACAAGTCCTATTTGGATATGGAGGAAACAGAAAAGAAGTGCACGGAGGGAGTCGCTACACTTAGCATCTGGAGCGACCAACTCTACAGTTTGTATAGAGGTCCCAGTACCCAAGATTCAGTGCTCGACCTCCGGGTGTTATGTTCTTGTGTTGAATTGAATCCTCTATTTATCTTCCAAGAGTCGATGACTCTGGAAGGGTTGGCTGTGTGAAGTTTGAGTATCTTGGAGGACTCGACACGAGGGAGAGAGTCTCACACTGCAGGATCTCTGCGGCTGGCTTCCTTCAATGGGTGCAAGAAACATAAGAAGATTATTGGAATTGCCTGGAGGGAGTCGATACACCTGGCATCTGGAGCGACCAACTCTACAAGTTGTAATGTGGTCCCAGTACCCAGGATTCAGTGATCGACCTCCAGGTGTTGTGTTTTGTGCTGCGATCAACTCTCCACATGCACTCCAAGAGTCCACTGCTCTGAGAGAGAGTTGACTGTGTGGAGTTTGGAATTTTGAGGGCACTTGACACAAGGACAAGTGTTTGCTTTCTTCAAACTGCTTCAGCCGCCCTGGAGTGAGTGCGAGGAGTAGCATGGTGTGACTCCAAGTCACTCCAGCATGAAAACAATTGTAATGCTAGGTGTCGTTTGGTGCATCCAGTGCGAGTGGTATCTGGGTGCTCGCACTCAAGCACAGTGAGGAAACTAAGTGAAGTGGATCTGCTGGAGGTGTTCAAGTGTCGTCAAGCTCGTCTTAGCAATTTTTGATAGAGAAGAGGATGAAAAGGTGTTCGAGGTGATGTTTGTGTGTTTGGGAAACTGGAGTATTAGGTCAGCAAGTTGCTCGAGGCGGGTGCACACTACCAAAACTAACCAGATTTAGCCTCTGGATGGCTGCGCTCAGCCCGACAGTGCAAGAACAGTTAAGTTCAAATTTGTGGAGATAAGTGGAAAAAGTTGTGAAAATTCAATATAATAAAATCTAAAATTTGCAAAATAATATAGTGAAGAAAATTCATATAAAAGGTGTGTAATAATAAATTTTACTAAAGCATTCAACTAGTTGTTATTTCTATTGCTGGATAGAATAAAAGATTTTTATGAATTATTTCCTAACCCTAGTCTAACCTGACCCTTGTGTTTTGTTGCATTTTATTTTATTTGTTGAATTTTCCTGGATGGAAAATATAAATGAATAGATTTGAATTTCTATCTTCCGGTCCTAGCCTATCCTAACCTTCTGTGACGTCACGCTCGCCACACAGACGCTTCTGTGTGTGCGCGACGCTGGAGTAATGAGAGTGAGAGAGAAGGAAGATGATGACGCGACACACACTGCGGAGGCGTCTCTCTCTCTCTCTCTCTTTCTTTCGCCTGTCTAACTGTGAATAATAGATTTCACTTGACGCGGACGGAGTACAGATATTTGCATTAAGGGAAATTTATTTAAAACATTAATCGGTGTCGTGCCTATTTAATTCTTAAATTTCTGATGTCACGCTCGCCACACAGACGCTTCTGTGTGTGCGTGATGCGTCGGGTAATGAGAGCGAGAGAGAAAGGAGATGATGACGCGTCCCACACTGCGGAGGCGTCTCTCTCTGTTCCTCTCCCTTTCTTCTCCTATACTAAGCGCTCGGCGTCGACGCCGAGCCGCGGAAGTGCGCTTTCTCGAATTTAATTCTTACACCTTTGAAATATTTAAAAGAAAAATAAGGGGAGAGAAATGAACTCCGCGTCCGGCCTTCGTTCGCGTCCCTAATCTAAATTGCTATAGAACGGAGGTGCATTTACGCGCACCAACACCCCCGTTTTCACGAATCAAAATTTTACTCCTATCCTATAAAAATACGGGCGCCTAACCCAGGGGGGAACATATATATATATATATATATATATATATTTTTTTTATATAGATATAGATAGATATAGATATATACAGGGTGTCAATTAAGTCCCGGGACGGCTGAATATTTTCAGAGGTAAAGTAATTCTGATAAAGGTCAAGGTCATTTCTTAAGTAACTTTCAACGAGGAATCTAATGGTGACATTCACTTTGACCTTGGACTTGACCTTGAAGGTTATTTCAAGGTCAACTGTTTTTTTTTAAATAGGAACCCCCATTTTTAAGACTGGTAATCGATAGAGCGGGAAATTTTACATTCAGATACGTAATTAAGTCAGAGCTAGTGTTTGAACTTGAGGGTTACTCCAAGGTTATTTACGCTCCAGCAAGGTTCTTAGATACCTCTGAATATTTTTGCAAGCGGTAAAGCTATTCCTCGTGTAACTTTCAACGAGGAACTCAATGGTGACCTTATACCTGACCTTGGACGTGACCTTCAAGGTTATTTCAAGGACACCTATTGTTTTTAATGGAAATCTTCATTTTTTACACTGGCAATCGATAGAGTGGGAAATTTCATTTCGAAAATAGTATTTGACGTGATCTTTAGAAGGTCAAATCAAGGTCAATTTTGGATAAACTGTCAAAACATTGTCGTATTCAAACTTTAGAGGATTTATGAAAGACTAAATGTTTGAAAAAGTTGTGAAACCAACAACATTGACCACCTTGACTTTGAGATCAGCTTTGCACATTATTTGGAGGTTCAAGCACTTTTTAAATTAATAATCTTACTATCGCCCTTATTCTTACTTTTAGCGTTACCCAGAAACAATGACGTGGACGTAGTAAGTTCTGTTTCCTTTGGGGTGCTTGATTAACGTGAGTCCCCTTGCCTCTCGCGATTGGTTAGCGTGAGTTGAGGGTTCATGGGTTCGGTGTTTCAGGCTTTGACATTTATGTGTCCAACTTCAATCCGGTAGATTTAAAACCCATTAATTAACAAATCCATAAATTGCAAACTCATGAACCCTGAACTCATAATCTTTGAACCCTAAATCAATAAATTTAACACCCATATGGATAATAAACCCAAATACCTACAAATATAAATTCTAAAATTATCCCACAAACCGACAAACCTCCTATTCTTTTTAAACAACTTCTTTGTATTTTTAGCTTATTTTATAAATTACGAATAAATTTCTGTGATTTTTTTCTAAGAAGTTTTTTTATTTAATTCTGATTTTTTTTTTAAATTTCTTTCTAAACTTTTAAATATTTCTTTTGTAACTGATAGTCCTTATTTTATTATTTGTTAAAAAATTCCTGTCACTGTTCATTTTCTTAACCTTTTCATGAGTTCAAAATAAATTTAAGAACAAGTTAAACAAAAATTTTTTTATGTAATAAACATTTTCCTTCATTGTAAACATTTCTTTTTGAACAATTCGTTTTTCTTTGCAATTGATAAGTTTTTAGCTTAGTTTTTGCGGACGAGTCGCTACCACTATTCTTCTTTTTCCTCTGAATAAACAAATTAAAACTAAATTGAAATACATAAATATTCTGACTCGTGTATTATTCATATCTAAATAAAAGTCAATGGCGTATGCTAAACTTTTGACGCGAGAAAGGATAAGTTTATTGATGATGGGTGGTTGGGGAGATCGAGTCCGATCTTACCTCGAAGTTCGTACATTGTTTAATAACCATTTTCGTAATGAAGACGGACAAACACCTATCTCAAAATCTACAGTCGAAAGGGTTGTACGGCGATTCGCAGAATTTGGGACTGTCAATGATCTTCAGAGAACTGGTCGCCCACAATCTGTAGCAACTGAGGATAAGCAGATTGAAATTGCTGAAGCATTTATTGAAAATCCACATCTTAGTTTACGTAGAGCTGGGCATGAGCATGACGCTTCTCATGAAATTGTACGGAAAATTCTGAAAAGCATCAGTTTTCATCCTTATAAAGTCCATTTGGTACAGGAGCTTAATGACGATGATCCTGATCGCCGGATCGAGTTTTGCGAAGCGATGATGAACAGAATAGACGCAGATCCTCAATTTTTATACAATATAGTTTTTTCGGATGAGGCTACTTTCACTTTAAAGGGTGAAGTTAACAGACTAAATTGTAGATATTGGTCAGACACAAATCCTGCATGGATGTTGGACAATCACACACAATATCCACACAAGTTGAGTGTTTGGGCTGGCATCTTAAACAATACTCTTGTAGGCCCCTTTTTTGTAGAGGGTAATCTTACTGCCGCTTCATACGAACAGCTACTTAGGAATCAAATTATACCACGAATTAGAGAGATAGCAGTTGATGATTACGATGAAACGTGGTTTCAGCAGGATGGAGCAGCCCCTCATTTTGGTAGAGATGTTTGAGCATATTTGGATGCTCAGTTTCCTCATAGATGGATTGGAAGAAGGGGTGAAATCGAGTGGCCTGCTAGATCTCCGGATCTGACACCACTCGATTACTTTCTCTGGGGTTACCTTAAGAGTAAAGTTTATGCCACTAAACCGGACAATTTAGATGAACTGCGCAATCGAATTATGCAAGAGGCTGCTAGAATCGATAGAGGGATGATTCGTGATGCTGTAACTCATTTTTACAATCGCCTAGCTTTTTGTCAAGAAGTTGAAGGTTTTCAGTTTGAGCACCGCCGTTAAACTTTGAATCATTAAGTAAAACGCAAAAGACTTTAGCACACCAATCCTGAGAGGCAAGGGGACTCACGTTAATCAAGCACCCCAAAGGAAACAGAACTTACTACGTCCACGTCGTTGTTTCTGGGTAACGCTAAAAGTAAGAATAAGGGCGATAGTAAGGTTATTAATTTAAAAAGTGCTTGAACCTCCAAATAATGTGCAAAGCTGATCTCAAAGTCAAGGTGGTCAATGTTGTTGGTTTCACAACTTTTTCAAACATTTAGTCTTTCATAAATCCTCTAAAGTTTGAATACGACAATGTTTTGACAGTTTATCCAAAATTGACCTTGATTTGACCTTCTAAAGATCACGTCAAATACTATTTTCGAAATGAAATTTCCCACTCTATCGATTGCCAGTGTAAAAAATGAAGATTTCCATTAAAAACAATAGGTGTCCTTGAAATAACCTTGAAGGTCACGTCCAAAGTCAAGTATAAGGTCACCATTGAGTTCCTCGTTGAAAGTTACACGAGGAATAGCTTTACCGCTTGCAAAAATATTCAGAGGTATCTAAGAACCTTGCTGGAGTGTAAATAACCTTGGAGTAACCCTCAAGTTCAAACACTAGTTCTGACTTAATTACGTATCTGAATGTAAAATTTTCCGCTCTATCGATTACCAGTCTTAAAAATGGGGGTTCCTATTTAAAAAAAAACAGTTGACCTTGAAATAACCTTCAAGGTCAAGTCCAAGGTCAAAGTGAATGTCACCATTAGATTCCTCGTTGAAAGTTACTTAAGAAATGACCTTGACCTTTATCAGAATTACTTTACCTCTGAAAATATTCAGCCGTCCCGGGACTTAATTGACACTCTTTATATGTATTTACCTTTAGCTGGAGTGAAGTCCTGCAACGGCTCCTGAAGGTGGAGGATTTCACGGAGCTTCTGATGCACGGCGCGGAAGTACGATCTCCAAATAGCTTGGAGGTCGGATGGATTTTGGATTTTTAAAATGATTAAAAATCAGAAAATCCGGATGGAAAAATTTAAAGAAAAAACTGAATTTTAAAACGAAAGTTGAAATTATTAAAGAATGCTGGAGGGCTGGTTCTCGTAGATGGCGTCGACAGGCACGTCCAATCTAGTCAAAATTCGGACTAAAAGTGCATAAAAATTTGTTTTCTCGGCTTATCGCCGGGTGGATTTCCGCTCGGGCCTCTCTCTTACTCCTATGGTGAAGTTTAGAAAGAAAGACTCGGCTGACTTCGGCCGCACTTCGTCAGCGAAAAGCCTCCCGCAACATTCTTGCACGCGCGGAGGTGCAACCAGATACTTTTCTGGCCTTGAAACTTTTGTCTCTTTCTAGCCGGAAAAGTATCGGAAAGCACAGCGCAAGAAGGATTTTTAATGTATTTATTAATATTCTTTAATAAAGGGAAAAATAAATTGAGGGACGTAACACCGACGCTCGTCGTCTCGTCGGCGTCCCCGCCGTGCGGATTGGTCTCCGTTAATCTGGCGATTTTGGAGGCCCAGTGGAAAGGTGAAAATACCTCGTCTCCTGCCTCTTCATCCCTCGCCTGTCCTCCTGAAAAATAGGGCAGGATAGTGCTGGCTCAAGTAAATATGAGAAATTCCAAGACGCAGCGAGTTCAACTCGTTAATGGAATTTTCCTATTTTGAAGCGGCTCGGTAGCACTGCTTTCTCGCTAAATTTTACAGGCTGAATTGAGGAAATAAAAATAAGGAGGCAATACTTTTCTTTTGACGAACTGGACCTTCCCTTGCCCCTGGCTGTTACACGGAGAAAAGTGGTAGGGGTCGGGAGCCGTGTAGCGCTATACGGTGGACGACGATGACTATAGTCACCGTGTGGCGGCGTGACGTACTCCGTCTTAGCTGTGCCTGCACTGGCGGGCGCTATGAACGCAATCCCTTCCCACGAACCGGACGGTCACCTCGTGGGGCTGTGATTGCACAGTCCAGCGGAGTGACGCTCCGCAAGACTCATTGCTGAGCTAGAATTACTAGCGGGTGGGGATAAAAATTGAATAATTTAGGAGAAAGTAATAAATTCAAGTTAAATAATATTATTATATTTTATTTAAATTAAAATAATAACAATTTTCCCAAATACGGGACCATAATCTGTAATATCAATAAGTACGCACGTACCACGTGTATATAGAGTATTATTAATATTACAATTTTTTAAACATTTTTTTCTTTCATGTTTTCGAAAAAACTTGCTTCAAATGTATCTTTTTCACAAGAACCATGTTCAATTTTTATGTCCTTATAAGTCCCCATGCTAAAATACATAACACTTAACTCGTATCGAGTGCCAATGGTTTGTAAAATATTAACATTTGATGATGATGCATGTAACCCTTCTTTAATTATTCTATGAAAAGATTCAAATCTCATGCAGGAAAATTTAATCCGAGGACCGTTCTGGAAAATTGAGTATTGATAATGAAGAAGAAAGTGAAATTTTGGTTTAAGATCGCCAAATAATTCTATGTACAGTCGATGATGTTGCCAGATTAATACTTTTAGTTGATCAATATGTGATGATAATAATAGCGGGGACGTCAAAATATCTAATATTTTTCTTAAGGTTATATAAAGTTTCCAATACCTACAAGACTTTGGAACTGCTTCGCCAATAATAATTCCGAAATATCGCGTTAAGAAAAGACTCTCGGATGTAGACAATTTTAATTTGTTACTAGATTGTAAATATTGTAAACTTATAACAGGTGCTTTATTAGCATTTTCAAAGTCAAAATCTGCACTTTGTATTTTATAATTAAAAAAATCTATTGTAAAATATTTTTTGGCGACTATATACGTTAATAGTAACTTCGCTATAACGTAGTTATATAACCCCTCGAAAAAATCATGCATTACATCGACCGTAAAGTTTTCTATGCAGTGAAAATTTTCTAATTAATTAAAAACGCATGGTTTTTTAATTCCGCTTTCTTGATATTTTAAAAATTGAGTATCTTTTTCATATTTATTGGTTGTTCATAACAGCGATTCATCTTCTTTAACTAATCTTTTTGCACACTCGTTTGAAGCATAGCAACGACGGCAATAATGTTTCGCTGTATAAGATTCTGAAAATCCAAAAATTAAATTTAATCCGGCATTATCTCCGATTATCAAACAAGGAATTAAATAAACATTGTAACTTTTATTATTTACGACAATTTGTATACCATTTTCCTGCATCTTTTTCAAGTGATCAATGGTATTTTGAAAAATTATTTCGTTTCCAAATTGTTTTCGATGTTTCGTATAGAAGATTGAACATACTAGAATACTTTCTAATTTGGATGAATTTCCCTTGCCAAAAATTTGTCATAACATTTTTTCTTTTTGTAAAATATTTATATATTCTAACATAGATTCAAATAGTCCGGGTAGTTCTAATAATCTTTTAAAACAACGGTCAATATCTATTTCTAGTAATTGAACATCTAAATTTTTAAAAGTTATATTTATTCCGTCAATTTTAGTAGTTGTGATCGATGTATCGATTTTATCTTTGGTTCGACATATAAACTTCGTTGCTTATATAAATTAATTCTTTTGTACTCTGAACTTACTTTTTTAAACGGTTATATAATTTAAATACATTTTCGATTTCTGTTGAAACTTCTTTATCTACAGCTTTATACAAAGATTCATATAACTTTTTTAATAAAAATGGATTGTAAGTATTTGTTATGAACTCTTGCATTAGATTAATTATAAATTGTATTTCAGTTTTTGATAAACTTATGTTAGCATATAACTGACATGTCAATTTTATGACTTCTTCCTGTAGGTTCATTTTACAAAAAAACGAAAAACAAAAAGAAGATAATATGTATCCTGAAGTAGTATAAAAATATAATGTGTGAAAATCTTAATCTAATTTACACAGTAGTTTTACAATTTGCGTGTTACCAACAATTTTCCTTTCTTTTTCCATGCAATATACATGTTTTTGTCAAAAAGACCAGATATGGCTACAAACCATCGGAAACTCTATATTAAGTGTAAACATAAACTTATATATGTAATCGATAGTATCGCAAATATTAGTAAAATCGAACACATATGAATCAAGAACTGCATGAAAACACTGAGATTCCTTCAAATCTCCACATACAGCAGCATAAGGCTGAACACAGAACCCTCTATATCGATTTTGTACTGTAATAATTAATTCATCAAATTATACGTAATGAATTACATGAGAATTATTTGATTTTTAATAAAGACAACTTTTTATTTATTATAAGATTAGTTCACGATAAGTTTTAATAGTTGGCTTCCACGTACATCCGATTTTTGTTTTTAGAGCTCGACCTTTTAGCAAATATGGAAGTGAAGAAAAAAAGCTTAGTATTCAAATTATACTAGGTGTATATAATAAAAAACAATTTTTTAAAACTAACCTTTGTTACCTGACGCTATATTCTTACTAAATATATCATTGACGTCCATGTAATTTGGAATACAAAACTCTGTTTTGTTATTAGCTACAATACTTTTATCTACTTTGCATTCTTTTTTTGCAACATTAATAATTTTACTTGAAATTTCAGGCCACTTTGAAATCAATCTTTGCGGTAAAGATACATTGTTTTCTGTATCACAGTCATTGTTTGAGATTTTCTTGAAAATAATATTACCTGAATTTTTCGGTACGGTTTTCGTAGATATTTTACGAGTTGTTCAAATTTCAAATATTCATGATATAACAGACCAGTCGAATTTACTTTTAACCGTTTTAGATTTTCACTAGTCTTTTTAACAGTATAAGATTTTTAAAATACAAACACACCTTTTCATTAGAAAAAATTTCTTTTATGCTATTTACAATCTTTTCAAATTCAGCGCCACTTAATCTATAAAAAATTATTCCACTATGAATATTGTACAAGTAATAATTAAAGTTTGTATAATTTAAAGTATTATAAAAAATTTATACTATTATTAGTATTTAATATTTTCAAACCCTACGTAACTGTTGTATAAATTTGTACAAAGTAAATATTAAAATATCTGCTTACTTAAAGGGATTAAAAGTGTATTTCGATTGTATCATTTCATTTTCAATCACCATTTTTGCTAAATCCGAACTGTATTCAGTGATATCTTCATTTTTTGCATATTTTAAATGTTGAATTATATATATTTATTATTGCACAAAACGAATATCGAAACTAGATTGTTATGCAACCCATATACAATGTGCACGAGGGTTGCAAAGTTTGCGTGTAAAACATATCACGCGCGCTACGACTTGAAGCCGGAGCGCGCGACTCACGTACTCTTGTAGTCTTGTAGTCTTGTATCTACTAAATATATTACTTTTCTTTCTTAACCACTACTTTAAGTATTTCTGATTCCGCCAGTTTTCCCAACATGGTAGCAGAGCGTGGTTTCTCAAGGTAACTGGGTGGATAAGGATACTTGGGTAGTTTAAGTGCCGTGTTAAGTACTGAACTGAAAAGTCGAGAGCACGAAGGAACGCTCAAGACAAAGGAAGAAGAGAAGACGGCAGTAATAAAGCAACAGATAAAGTTTGAACACGAAGGAACGTTCAAGACTAATCAAGAAGACAAAATGGCCGGAAAAAGTGAAATTAAGATTCCAACATTTGATGAACAAGACTACAACATGTGGAAGAAGAGAGTTTCCATGTATCTAAAATTTAAAAAATGTGATGAAGTAATACAAAGAGCAAAAATTGCAGCAGATAAAGAGGATTGGGATGAAAAAGATCTAAAAGCAGTGAACCACATTTACAGTGCTATCTCGAACAAGCAGTTGGAATTTGTATGCGTGGAGAAAACAGCGTACAAAATAGTGAAGAAACTAGATAGTATATATTTGAGAGAATCTATAGCTTCACAAATTGTGTATAGAAATAAACTGGAGAAACTGAGGCTTGATAATTATTATTATAGTGACTCAGCATTATTCTTTAGTGAATTTGAGAAGCTGATAAATGAGTTGAAAAGTGCAGGTGCGACGTTAAAAGAAAAATTAAATTACATACTAAACACGTTGCCAGAATCATACAGTTATACAGGGTGATTCATTTTATTTGCCCCAGGCAAATATCTCGAAAAGTACGGGAGATGGAAAAAAACACTAAATGTAAAAGTTGTAGGGTTCAGAGGGGGAAATCCAATGGTGACCTTGACCATGACCTTGGGGTCAAGTTTCAAGGTCAGTTCAAAGTCAAAGTAGTTTTTTTAAATAGGAACACCAACTTTTAACCTCGGAAATTAAAAGAGCGGAAAATTTTACATTCAAACATGATGTTATGTCATGGGGTCCAGTTGACCTCTGCAGTCGCATCAAGGTCAAATCAAGCTGTCTACACAATTCGTAGGCCAATATCTTGAAAAAAAGCAAGGTTGAGAAAAACTTTAAAAACCAAATTTGTAGGTTACTGAGGGTGAAATGCATTAATGACTCTGAGCATGTCCCTGGTTATTTAAGGTTTTAATGGATATTCATCCAACCATTTAAAGCAAGATTGATGCTCATCCGACCAATGAAGGCAAGATGGTTGTCCAGCCAGCCATTTAAGGCAAGATGGGGGTTCGTCCGGCCATTTACGGCAAGATGGTTGCCCAGCCAGCCATTTAAGGCAAGATGGGGGTTCGTCCGGCCATTTACGGCAAGATGGTTGCCCAGCCAGCCATTTAAGGCAAGATGGTTGCCCAGCCAGCCATTTAAGGCAAGATGAGCGCTTATGCAGCCTTTTAAAGTGGATGGTAGCTGATGCAGCTAACTAATTAAGGCAACATGGTTTGATCATCCAACTAGTCAAGGGTGAATGATGAAACTTTCCTGTCAGTTGTAGCAGACTGGGTTACGTATTGAAATACATACGCACGTTCTAAAATACTCGGTCTAAAGTAAATTTTCGAATGTGCCTCCATTTTGATCAATACATAGCCGTACTTGTCTTTCGAATGCATTTACAGTTTTTCTGAGTACGTTCTCTGGTATGCTTTGACACGCCTGTCTGATCCTTTCTTTGAGGTCTTCTGGTGTCGTAGGAACAGTCGAATAAACAATATTTTTCAAATATCCCCATAGAAAAAAATCTGGCGGCGTCAGATCCGGTGATCTTGGTGGCCAAGCTACAGGCCCACCTCGGCCAATCCAGCGATTTGGGTAATTTAAATTTAAGAATTCTCTCACAATACGGGCGAAATGTGCCGGCGCACCATCCTGTTGTAACCACATCCTTTCAATGATCTCTTCATCTACTTCTTGTAACATAGCAGGTAACTCATTTTGCAGTAAGTGTAAATATGCTTGTTGTGTAACATTTCTGTCAAAGAAGTAAGGGCCTATAATATGGCTATTTAGAATACCACACCAAACTGTTACCTTCCATCGATGTTGATGATCTACATGACGAACCCAATGAGGATTATTTTCAGAATAATAATGACTATTATGACGGTTCAGTTCCCCATCACTTTGAAATATAGCCTCGTCACTAAACATGCTATGGAAGAAAAACATGTGATCAGCCTGTTGACCCAAAGCCCATCTGCAGAATCTCACCCGCAAAACTTTATCTTCATCAGAAAGGGACTGATTAAGTGAGATATGATAAGGATGATAGTGATTCGCTCGCAAAATTCTACAAGCTGTCTTGCAATATTGATGTACGCAGGTAGGCTCGACGAGACGAGGAGAGGAAAATGACGAGTACCTGATGCTCGAATCCGAGGGTGGTCGGAGGAGAGAGAGAGAGAGAGGCCGCAGGAGAAGCCGGTGAAGCGCGAGTTTTCGAGCGGGAGGCCGCCCGACGGTGCCGCGGCAACGCATGCAGCCGAGGCGAGAGACGGCCGCTCAGCTGAGCGCGGCCGCCATCTTCGCTCGACCCCGCGACTGCCGCGACGAGAGACGAGGACGACTAACACACATACCCTCAGCGAACACTTACACACACTACACTAACACACACACCACTGCACGTGGCGAGGGTCGCGAGGACGTGGTTACTCGAGGAGACGCGAGCCGAGGCGGAGACGCGAGAGCCGGTCGAGCACGTGTTGCTCGGTCGGCGGAAACTGAATAGGCGCAAAGGAGGGGCGGGCCGCTAGGCGCGAGAAAGACAGCACGCGCGGTTGGAGAGAGAGCGCGCGCGGCGGTAGAGAGAGAGCGCGCGCGGCGGAAGGGAGAGGGAGCGCGCGGAGCAAGAGAGACGGCGCGCTACGTGCGAGAGAGAGAGGACGATGCGCTAAATGAAAAAGAAACGTTAATATTATGGAATGCTATGTAGATGCGGATTGGGCAGGTGATTGTACTGACAGAAAATCGACTTCAGGATATGTAATAAAGTTATATGAGAATGTAATTGATTGGAAATCGCGGAAATAAAAATGTATTACTAAAGCATCTACATATGCAGATTATGTTGCATTGTCTGAAGTGGTAACTGAATTAAAATATATTATATTATTATTAAAAGTGTTTAAAATAAATTTAAGTAAACCAGTAAAAGATAATGTGAGTGCAATTTAAATAGCAAACTATGGGAACTTTACAGATTTCGAAACACAGAAATATACTATCACTATGTATACGAAAGCGTAAGAGAAAAAGAAATTGAAATTGTTAAGATTGATACAAATGTTAATGTTGCGGACATATTCACCAAAGCGTTGTGTAAAGAAAAATTTAAAAAGTTAAGAGAATTATTAAATTTAAAATAAGAATGTGCAATATAAATGTAAGGAGGCGTGTTGAATTATATACATTTATTATTGCACAAAATGAATATCGAAACTAGATTGTTATGCAACCCATATACAATGTGCACGAGGGTTGCAAAGTTTGCGTGTAAAACATATCACGCGCGCTACAACTTGGCGCCGGAGCGCGCGACTCGCGTATTCACACATATGAGTATCCCCATGTAAGCGCCTTGCGCGTCACGCGCTGATGCTGCCATTCACCCGCTAGACTCTGAAGGAGTCGCATCGCATAGCGAGCCCTTGGGGCGTTTTGTAAGCTTTTTGTAGTCTTGTATCTACTAAATATATTTGTTACGTCCCGAGCGGAAGGGCTTACATTTTTCCGCGAGCATAGCATTAAAATCTTCCCGACGGATCAACGCCCGTCTTAGCAGCTTCGAGGTTCGGGCGCCGCATAGGCATCGCGATATCGTATGGGCGTCGTCACCTACCTTTTGATGGCTGCGTACGGCGACCGGCGCGCTCGCTGCTACTCTCTGCGGGGCTGCGCGTCAGGATCGGCGACTGCTGCTGGCTGCAGGGCTGCGCGTACGCGAGAACGGCACGACACGGCGTGAGGAACGCAAGGGGAATTGAAGCACAATAACAATGTACCACCTCACTTCAAGCTTTATACTTGTATATTTTCCTTCTTAATTAACAATTACAATTTCGGTTGGACACAACACTACCGAATTCATCGGCCGATCGTGGCGAACCAGTAACAAATAGGCACTCGATGGATGTCAATTCTTCGCGAGAGTCGGAATCGCGAATGGCCTCGCGAAGCACTCGTTGTGCCGGCCTTTGACGCGACAGCTCCACTCCAAACGAGACACGCCGAAGGAGCTGGTGCGACGGAGAGCTTCCTGTTGGATCGATGTTAAAGATAGAAAATAAAAACGCGTCCTGCTCAGAGGAACTTTCGGTCGCGACTGACTCTTATCTCCGTTGCACCGCGGAGAGGAAGAAAAAAGGGAGTCGGCGATTATGTCCCTCCCCATTGGTATTGTCTTTCTTCTAAGGCTCGGATGTTGCCAGACGCCAACTCAGCGCCGGCCTGCCGCACCAGGCTTCTTGTCTCGCCTCCACTTCGTGGGAATCGCGCGCGTTGATTTCCCCGCGTGCGCCGCTCGCGCTATTCCTTCGCTTCCTTATCAAGACATACGAAACTGCCTTGGCGTCGGCCGAGGCTGAGTCCGCATCTGCCAATATGCAGGGCGGCGTGCATGTGTTAAATTAGCGTTCCCAACCAGCGCAGCTCACACGCTTCCCCGGGGTTACCCGAAACTTCGGCGTAGCCGGTCCCGGAAGGCGCGGGGCATCGGGGAAAGTCGACCCGCTGGTCGACTTTCGCTGCGCGCGGTGGACTCCGGTGTCCTTCCTGCGAGTCGGTGCGCAACTAGAATCGTTGGGAACGGCAAAGAAAATAAGTAAAAGAGCGAATAAATGATTCCTTATATTTATTTCCGCAGCGCATTGAATTGCTGCCGCGAATAAAGTATTCGAGCGGCGTCATCTCTCTTATCGCGCTGATGATGCGCTTCTGCGTTATGCGAGTCGCGTCGCCGCTGCGAGCTCTCGAGCGAAAATGCGCTGCGGCATTAGCATGAAAAAACCTTTAATATCTAATGTGAAAAGATCGGAGCAAGCGATGCCGCTCCGGACATCACACCCCCGGCACCAAACATGTAAGGGTGCGCCCCATGGTGCCCCCTGACATGTCTTTAATAAAAAGAAAAACCAGATGAAGAAAACCTTTGCTGCAGCGCATTCGCTTGTTCCCTTAACTAATTTCAACTAAGATAACGTGTTGGATAAAAATAAAGAAAAATATATAAAATTTCATGATAATAGCGAAACATCAAGTTAAATCAGCCGGTTGGCTCGTCACGCGTTTTACAAGTAAACCCGCTACTCGAGTGCATAGTTATTTTATTTCGGGGCCGCTGTTCTCACTTTGCGCGCGCTTTTGCCGGCGCATGCACGCGTTATCGGCGATGTCTCGGGTGACGTCGCCAGGCAAACCGTTGCCGAAACTGGCATTTCCTTCGAGGTCGTCGCAATCTCGAAGACAAGCACATCGAAACGACATGCCTGCGCCCGCAACTTAGACACTAATTCACTTAAATGGCCCTCAATTTAGATTTGCTTAAATTAAGGTGTTTACGAATGATGTGCGGCGTTACATGCTAGTTCCTTATTATGTATAAAGCATATAAAGTAAAAGGACTTAATTATAGTAGTTATTTAGAGAACAACACTTAAGACGGCTGGTTCGCCACGCGTTTCATTTACGATTATTCGCGAAGTAGGGTACAAGCTTTGATCGTAGCGGGGCCGCTGCCCTCGTCTCGCGTGGGTCTTATGCTGAAGCGAGCATGTTTTATCGGCGGTGTGTTGGCTGACCTTGTCAGCTGATCGGCGACCGACACGGATATATTTCCCTTTCGAGGTCGTCGCAATATTGGGAGTCATGCACCTCCGGTAGGGAGGTGATTTAGCAAAATAGGGAAGAAAAAAGAGAAATAAAAAAAAAAAAATAATCTACGTACGCGAGGAACGGCATGCTCGCGTCGACATTTCCATCATTTCTTTCCCTCCCCTCTTACTTTAGTTGGCCCATGGCCGGTCACTCAGCACATACCCATGCATGCGTGCACTCCACTTGTATATATTTTCGCGCACATCACATCGTTCACTCGATTCGCGGGTTGGTTGGGCCTTTCCCCCTTCTTCTCTTCTTACTGCCTGCGGCGTTGGGCCCTCTTCCGGGCCTCGCGCCTCTTCCTCGATGACTGGCGGGGCATCCATTTCCCCAGGGCCCTATTGAAATATTGGCCCCGGAAAGTTTCCTTCTCCGCCTCCCGGTGTTCGATTGGGACCGGCGGCGGGTCGCTAACGGCCGATGTTGCACCCGGCCGACACTCTAGCAGGTCTGGCATTACTCTACTTCCACGGCCTCCTTCCAACCTCGTTAAGGCCGATGAATTTTCATTCCGCTCCGTCCTTGGCCTAGAAGCTACCTCTCGTGGGGTGGCCCTGGCGCGGCCGCGACTTATCTCTCGTATGATAGCCACTCTAACGCTCTTATCTTCGGGTTTCTGTGAGTGATTGACGCCTTCGGGGACCGGCGACTCCCGGGTTTTCCCGGCCACCGATTCTGGTTTGGATGGTTCCCGTTCGAAGGCGAAGTCGGCGTTGGTCAAACTGAGCCAGTATTCGTTCTCCTTCCTTCGCTCGGCCGCTTTCTCCCGTTTTTCCTTCGGCTGTTGTCGGGCGAGCCGGGCACGGAGGGCGTCCACGCGCCTCAGCGAGTCTCGCACATATGTTGGTGTACGGCGTGCGGGGTTTGTCTCACCGGCAACACTTATGGCGGATTTCGTCGGTCCTTCCTTACTGCTGTCCTGCTCGTCGTCTGACAACGGAGGCGAGAGCTTGCCTCTCATGCGCTCGAGAGCGAGTTCGGCGTCCGTCAGGTCATACCACCGCCCGTCGGGGTACTGTCGGTGGTACGCTCGCTCCTTTTTGAGAGCCAGGGCCTCTAAACGCTGTGCCTCCTCGCGTCTTCTCTCAGCTTGCTCCAGGCAGACGCGGTGGATTCTCTGGTTCCACTCGGTCCGTAGTTTTTCGTGGACGGCCTCGCGCCTCTTGGTTGCCTCAGATTGGAGGGCTTTTAACTTGGCGGTCCTTTCCTCGATGAATCGTCTCTTCTCCTCCTCCTCCTCCATTCGTCGTTGTTCCTCTATTCCTTTCTCGATGTACTCTCGTCGGAATTTTGCCTCCAGGTAGGCACGGGCTCGGATGTCCTCTATTTCGCGGAGCATCCGGCGAGTATCCGCGTCACGGAGCTACTGACTCGCCTCTCTCTCTCTCAATAGCTGGGCATGTGCCGCATCCCTTTCGTCTTGTAGACGGAATTGCCGAACTCGTTCTTTCAAGGCGCGCCGGCCTTTGGAGATGCGGCGCAGGTCTCCTGCCGTGATGGGGGTTTCCGACTTCCCTGCCTCCTCTCGTTGTTCCCGGCGGCGCTGTTCTTCGACGCGCGCCTTGACAGCCATCCGCGCCTCCTCTCGTTGTTGCATGAATTCGGCCTTGGCTTCGGCCCGCTGCGTTGCTCTTAACCTAGATTGTCTTTCCCTTGATTCCTTCAGACGCCGCTCACGCGCCCCTTGGAGCTCTTTGGGCAGCTCCTTCGTCGGCCGACGTGGGTCGGGGTCGGCTGCGGCCGGGATCGGCGCGCTCTCGTTGATCTGGAGCGTTTGCAGGCGCGCGGCCTGCTCGTCCATGCGGCGCCGCAATGCTTGCCGGGCTTCGTGCAGCTGCTTTAAAAAGGCCTCTCCCGGCTCCATGTTCTCGCCCTGTTATTGGCGGCGAAAAGAGAGAGAAAAAAAAAACTATATATTAATGCGGTGGCATCGACTTAGAGGGCGATGCTCGATAAAGCGTGCCGGAAGGAAAAGGGATAACATGCTCCTCCTAGCGTCACCGGGCCCTTACTGCGGAGGGTTTCCCGGTCTAATTTCGGCGCGCCTTTGCTCGACCAGTAGCCTCAGCTGCTGGTGCTCGCGTTCACGCACAGGCGCATCCCTCACACGTGCTGGTCGCTCGTTTACGTCATAGTTTCGGCCTTCGACGTTGTCTAATGGGATACCGGCGATTTCGCGCTGCGGGGCGTTTCTCGTGACTAAATGCGTTAGTGAGCTGAAAAGCGCGGCGAACATCCGGCCGCTCCACCCGTAGATTTGGTGGAGGGTATAACCGCGAACGAGCGTCTCGAAAATTGTCTTCGCCGTCTGTAGTATCACTACAATGGCAATCACGCCCGCCGAGAAGATCCCGAATTGCGTGAATTTAGACCAGGCGCGGGAAAACGCGGACTGGGCTATGCCTTGCACCGTTTCGGCATCGAGCAAATTGCGGAGCTCGACAGCGCCTTCTGGTATTTCCTTTCCTGCGAGCCGCCGGGCGACGTGTTCGATGATCGCTGGGCGCTCCATCGGAAAGTTCGTGTGTTCGTGCAGGCGCTCGAGGTCTTCTTGGGAGTATATTCCGTCATTCATCAAGTTCTCCAGGTCTTGATATGCCCAGGTAAGTTTGCTGAGCGGGCGAAGCATCTGCGGTGTTTTCCCTTCGGTGATCATGGGTAGGTGTTGCCTCCATATACCGTTTATTCGATACATTATTGGCAACATGTTGTTGCATTCTGCTGGCGTTCCTCTCTTTGTCAGTACACGCGTCTTGGGGCGCAGGTAGAGATCGTCGGCTTCGCACGCGACTGGCAGCTCCGAGAAGCAGGTTATCGTGGCTCGGATCTTGCAAGTCCGCGGCTTGCACTGTAAGATGTGCATAACTTCGCCGGCTGGGACCGCCGTGTATCCTTGCTGGCCCATGACGCGCATTGCAAACTCATCCGGCGCTGCGTGTGCTTGCGCCAAGGCATTCTTTAGTACTTGCCGCTCCAGTTGGCATCGATGAAGCACCACATCCCTGTAGAGTGATGCAAACTGTGTACGCACATGCCGTGCGTAGTACGTCAGTTTAGTATTAAAATAATCCGTGAGCATAATGTTCTGCACGTCGTGACGAGCCGGGGCGGGTACGCCGTGTCCCTTTTCTGCTTCTACTATAAAAAGCCGGGCATTTTCCGTGCGTGCCAGCCGAAACCCGCAGACCTCAAGCGCTCCCGTTTTTGCGAGGCCGAATTGAACGTCGCCCGTCGTATTTGAGAAATACACGGCTGGGGAGTTCGTAAAATTGTCGGCCACTCGCGCACCCGGGCCGTGGAAAAGGACCTCGTATTCGTTGAAGTCGCACGCGTGTGAGGCACGCGTATCCCAAAACGCGCATCCAATCTCTTCATCCGCACATTGTCCACCCGCGTAAATACACTTCACACCCGCGATCAACCTTATCTCTCCTTCATTCATGTCCAACTGGGCCGTGAACTCACGAATAGTCACCTCAAAGTCTACGGTCACTACGGCCGCGGGATATTGGTGACCGTGCCAAACAAATAACTCGCCCTGACACGACCCAGTATCGTCGAGAGTACCGATTACCACTGCATTCGCGCGCGTGGTTTGGTTAACGCGCACACCCGCAATCGTCGCTTGCGCGTATTTAAATTGTCCGTATCGCGCGATTTCGAAGCACTCTTCCCTGCTCACCGATTTGGTGAAGGTGGTGTCGCCACCCGGCACGTCCATGATGTGGGAGAACATGCCGCAGTTGCGCACGCGCTGCTTAACTAAAATCTTGCAGGCCCTCGCGGGCATCGCCCGATTCTTCACTCGTTGCAGTAGTTGGATCGACAGGGGCGCCACGGTTGGTTCCATGGCCTCGATCGAACAATCGCCCACGTCGATGAGCGATATCGTGGTGATGTTGGGTACGCCACGCCCGAAATCATACCCGACTAGGGCGGCGCAAATCTTGAGTGTTGACACCAACAGTATCGCCGCGATCTTCATAGCTGGTTGGCCTGTAATTCAGACCTTACATTTGTACGCTGTAATACTTGTCCATTCGTCACACCGCACATTCGTCCATCTACACGCTATACTATACGAAGAGAATAAAGGCGGGGAGGAGGTAGCATCTAGTACTCATCCCCTCCCTCTCTTCGTCACGCAAGTTATACAACTGCATCCCATATGCATAGTCGCAGTACGCCGCCCAGGAACGCCGAGGGGGGACCTTCGCAACATCGGTCTTTTCCCGTTTTCGTCACGTCGCCGAAGTGTCGGACGAAGGCGTCGAGCTGTCTTCTGCGTGCCCGGCTGAGCTTCCTCCATCGCTCCTGAGTCGCGTCTTCCTTAGCTTATTTGGGTGGACGATTCGCTCGCCCACCTTAAAACTAATGCGCACGTTACGCCCTTCGTCCAAGATTTCGAGTACCCGATGCGGTCCAGAGTACTCAGGTGAAAACTTATTCCGTCGTGGCTCGGCGACGAGCATTACTCGATCGCCTACCTGGAAGGTACAGGGGTTGAGCCGACGATCGTAATAGCCTTTCGACCTCCTTTTGGCTTCAATCAGCCGTTCACGCGCGAGACTTTGGATTTCGTGCAGCTTTGCCTTCAACCGGGTCACGAAGTCCGCGTAGGTTTCCGTCATGTTTTCTTCGCGCGGGGCGTGTTCCGACGGTACGCGCGCGATGCGCCCGAACACACATTCGTACGGTGTGAAGCGCGTCCCTTCGTGTACGCTCGTGTTGTACGAGAAGGTCGCGCACTCGCACCACTCGTCCCATTGTCTTATCTTATCGGAGTAGACCTTGATCCACTCCTTGAAGCTATGGTGCATCCTTTCGATCGACCCGTTCGATTGGGGCCGAAAAGCCGTCGTGGTGCACACCCTTATTTTACACAGCTTCGCGACATTTTTCATAAGGGCGCTCGTGAAATTAGGGCCCTGATCGGTCAATACGATTTTTGGCGACCCAAACGTAAACACGAACCGCCGTAAAAACGCGCTCGCGATCTCGACCGAAGAAATTCCCCTTAGCGGAATCGCGAGGCTGTATTTCGTGAGTAAGTCTTGTATAGTCAGTACGTAAACGTGGCCGTCCTTAGTGGTAGGGAAAGGCCCCACGATGTCCATGGCCACTTTATCGAAGCTTGCTCCGCTTGTATCAGTGATAACCATCGGTTGGCGGACCTTTTTCCGAACCAACTTCATGCGTTGACAAGTCGCGCATTTAGCAATAAATTCTTGAATTTCTCGTTTCATGTTGGGCCAGCAGTAATTTTCCCGCAGGCGTTTGTACGTCTTGTTCACGCCCTTATGGCCGTTAATTGGGGAGCAGTGCGTGTCCCCAATTAGCGTTTCCCTTATCTCTGGGGCAAGCTGGTGCACTAGATTTTTGCACAAAATCACGCGCACGTCTCGGCCGCTGAACAAATCTCGAATAATGTCGGTGATTTCTTCCCACCGAAAATCGTCTAATTCATCGGTTTGCGACATTCTAAAGCTTGTAAGTCCCATTGAGAGCGCGACGTCGAGCAGGGAGTGCATTGCGCTCACCAGGATCTCTCGAACGACGCGTATGTGCAGATTTTCCTTAATCGGTAGGGCAATCAGCTGTGTTCTGCCGTAGGGCGTCGGCCGCGCGGCTCCCAGCGTGAGCTCGAGCGGTACCGGCAAACGGCCCGCTTCTTTGAGGTTATGCGCGCCGGCGCAAAGTGGCTGATTTTTAGTCGTAACGAAGTACGCTAAGTTATCTCTAGCGGTCAAAAATTGATCGCGAACTTTGACAATGTTCGGTCCTATTCGCGGCCGGTCGTTGGCCGCTCTCGAATTGGTCTCGCGAGTCCCATTCGCTTCTGACGTGCCAGAAACCGAACTGGCGACCGCCACTTATTCTTCATCATGGGCCTTGTTAATTTGCCAAGAAGGCCGACCGATCGACCCGGACTCGTGGCTCCGGCCGCTCTCAAAAACGTTAGTGTTCCGCCCGCTACACCCCCGGCGCCAGTCCCGCCCCCGGTATCGGAGTCGGTAGGCAGTCGGGTGAGGGAGGGCGTCAGGTCCTTAGCGGCGGCCTTTGCGCCTGAACCCGTGGCACCGGCGTAAGTTGCGTCCCCGATAACCGGGCTGTTGTTTGCACTCACCGCCGTCGCTTCCCGAACGGGGTCTCCCCTCGCGGCGAGCGATTCTGCGATCGCTGTTTCGATCCTTGCCCTCTCCTCACAGCTAAGCTTGTATCGGCCGCGTTCAGGACGTCCTAACCTTACGTCTGTTAAAATGCACGCAAAGTTGATCCTGTCCGAGAATGTTATTTCGTACGTGTCCTGGCCCTCCTCCGTCGGGGAGAGCCATCGCACGCGAATTCCCGTACCTCCCATCGCGACGTTCTGCATCGCTTGGCAAAGGAAGAATTCGCCGCGGTCGGAGAGCACCGCGAGGAATTCCCCCTTTGTGTAGATCGGTTTATCTTCGGCCCGAAGGCGTTTTTCGTGCCCGCTTGTCGTGCTGTCAGAGTGCTTTTCTCTTTTCCTGATGACGTTTATGAGGTCTGGCGGATTTCTGGAAAGCGCGTCCGCTACGTGGTTGGCCTTTCCAGGCACGTATTGTACGTCGAATTCGAACTTCTCCCTTAGCTTGAAGGTCCACTTTTTTAAACGGGAGGTGGCATCTCGGATGTTGTCAAGCCACACCAACGGCTTGTGATCGGTTAGGAAGGTGAACGAGCGGCCTAAAAGGCAGAACTCGAATTGATCGGCGCAGTATTTCATCGCCAACAACTCCTTTTCGATGGTGCTGTATCGGATTTCTGCGGGATTCAATAGGCGGCGAGCGCATGCCACCGGTAGGTCAGCGCTTTCGCTTCTCTGAGAAAGCACGCCACCAACAGCGTAGCTAGACGCATCCGATGTGACGAAGAATTTTTCCTCGAAGTTCGGATGCTGTAAGATTGGTTCCCGCATTAGACGACCCCGCAATTCGTCGAATGCCGCTTGGCATGCGTCAGTCCACTCGAAGGTTACGCCTTTCTTCAAAAGGTTTAAGAGCGGACGGGCTATTTTGGAGAAACCCGGCACGAAACGTCGGTAATAACCCGTTGCGCCGATGAATTGCTTAATGTTTGTCGCACTTTTCGGCACCGGGTATCGATCAAAAGCGGCGACCTTTTTAGGGTCGGGCCGCACTCCTTGCGCCGAAATCTCGTGCCCCAGGAAAACAATAGTTTTACAATAAAACTGCGCTTTTGCCGGATGTAGGCTCATGTTTGCTGCTTCCAACCTCCGCGCTAGGTTAACGAATTTCTCATCGAGCGCATCTTCATCCTCGGCGGTTTCGATGATATCATCGACGTACGCGTATATCATCTTGCTTAACGATCTTATTTACCTGCTCCTGGAAGGTAGCCCCTGCGTTCTTCATTCCAAACGGCAGCCTCTTGAAATGGAAGTGCCCGTCTGGCGTCGAAAAGGCCGTTATATGCCTATCCTCCTTCCTTAGCGGTATTTGATAGTAGCCGGAATACATGTCCACGGCGATGAATGCCTTTGCCCTCCCCAATGATCCGAGGAGCGCTGCGATAAAGGGCGTGGGAAAAGGAAATTTTATTGTTTTCTCATTGACTCCTTTAAAGTCAACTACGACTCTCCACTGTTTTTCGCCCTCGGGCGTGTCTTTCTTTCTAACTACCCACAAGGGGCTATTGTAAGGGCTGTCGCTTACTTCTATTATGCCCGCGTCTAATAATTCTTGCATTTGCGCTCGAACAATGGAACGCAAATGGAAAGGTATTGGGTATTGCCTCTGGAATACAGGGATTTCGTCGGTGAGCATGATACGGTTAAGGGCTCGTCTGGCAGTTTGAAGACCTTAGCCGTTCTTTCGATCAAGCGGGCTAGCCTCGCTTTTCCAGTCTCGTCGAGGTGCTCTTGCGGAATTTGTTCCAAAATTCTCTGTGCACGCGTGGGCAGTGGCTGCTCAGAGCCGCGCCCTTCCAGCAGGCGCGCGTCGCCAAAGCAATCCCCATCTTCCTCTAACTTCCTTACGAGGTTATTCAACCTCCCGACTGGTGCGTCGTTGGTTTCCTTAATTTCCGCTAGGCAGGCAAACCCCTCATCGTACTCGGAGGACAACGCCTCAATCAACTCCTCTAAGTCTTTAAGTTCCTCCGATGCGTCATCTTGCCGCGCATCGTTTTTCGACCTTCTGACTCGTCCTCGCCGTGCCTTGACTAAAGCTTCGGCGACCCCTTTTTCGTCACTCGGTGCGCGTGATTTCGGCTCCTCTTGGGGCGCGCAATCATTCTCGATTGCTCTATGCGCCATACTTGCTCCCTTTGACACGTCGCGCCGCTGCGCGTTATCCCCGAATGCTTCGGCCGGCCCCTGGCACGGCCCATTCGGTACTTCGGCGGGCCCTTTTCGCCGCTCGAGCTCCCCGCGACCATCCCTTCTGGTCTACGTGGCTCCGGCTCCTCTTGGGGCACGCCATTGGCTTCAATAATCGCCTGCGCCACGCCGGTATCCTCTATCTCGGCGCGCGCAAGCACCCTCTCGCGCCCACTATCCTCCTTGTCAGCTTCAAGCTCGCCTTCGCTGCAAGTCGGGCTAGAGCCCCTGACTACTCTGAACTTACGCCCGAAACGCTTGGCAGGTTCCAAGGTAACCAAATTGCGCAACGTCTCGTCGAAACGTTTACCGAAAGGGGGCACCGATTCACCCCTCCCCTCTTGTATCTGCTCATACGCTCTTTCACGCCGATGGCTCGGCCACAGGCCGTGCCTGTTTTCCTGATCTTCTATGTAGCGGCTCTTGTACACAAAAGGTCGCACGGGGATCCGCTGTTCGCCGGAGAAACCTTCTATGGGTTCTTCCACTGAAGACTTCGCCTCGGCCCCTTCGCACATTTCCAATACCTCTTCCTCGCCTGAGTCAGTACTCAGCTGTGTTAGGCTGCCGATCTCAGCGTCGTCAATCATCTGCAGGCGAGGCAACAACAATTCCGTGGTCTCGCTGTTATTGTTGCGCACAGCCAAAGATACCTTGCCGCCGTCGTTGTCAACGACGCGTCCGCCGGTGGTCATGCCATTGTCGAACCTTACTGCTTCTACGAACCCTCGCTTCATCTCGTGCGGATTAAGTAATGGAAATTGCACCATCCGCTTTTCCTTCGGGCGGAGGGCAATGGTACCCGCCAGCTCAAACGGTAGTGATCTCCCTTGGATCTCCAGCTGCGCGTTTCCAAAATCCATGCGTGCTGCGCCTTCCCGAAGGAACTCCGCGCCCAAAATTGCTGCGTTTAGTATTGGGAACCACTCCGGCACTACGACGAATTTCGTCGGCATACCGTAGAGGTCCACGAAAACTGTGCCAAACGAGGCCAGGTCTCCGCTCGCGATCCCTCGGAGGGCGGGACGCTCGTCCGCGTTTATCATCAGATGTTCCTTCAACGCGGTGATTTTGATGACGTTGGGCTGCGCCCCTGAATCGACCATGGCATCGACCACACCTCGATGGAAGTCTCTTGACTCGATATGGACGGTCGGGATGGTATCTCCCTTATTTATGTGCAACGCATAAATTACGGCTTCCGCGGCTGAGCGCCCTCCCCCATTGACCATTGCGTTGGACGGCCCGGACGCGGCGCTCCGGCGGCGTCCGTCGCAGGAGCGGCGCGCTCGTTTCCCTGACTGGGATTTACCCTGGCATCTTGTGACGCTAGGCGGTCCGGGCACTCTCGAGCGAAGTGTCGCCCCCAATTCCGGCAATTGTAGCAAAATATTTCCCCGTTCGCACTGCGATCATTCCGACCTTCCCCTGCGGCATTACCAGGTCTTCTCGCTTGCCCGGCCGATCTCGGCCCAGCGTATCCATCCCGATATGGGGGTCGCCCTGATTGTTGGTTGCTTTGCCCGGTCGACCCGGGGCTTCTCGGTCCACCCGGGGGCTCGTTGTTCTGCGGCTGACTGTAGTTGTGGGTTCTCTGACCTTGCGCCGCGCTCCCGCCAGCTCGAGGTTGCCATACGTTCTCGCGGCGGGGTTCGCCGCGCTCTGTCGCATGGTTGCCCCTATCCGGGGCCGCGTACGTCGGTGGTACGCCCCTTTCGCCCGCCGCAAACCCGTGCTTCTTGCGGTCACGCTCTCGCTGCTTCTCGATGGCGATCGATTCGTCAAACGCCTCCTGCAGCGCCATCCCATCAAAGTAGCCAAAGTCTCTACGCCACTCCGGCGGCAGGCCGTCCCTGTAGCCATCGACCACTTCCCGCTCGATGCAATCTATTTCGCGGGCACTGATGTACCCAGCCGCGTCGCTTCGCTTCTTTTCAATGATCGCGTCGCGGATGTCCGCGGCGCGATTATTGTATTCCAAAACAGACTCGGTCGGAGACTTCCTCAATTCGGCCAGTTGCCCGTACAGTTGATGCATCGTTTCCGATGGCATGAATACCCTCTTTAGGTGAGCCGCTAGTTCGTCTACCGTGCCGACGCTGATGTGTTCAACGGCGCTGCGCACTCGGTCGTGGAATTTGAGCCTGATCAGCCGCAGCACGTCCCTTTCCAAGGATGGTGGTAGGGCAGTGACGGCGCGCCTACACGCGCGGATAAAGGGTTGGACATTGCTCCCCTCGAATGCCGGGACGCCGTTCAACGCTTCCTTGATAAGCGTAGAGGCCATTGACCCGCCGGCAGTAAACGTAGGGGCGGCGGTGCCGATGGGGGTTGAGTGCCCGCGAGGGGAGGTCGGCATTTCCTGTTGACGAAATCCTCTTGTTACCTCCCGGATTTCAAGGAGTTGGCGTTTCAATGCCCTTAATTCGTTTGAAATCTCGGCCTCTGTGACCTTCCTAGATAAGGGCTCATATACATGACACGCCGAACTCATCTCGGGCGGTGACCTGCGCCGAGGTCAGCGGGGCGGGCGCTTCAAATTGTCGGCTGGCTTCCCGGAGGCTTGAATTTTCCTGCTCCAATTGCGCGCGAACAGCTCGCTCTTCTTCAAGCTGCGTTCTCAACGCTACCTCGGCGTCCTTTGCTTCGGCTTCTAAGATGCCCGGTGCTTCCGCTTGGCGTATTTTTTCAAATCGTTGCTCTGCCGCCTTCAGTGCCTCTTCGCGTCTCCTTATATCGGCCAGGATTTCCCGAGCCTCGGCCTGCGTGACCGGCCGGTCGTCGTCGCTATGCTCGTCATCCGACATTTTCTCTCTAGGCGCTCGCGTACGCGATTCTGCATGCACACCTCAACACACTCTTAGACGTCACTCTCGCAGTTACCTCGTCACCGAAACACAGCAGCGTCGAAGGGAAAGATGATATTAAAAACGAAGAATTTGATAAAAATCCTATAATAATAAAAGGCTATTGCACCACGTAATCATTGCGTTACTCGTCTCTCCCTTGATCGAGCGATGCACAACTCGCATACCTTTCCCAACACAGTCCCCGTTTTTCGGAAATCGTTTCAACTCTGCGCATCGTTTTTCCCTATCGCGTTCGGGGCGTTCACTTCTGCGTTTTCGGGTTCATGGATACACTTCCTACTAACGCGTCGCCCGTGTCTGTCGGATCGTGTTTTTTTTTTTTTTTTAACGCTAAAATCATCACTCTCACGGTTGCTATCTCAACAAAAAAATTTTCATTCGCATTCCGTCGTCCAAAGGGGAAAAAAGAAGAAAAAAAAAAAAATGAAATGACAGTCAGGCTTGCATCGCTCTCTTCACTCTCACTCTCCGTCGCGTGATTCGAATGATTCGTCGCCTGGAATTTCATCGCGCTTCTCTCATGCTGAGCATACTTCGCGCACCGAACCCTTGCGCAAAGTCGGGCGTTGTGAGTTCGACATCTTTGCTTTTCCCCGAGGAAATTTCGGCAAAAATATCCCACCGCAAGTCACCAATGTTACGTCCTGAGCGGAAGGGCTTACATTTTTCCGCGAGCATAGCATTAAAATCTTCCCGACGGATCAACGCCCGTCTTAGCAGCTTCGAGGTTTGGGCGCCGCATAGGCATTGCGATATCGCATGGGCGTCGTCACCTACCTTTTGATGGCTGCGTACGGCGACCGGTGCGCTCGCTGCTACTCTCTGCGGTGCTGCGCGTCAGGATCGGCGACTGCTGCTGGCTGCAGGGCTGCGCGTACGCGAGAACGGCACGATACGGCGTAAGGAACGCAAGGGGAATTGAAGCACAATAACAATGTACCACCTCACTTCAAGCTTTATACTTGTATATTTTCCTTCTTAATTAACAATTACAATTTCGGTTGGACACAACACTACCGAATTCATCGACCGATCGTGGCGAACCAGTAACAAATAGGCACTCGATGGATGTCAATTCTTCGCGAGAGTCGGAATCGCGAATGGCCTCGCGAAGCACTCGTTGTGCCGGCCTTCGAGCGGCGTCATCTCTCTTATCGCGCTGATGATGCGCTTCTGCGTTAGGCGAGTCGCGTCGCCGCTGCGAGCTCTCGAGCGAAAATGCACTGCGGCATTAGCATGAAAAAACCTTTAATATCTAATGTGAAAAGATCGGGGCAAGCGATGCCGCTCCGGACATCACAATATTACTTTTTTTTCTTAACCACTACTCTAAGTATTTCTGATTCCGCCAGTTTTCCCAACATTAATAAAATAAGATTACATAATAAATTATTTTTATTACTTAGAAGTCGAAACAACGGTTTATTTATTTGTACTGCAAGAATTAAAAAATGATGAAATTAATATAGACACAAAAAAAAAAAAATACTTCCGCGTCCCGAGTGGTTAGGTGTAACACGAGCGCGCGAGCCACGTGTCCCGAACGAGCCGGAACGGTTCGAAACGAATTCGCGCGCATCTATGCATTCTAGACCGCGCTCAGAATTTACCGGCCGATCCCGCGATCCGTGATCGGAACAAAACAGCTACAACCGCTTTCTCGCACACGCGATAGATTTACGAGAGAGAGAGAAAAAAAATTGAACGAAAAAGGAGCCGAGGTGATCTTAGCTAGACTCCCTCACACATCGCTAACGTCCGCTAATGAAAAACTTAGGTAAGATCTCACATTAGATCTTATGTGAGATCTTACCTTAATTTTTTCAATAAGGTCGCCGTCGCTTCGCCACTTCCTTCCAAATTTGTTATTGCCGTCGGCAGTCGTCTCGCTGTGGTAGGTTGATCGCAGTCTCAACATCCCTCGGGACATGGCTCCAACGCTATCATGTTCCCGATTCGCGCACATCATGGTCCTCTACACTAAATCTGGAAAAGTCCAAGGATCGGTGTCCAGAATACGCCCGCCGCACGTGGATACTCGAGGGTGTCACTTGACCTTCCAAGATGGCCGGCGCTCCACCCAATGGTCCGCGACCCGCCGCGAATGCGCTCGCGAAGACGCACGGGCATATTCAAATTGCCCTGCGTCACAATTATCATAGTCTACTATTTTTTTTATTAAAAAAAGAAATTCAAGTTTTTATTTCCAACAATCTTAGTGGTGGTAATGCATTATTACACCCTCAAAATTTATTAAAAAAAAAAATAATTATCTTCACTCCTGATGATTGTAGGACATTTTTTATTTTTTATATTGCGTGAAAAAAAGCAGCAATTCGATGGCTCCTATTCATATAATGCTCTTTGAAAAAGCAATTTCATACAATGCTAACTCAAAAGAATGTTTCATATCAATCTATTTCAAAAAGTTCTTTCATAGAAGACTGTTTCAAAAAGTTCTTTTCTCCATCCCTCGGGCGAAAGTACGAGGTTTCGCCTTTTGTTTACGCTAGAAGAAGCAGCATTTTTAGCCACAGCATGAGCGTCATTTGTTTTAAACTCGAAAGCTCTGTCAGAAAGATTTTAAAAGTCTAACCCCTTTAAGTAAGGTTATATTCTAATAGCTAATAGACATTCATCAAAGAAAGTCTATGTAGATAATTAGCGTCCTTTAAATAATTTATATACCTCAGAGGTGAAGGTTGTGTTTGTAGTCGTATGATTTTCGATTTATTCCGCATATAACGCAAATAAAATTCAATCCACCTGCTAGCTTTTTTAAGTATAAAAAGAATTTTAATCAACTATACACTTAAATTAGAACATTATTGAACGTTATTGAAAATGTAGAGATAAATACGAATATAGTAAATTGGTTTAAAAAAATTTGCATTAAATATGAAAATTCAACATTCAAAGGCAATATTGTTAACAACTTTTGTTGTGAAAATTATAAAAAATAATTGTAAGGAAATTAAAATAAGATTTCTGTTTTAAAAACATTCAATTACGTTTTTATTAAATGTATAATTTATAAATATTATGTTAATTCTACTTTTTTTTCGATGCCAACCAGCAGCACTCGCTACGCTCGTGCTGCAAATGTTGGGTGGGAATCGGTCATGTATAAACGCGCGATAGGTAAAATAAAAAAATATACATAGATTACACTAAAGGAACCCGTGGCGAAAGTAAAAACAGCTGCGCAGAACAACTGCCAGTTAAGGTCGGTTTAAAGGTTAGAAATTGATTATTTTACTATTTTATAATCAATAGTATAGCCGTACTTTAGCCCGGGGATAGAGAAAAATACTATTTCTTACACGGGAGAGAAATGGAACTCATGCACGGACGTGCATGACCACGTCCGTGCAGAAGTTCCATTTCTCCCACTTGTAAGAAAATCTACTATTCATACAATGCCATTTGAATAAATGGTTTCATACAATGCCATTTCAAAAAAAAAGTTTCATATGATCCCATTTCAAAATAAATTTCATATAATGCTATTTGAAAAAGAATTTCATATGATTCTATTTCAGAAAGTGATTTCATATAATTCTATTTCAAAATACAATTTCATATGATGCTATTTCAAAACGTAATTTTATTGAATGATGTGTCATAAAGTGAGTGTCAAAATAATTGTATCTCAATTAGAAAAAACCTCTTAATTGTCATTTTGCTAAAGTTAGTTGTAGTATTATTTATTGTTATTGAGTTATTGACTTAGAGTTAAGGTTATTGTAATAGAGTTATTGAGTTAAGGTTAAGAGTTACGTGCCAATGAATTGGCAGTGGTTTTTTTTGGTTGGTTTTAGAAAATAGAAGCTGTACAAAATTTTCAAGAAAATAAATTTATTCATTAATTCCAATAAGTTAGGCATACAGTTATGTAGAATAGACTGGCGTCAAAATATAACTAAATAATACAGTAAGTAATATAACACAGTAAAATTATTTTAAATAAAATTTAATTATGTAATTATATAAATTCTTGATTCGCTAACTTATTTTAGCCATTTTCTATTTCATTAACTTGAGCAACGTTTTCTTCAAAGACCTTAGTCGAAAATGATTTGTAGTATTGATGATATTTTGGTGGTATTATATTTTTCTTACAGAGATCTAGAAGGTCTTTACTTTTTTGGTTAGAAATACCTTGGATAGTATCATAAGCTGATTTTAAAACATATTTTTTAACGTTAACATAAATTTTCTCTTTTCTTAAAATCAAAATTACATACTCTTTATCAAATGATGTTTTGTATTTTAATTGATTCGGAGATTCTCTTGAAATTAATATTTGCTTAAATTTTGATGTTCCAATTGCAATATTTGATTTTTTATTATTTTTTTTTTCATTACTGTTTTTTGGCAATTAGTATTGATAGCCAAATCCTTAAAATCGAAGATCATATTGTAAGTTACTTCTACTACTTCGTAGTATGGAAAAGTCTGTTCTGCCGATTTTATAATATTACACCACTCTTGTATTGTATAAATTTTCTGACTTGCACTAGTCTTCTCAATTAAAGCGTGTACTGCATCACCTTCATTTTGAGTATGCCCAGTTTCAAGGAAGGTATACTTAATATTAACGTTATACTTACTAGATGCGTAAACTAACATGCTAAATACATTTTTGTTTTTATTCTGGCCAACGCAATTATCAGAGTACAGTATAAATTCTGTAATACCCTCGCTTGTTCTCTGTTGAATATAATGCAGTAAACAGCAGGCTACCTCGTTGGATCCTTTTCTAGCTTCATTTTCACTCCACACGTAACAAAAACCTTTGTGAAGAGATACATCATATATAGTAAAATTATATACAGAAAGCTTCCGTTGTTGTAGAGGCAACTAGCTTCTGTTTTTGGTGTTGTTAATATCTTTTGGAAATCGAAACAGATCATGCTTATATTCTTTCCCTGATCTTACTTAGCTATGATTGCATCTGCAGTCTTTTCTTCACGAGCTTTTATTTTATTTTGTAAATGGGCTTCATATTGAGCTTTTAAATTTGATTTTTCTTGGTCACCCGAATTTTTGAATTCTTTGCATATATCACATAAGTCCTTTTTAGGTTTAAAGAATACAATATTAAACTGAGTATTAAATACGTCGGAATAATAGTGCTTCGTTGCAAAATTTTTGAAATTTTCTGTAGCCCATTCTATGTACATATCATACATTTTAGATATAGTAAGCCCTTCTTCTAAATACTCTTTCCTTGAATCCTTTCTACAGTAGTGAGATTCAACACGTTGAAACATATTTATATTTTCTAATACGCTTTCTAATTTGCTCTTATCAACTGTACGCCGGCTTGCTTTAGAAGTTCCCCTATTATCTACTACATTAGAATCTCCATTTCTAATTTTATTTAAAGCCGTATTGATGACTTGCTTACTAATACTCAATGTTTGTACGAACATTTTTATTAAAATATATTTTTGATTAAATTTTCTCTTATTACTAGTTACATTAAAATTATCTTCAGAAGGGCTTAAATTTGAACTAGTGGAATTCATTCTGTCATAATTATTCTGTTCAAAAGTTTCATCGTGTTCTTCACCGCTAAGGTACACCATTTCATCGTTTACAAATGTACCTGGATCTGATAACTCGTTATCTGAAAGCTGTTCACTTTGTAGAGAACGAATTTCAGAACTACTGCCATAAGTGTCTCTAGCAGAATCATTACTATGCGAATGAGTTGTTTTTGTTCTTTCATCTAAACTGCCATCATCTGTCAAAATAGTGATTACATTTGGTGTAACATCTGTAATCTCGCTATTTGTTTGAATAAACGATTGATTAATTTTAATGTTTTTAATATAATATATAGAGAATATGTTTTTTATGAAATTTTTTAAAAAATTATAAAGATCCCTGGTAAAAACATGTCACATTTTATGACTAGTAACAAGCCATTTTAATAAAGCGTATTCTAGAAACTAGCCATGTATGCAAGCTTGTAACAAGGAAAAAGTGAAACGCTTTTTCTCATTGTTACAAGCTAGTAACTGGAACACTTAAACATGCTAATTATAAGCCATTACGTGGCTAGAAAATGTGGATTTAAGAAAAAATCATTTATATATTCTAATTTTAATGGATATAAAGTAGATATAAACAGTACAGACTTGCTGAAGTACACAATGTACTCTGTTTATAACCACTTGAACTAGCTACAATCTGGGTATTTTCTAAAATAAAGGTAAATTTAAACATATTTATATAATATTGATTATTTATTAATTATTCTGAAATTAATTTAAATTACATTAACATAAATCATGAGATAACATTTCCTCGCTTAAATATTCTGTTGGAATAATATTTGACTCTTCAATAATTGGAATTGTTTCAATATCTATATCATCATCTACAGGCATAGTGGTTTTTCTTGAAGCCTTAACCCATTAAGTACCAAATGTACATGACGTAGACACTTGACTTGGATTTCATGTCATACTTTTATTTCTTCTTCGATTTTTATAAAAATTGGTTTCCAAATAGTTTTGAGGGTGCTCTATTAGAAAATTTTGAGGTTTTTTCGAAAAATAAAAAACAAAAAAAATATGGCCGACTTAAACCAAAAAACATGGAAATTTTCGAAAAGTTTTTTCGGTTTTTGCTTCGCCAAATATGTGAAAAATGTCCAGACCATTGGATTTTTACTTTAAAGGTGGCATGGATATCTATTCTTTCAACCCTCGTCGGTTTTTTTGAAAAATCTTTTCTAGAAAAAAAGATATGGCCGCCTGAATATCGGAAAATTTTCTAAATATATAAATATTTGCTAAAAAATGGGTTATTCATGAAAAAACTTCTATTGTATGATAAAAAATGTTTCAAAAACGTATAAACACTAAGATTATAATTGTTTAACCTAAAAAATCAATCTTTTTTAGTGATTTTCGACAGTTTGATGATATTTTAATAGTTCTTATAATTTTAAAGTAACTTTTTACGAAGTTATAATTTTAATGAGACTTAAATTATAACTTCGTAAAAAGTTACTTTAAAATTATAAGAACTATTAAAATATCATCAAACTGTCGAAAATCACTAAAAAAGATTGATTTTTTAGGTTATGCTGGATATGTAATCAGCCATTTTGAAAATTTTATCATTAAACAATTATAATCTTAGTGTTTATACGTTTTTGAAACATTTTTTATCATACAATAGAAGTTTTTTCATGAATAACCCATTTTTTAGCAAATATTTATATATTTAGAAAATTTTCCGATATTCAGGCGGCCATATCTTTTTTTCTAGAAAAGATTTTTCAAAAAAACCGACGAGGGTTGAAAGAATAGATATCCATGCCACCTTTAAAGTAAAAATCCAATGGTCTGGACATTTTTCACATATTTGGCGAAGCAAAAACCGAAAAAACTTTTCGAAAATTTCCATGTTTTTTGGTTTAAGTCGGCCATATTTTTTTTGTTTTTTATTTTTTCGAAAAAACCTCAAAATTTTCTAATAGAGCACCCTCAAAACTATTTGGAAACCAATTTTTATAAAAATCGAAGAAGAAATAAAAGTATGACATGAAATCCAAGTCAAGTGTCTACGTCATGTACATTTGGTACTTAATGGGTTAAACCATGATCCAGCATTGCAAAGCACATTACTGAGGGCAGTTAAGAGCTCTTTATCTGTGGTAAGGCAATCACTGATTTGTCTTCGTTCCTTTATTACAGCTGAAAGTCAATAAAAAAGAATTAGTCTATTTATTATTAAAATGCTAATATTATATAAGTAATATGAAAAACTTACTTTCAATGCAATTAGTTTTTGATTTTTTAATAATCCTAACGGCAACAAACTGAAGAGCTACCTCTTTGGTTAAAAACATCTTGAGCATGTTCACAATTGACTTTGATATGATCAAAGCAGGATCAAGCCCAGTTTGCAATACACCACACTGAAAATAATTAAATCAAATATTAAAATATTAAAATCAAGCTTTAACATTTTAGTAGGATGTAGCACAGGGTTAACGCATGCTTGAAGTCCCACTTTCACTCCCAAATAAACAAATTCACTATCTGCACCACTTGTATCGGATATTGTCTCTATGGAATATTCAGCATCACGAGTACGTAAAAAACTTGCTGCACATGCTGGTACATTCAGCAAAGGTCTAGCTCTTAAAATTTTTAATAACGACGTCAAATGTACATGTGGTATTTTGAAGTTACAGCCCACTTTCGCAATTCATCAATTTCTGGCTCCTCCTTATGCAACACTTGCACTTCCTCATTTTCTGTTGATAAATCATCATTTGGTGTATCTATATCAGTCGCTTTAGTACTCCACTGCTCAGAATCTAAACTAAAATCTGTATTTACTACTAGATTTTCGTAGTGCTCCAAATCAGAAGCATGTGGATCACTTTCACTTATTTCACTTATTTCACTTAGTTCACTTAGTACACTTATTTCTTCTTCTGCATATAAATTAAGATTAGATAATTTATATTTTTTATAAATACGCCATTTAGATCTGTATTTCCACACACGTTTGGTGCTTGACATATTTCTCTTGCGTTTATTAGATTGTAAACTATAACTCGACGTACGTGCAAGAACACCGCACAAGAAGAGGTTATATTTAAAAAACAGTTGATGCGGACCTGCGTCTGCTGTCCTGCTAAGAGCTACTGCGCATGCGCGAAGTAATACGTTTACGAGGACGCATAATAGCTGGCTTGATATGAGGGATTTAAGTTATATTGTAACTAGCTATGATTGTTGCTTATCTATAATTTCGTTCATAAAATAGAATAAAGCAATTTACAAGGTATTTTAAATATTTGCTATTCTTCCACATGATTTATAGAAAAATCATAGCTAGTAACAAACTAGAATAATTAAAATATATAAAGCCCATTAAAACAAGCCAGTGCTTAGCTTTGTAACCAACATAAATGTGATCATTTTTACCAGAGATAGAAAACATTTGATTGCATAAAATAAACGATTAGGGAAGTTTCAGTATAAAGCATGATCCTAAAATTTAGTTTTTACCAAGTAGGTCCTGTTTCGAGCATCGTCTGACATGTAATGTGTAGGGAAAAGTATAATTGGTTACAACATTATTTCATTATTGATTAAAAAGATTATATTAAATTTTCTACAAAATATGAACAAAATTCTGTATAAAAGTTAATAATTGGTTTGAGTGCTAATATATTTGCCAGAATTCCAATTTAATATATAAAAAATTTATATATATATATATAAATTTAATTGATTAATATATATATATATATACACATATATATACATATATATATATGTATATATATACAGGGTGATTCATTTTAATTGCCCCAGGCAAATATCTCGAAAAGTACGGGAGATGGAAAAAAACGTTAAATGAAAAAGTTGTAGGGTTCAGAGGGGGAAATTGGTATTTAAAGTTTTTCTCAACCTTGCTTTTTTCAAGATATTGGCCTACGAATTGTGTAGACAGCTTGATTTGACCTTGATGCGACTGCAGAGGTCAACTGGACCCCATGATATAACATCATGTTTGAATGTAAAATTTTCCGCTCTTTTAATTTCTGAGGTCAAAAGTTGGTGTTCCTATTTAAAAAAACTACTTTGACTTTGAAATGACCTTGAAACTTGACCCCAAGGTCATGGTCAAGGTCACCATTGGATTTCCCCCTCTGAACCCTACAACTTTTACATTTAACGTTTTTTTCCATCTCCCGTAGTTTTCGAGATATTTGCCTGGGGCAATTAAAATGAATCACCCTGTATATACACGTGTACACATTTACAGTATATTACTTAACACCTACAGCTACCATTTTAGCTGGATGCTGATCAAATTTTGCATTTTATAATTTTATTTTTATTTTGGAGGCTGTACTACTCTTCTACGACTGATGAAATGTTCAAATATTTTCCTATTACTAGCCAGTTCAAATATTCAGTGTTGGTCAAGGGATTGTTATTGAATGACTCGCTTTCATTTACGAATTCCACTAAAATGCATAAATCGTCCCCGTTGAAAATATCCATCTGGAAATCCAGGTGGATTTTCCAACTGGAAATCCATGCATGGACTGGATTTCTGGGGCACCTTGGTTGAATTTATCCAGTTCTATTTCTGGGGAATGCAGGTGCAATTTATATCTTGATTTCGAATCAATCTAGGTGGATTTATTTGATATCCATACGGATTTTCCAGATGGAAATTCCAGATTGAAATTTCAGATGGAAATTCCAGATGGAAATTTCATCAGGCTATCCTTTAAATCCACCTAGATTGATTCGAAATCAAGGTATAAATTGCACCTGCATTCCCCAGAAATCGAGCTGGAAATCCAGCTGGAATCCAGTGCACGCATGGATTTCCAGATGGATATTTTAAACAGGGTCGATTTATGCATTTTAGTGGAATTCGTAAATGAAAGCGAGCCATCCAATAACAATCCCTTGACAAACACTGAATGTTTGAACTGGATAGTAAAGGGAAAATATTTGAACATTTCATCAGTCGTAGAAGAAGAGAAAATCGTCAATTGAATTGGTCATTCAACTGCGACTTTAGTACAGCCTCAAAAATGAAAATTTGATCAGCATCCATCTAAAATGATAGCTGTAGGTGTTAAGTAATATACTATGGATGTGTACACATCTATATATATATATATCTCCCTATATTATATAGTTATAATGTCAAAACCTAAGATTATCCCCCTCCTTCCCCCTCCTCCTCGCTCCTCCACCCCTCCTCATTCTTCTTTTCCTCTCCTCATATTTTTCATTAATTTATGTTATATTTATCATTTTAATGATGTCTTTTCATATATTTAAAAAATATTTTTGCTCCTCTTCAACTATCCCCCCCTCCTCCCCCTCCTCAGTGATATTCCTCAACCCATCCTCAGTAACATCCTCATTATTGAACCCCTCCTCAGTCCCTCCTCAATTTGTATGAAATTGTAATTTTAGCTCCAAAAAATGTGGATAAAAAATTTACAATAAATTTCTTAATCGTATCGCGATACAGTCTACGCTATATTGAATCATTGATATAACAAAAAAAGAATAATAAAAATAAAATCAATTATATCGCTAAAGCAAATGGCTAAATGAAGTTTTGTATCGTATATACAGGTAAAGAAAAGGTAAAAAATTATTTTCTAGAAATCGACTCAAAAATAAATTGTAACGTGGAAATCACAACGTTACCGCCTCTAGCACATTAGAGCGCCGGAGACGCTGCGCACGTCCCAAAGCCGCGTCAGATTAGGTTAGGCGCGAGAGAGGAGCGCGGCGCGACACCGCGGCTAGCGAGCCGTCAATGCGGTCCCCCCCGCGAACACGGAAGTGGGGGAAAAGGTAGCGGCTCATTAAAACGAGCACGCGGGAGAGCAGCGATCTCTCCGCCCGAAAACCACTGTGGCCTAAACACGTGCCACGCTACTCAACCGAAATCCGGACCGGCGACGACGACCACCACGCGGCGACGCGACTCATCGCCGGCCAGCGCATTTCGAGGCGACCAACTCGCCCCGCAGACGAGCAGCAGGACTACGTCCGCCGCCCACTAGCGGCTTGGATTGGAGCCGGGGACAGGCGCCCGTAATCAGCCCAACTAAAGCGACGAGCCGACCTTCGCCAGGACGACGAGGCTACACCATCGGAGCAACGACTTTCCCGCAATCGCGATAAGTATCGTTTGCGTTCCCTCTCTCGATAGCGATAGGTTCGGCGAGCGCGCCGAAGAACTTAGGCGTGAGAAAGGCTCAAAGCCGCGACGTTAAGTCGATGTATTTTTATGTTACAATAAATTTAACTTGTTCTAACACTTCAGCTTGTTATTCGAGTCTGCCCCGATAACCTCACGACCCGCTCCCAAGAGTTAGCTAGGACCGCGGATGACCGTGAGCTTGTGCATCGTTAATTCGGCGCAGGGAGACTCAGGGGCAGCGAGGAGTGCAACTCCCAAACAATTAGAGTCGCGAATCCCGAGTCGGATTAATCATGTCACAATGGCGCCCATACGTGTAATTTCGTAGTGAAATTAAGGCAACCTTCTCGGCACAGTGGAATTTTTTTTTCTCTACAAAATAAATTCAATTTTAAGAACGCATAGCATATAATAAAAAAAAAAAAAAAATTCTTATTTTAAAAATTACTTAAGTTGGAAATTATAATATATAACATTAGTTAAATCTTTTCGTGTGAAGGTCAAGTAGACCAAGGTCAAAAACATAGTCCACAGCCGCAGAAAGTCCGACACTAAGATAGTTCAAGTATTTCAAATTGTGTGAGTAAGTAAATAGACGCGAGAAAAATATTTCCGCCTGGACTTACTAGCCGCGCAAGAATACGCAGCTTTTAAGAGCAAGAAGAAATTTAAAATTACGGATATATTTAATCAAATAGGTACAGAAATTTTAATTAAACGTGTCATAATTTTTTTATAAAATCAAATTAAATTAATGAACGCTTAGATAATTTTATTTTTCGAAAATATCGGAATAATTTTGTTTTGAGCAAACATAACACAATTTTAAACACAATCAAATTGATAATCTTGAACTAATCTCATTCTCGTATTAGCAAGCTAGAATTAGTATTTATTGTATTTCGAAGCGAAACTTTAGCGAAGGGTAAGAGGCGAGCTTACAACCTTCATAAATATTTTGAAATTAAGCCGCCGAGTGCGAGCTAAATGTAAACTGACGAAAGTATATCCCAAAATTAAACTTAATATCTTTACGTTTCTATTTCAAAATAATATTTATATATTTTGCAAATAATTTTTCGATATTAATATCTCTCTTGTATGCATTTTCGTTTAAATCAAATTTAAAACATAAATAAAATAAATTAGAGTTGAAAGTCAAGAAGATAGTATCAGATCATAAAATCAGATAATATCATCGAACCTTATCAATCACTCAGCTTCTCAACAAATCAAGAATTTTCAAAAAATAAGACAAGAAGATTAGATTTTTTTTAAAAAAACAGGAAGATTACTAAAATGTCGTCCAAAATAGCGTATTGGCTGGAACAGCTGATCTCACCGGAGAATGGAGATTTTTTCTCAACTTCTCTCAAATCTTTGGAGTTATTAGATACAGGATCGTTAACGGAAAAAGCCGACCGGCTGCAGAGAGCAATCCTGCAACAGCTTGAAGAGACTGATTTCGCTCCAGGGGCTAAACACGAAGAAGCAGATAAAAGCCGGAGACACGTTAAGCTCCAGAAGTTGGTGAAGAAGATAACGGCAAAAATGGAATCAGAAACAGATGCAGAAAATAAAGAAGACGACTCATCCGCTAACGTCACAAAAAGAAAATTAAGGACATCAAGAAGTACGGAAAGATTATCGCAGCAATTACTAAGAACGAATTCGATGGAAGGAGCACACTTCTGCGACACACCAGAGAAGACCGTTACGACAATAATTCGCAATAAGAAGTATGTGATACCAGTAGAAATACTAGCCAGATGTGCAGTGGAGGAGTCTGAAATAGTGCAAACAGAGCCGACATGTTCCAGGGTGACCAGTGAGCCGCCAATAAACAGGCTATTGGATGATAATTTTAGATTTACTAGAATTCAAGAAAACACAAGAGATATAGGGAAGATCGTCACAACGTGGAAACTTAAGTTCATCGGCGCATCAGATGACGTCGAAGAGTTCTTAATCCGCGTAAAAGAATGCATGTCAGTTATAGGAATCACAGGACAAGAAATGTTTAGAGCATTACCTCTAATTATGCAGAAAGCAGCCCTCAACCTTTACAGGATAAAAAAGCAAGAGTGGCTGACTTGGCAGAAATTTGAAACAGATCTGCGGAAGCACTACCAGCAGACACTCCATGCCGACATTTTATTAGACAAAATTCGGGAGAGAAAACAACAGCCCGATGAGCCTATGCAAGAGTACATCGCTGACATGATTTTTCAATTTAGGAAACTACCTCTGGATAAACAAGGGACAGAAAGAAGTATAGTACACAGGATATACCTCAACATGCGACTTAAATTTCATCCACTCATTCCAGACTATGCCGATTTAGATTTAGATGAATTCACTGAGCGAGCAACGATCATAGCTAGAGCATTCGACATCGGGAAAAGCCAAAAAGTTCCAATTAAGGCAGAAGACAAATCAACAAAAAAGACTGAAGATACAGGCAAAAAAGCCGCAGAGATATCTGCTGTAACAGTGCCGACCTTCACCGACGTCGAAAAAATCATCTCGGAGAAGCTAGATAAATTACTCAACACGATGCAAAATTCAAACAATAAACGGAATCCGAATAATAACGGCAATAGAGGAAAAAATAATTATAGAGGTAAAAATTAAATCAGAACAGAAATAGTAATAATCAGCAGCAAGATGGATCTAGTAATAATAGAAATAACAACAACAACAATAATAACAGTCAGCATGGGAATTACAGAGGTAGAGGCCGAGGATACGGCCGAGGCAGAGGATATAATAATAATTATGCGGACCAAAGAAATAATCAGCAACAACAAAGTTCTGGAAATCGAAATGAGCCGCAGCAAACAGCGCAAGGCGATGCACAAGGTGCAAACCAAGCGAATAACCAACCTCAAACCTCAAATTCAAATTCGGCGGGAAACGGAGCGTAGTCGGCGAGTCACCGACCGCACCGCCGACTTTACCTATAAAGGTCTCAACAGTCAGCGAGCGCAGCAGTTTAAGGAGCAGCGAATCATCCGATAATCCAGCATCTAAATACAGCCGCTATTGGGTAACCTGCAAGATTAACGGAGTCACCACGACAGCCCTGATCGACCCAGGTGCAGCGTGCACAGTCATCGGCAAGATTTGGGACAAGATAAAGTCCAATTCACCTATTTTGCATTCACAAGTAAAGACAGCCCAAATGGCCAATGGGCAGCCGGAACGAGTGCAAGGCGAAGTCAAAGCCGAGATAAATATTGAAGGTATTTCAAAGAGCATTAATGCACTAGTTATACCAAAAATATCGACAGAGCTGATTCTTGGATTGGATTGCATCAGATTATTCAAGATAGATATCCTAGCTGGCTGTGATAAATTCACACTCGCAGACCATGGTAAAGATAAAAAATTCTCATTTCAACTAGGGGCAATCGACGCGACTTCTCTCGGAGTGGCGAGTTGCGGAATCGCCGTCACAACGAGAGAACAACGCGCGAAAGTTGAAGAGTTAATAAAAAGATTAATACCAAAAGTAAATGCAGCAGTGCTACCAGCGACCAAGCTATTAAAGCACGAGATTGTTCTCAAAGAGAGCTGCAAGCCCATAAAACAGAAGTACTTCCCGGTCTCTGAAAAAATGGAGCAGATAATGCACGCAGAGATCGACAGGCTGAAAGCCGCTGATATCATAGAAGAAAGTCTCAGCGAGTGGAGCAGTCCGATCGTAATGGTCAAAAAAGAAGGAGGTACATACAGGATGTGCACGGATTTTAGAAAAGTTAATGGAGTCACTAAAAAAGACGCTTATCCAAGTCCGTACATGGAAACTGTAATTAACAAACTGAAGAAAGCAAGGTACATTTCAAAAATTGACCTAAAGAATGCTTACTATCAGATTGCATTAGCACTGAAGTCGAGAGAAATAACTGCTTTTACGGTGCCTGGCAAAGGACTCTGGCACTATAAAAGGTTACCATTTGGACTATCAGGAGCAGGAGCTTGTTTTCAGAGACTAATTGATAAAGTCATCGGCGATTTAGAGCCGTATGCATACGCATACTTAGACGACATCGTCTTGGTCACTGAAACATTTGAGCAACACATGGAACTGCTCGAGAAATTAATTCTCAAAATAGTAAATGCAGGTCTTACAATAAATCCTGAAAAAAGCAAATTTTGCGTTAATGAGATTAAATATCCCGGATTTATTGTAAATGAACAAGGAATCTCTATAGATCCAGAAAAGACCGTTGCAGTCAAGGAGTTCCCTGCACCAAGGACTATGCGTCAGTTACAAAGATTTCTAGGCATGGCATCCTGGTACAGGAAATTTATAAAGGACTTCGCAAAAATTGCAAAGCCACTAACAGAACTCCTCAAGGATAAACAGAGCAAAAGTAATTCAAAGCTCAACTGGGAGCCGATTCATGAGGAATCTTTCCAAATAATTAAAAACAAATTAATTGATGCACCAGTCTTGAAAAGACCATTGCAGAATACACCGTATGTATTACATACGGACGCAAGCAATTCAGGGCTAGGAGCCGCCCTCATTCAAAGGGCTGACGACTTAGAGCATGTAATTGCATATGCGAGTCGTTCACTAAAGAAACCAGAAGTGAACTACAGCACAACTGAAAAAGAATGCTTGGCTGTGAAATGGGCAATCGAAAAATTTCGACCATATTTAGAAGCAGAGAAATTCACTGTAATCACAGATCACAGTGCGTTGAAATGGCTTTTTGAGAGAAAAACTCCAACCGGAAGGTTAGGCAGATGGTCTCAAGAATTATCTGAATACGACTTCGAAACCATTCACAGAGCCGGCAAAAATAACATAGTGCCCGATGCTTTATCCAGAATGTTTGAAGATGAAAAATCTGAAGAAGACATCGAGGTAAGCGAAATAAAGGTAAAAAGACATATTCAAGATCCTTGGTACAAAAAAAGAATCTGTCAAGTCATAGCTCATCCCCGAAGATACAAGGACTGGAAAGTTGCTGATGGTAGCTTATACAGATACAGACCGAACTACAACGAAGAAGATCTGGCAACAGACTTAGAGCCGTGGAAGTTGGTCATTCCACTCGAGGATAGAGATAAAGTACTAAAAGAAATGCATGATGAACCGACATCAGCGCACCAAGGCGCAGAAAAAACTTATAAAAAACTGACTCAACTGTACCATTGGCCTGGAGCATACAGAAACGTATTAAAATACGTTCAGACATGTGACAGTTGCCAAAAGAACAAAATAGATCAAAAACAACAAATTGGCTTAATGGGAACTCGATATGTGGATCGACCTGGCAAAGTTTTAGCCGTCGACCTCATAGGCGACTTTCCCAAAAGTAATAAGGGTTATAAGTACGCAATAATCATGGAAGATATTTTTTCCAAATTTATTCTTTGCATCCCAATTAGAAATAAAACAGCTAATTTGGTAAAAGATGCAATAGAAAACAAATTATGCACTATCTTTGGCACACCGGAGGTGATAATCTCAGACAACGGTAAAGAGTTTATAAATGCATCACTTAAAAAATTTTTCAAAGAAAACAGCATATTACACGAAACTACGCCGTCAAGACACCCGCAGGCGAATCCAGTCGAAAGAGTGAATAGGGATATAAAAGTAATGATATCAACGTTTATAGGTAATAACCATAAGAAATGGGATGAATTCCTTCCACAATTTTAACTGGCACATAACTCTGCAGTGCACTCGACGACGGGAAGAACACCCGCATTTTTAATGCTCGGCCGCGAGATTCAACAGCCGAAATGCCTTAGAAGAAGTCACGAATATCCAAAAGACGTGCAAAAAATTTTAGAGGAAATTAGCGAACTAATATACCAAGATAATAAAATAACGAAAGAACAAAAAAATTGGACAGAGCGAATTAAAGAACTGCAAGAAGTTCGCGACGAAGTCGCTAATTCAAACGATAAAAACATAGAAAAAAACGAAAACACATACAATAGAGACAAACGCGAATTTTCCTTCCAAGTCGGACAGAAAGTCCTTAGAAAAAATAATGTACTTTCATCAGCCGCGAAAAATATTTCGGCAAAGCTTTTAAGTAATTATGTAGGTCCCTGCGAAATTTATAAAAAAATTAGCGAGAACATATATAAACTTAAAGACGAGAGAGGGAAAATTATAAAAAATTCGATACACGCGAAAGAGTTGAAATTGTACTGTCCAGAAACACGTAATCCTAATTTATAAGGTGAAAATGTAAAAAATTCAAATTTTCCTGATTCAAATTTGCCCGCCTTAGCGCCAGTCAGGATGACGGTCAAATACCGTCATGACGTGGTAACGCTCCGCGCAGCGAAGACAAGCGCGGGGGGGACCGCGTTGACGGCTCGCTAGCCGCGGTGTCGCGCCGCGCTCCTCTCTCGCGCCTAACCTAATCTGACGCGGCTTTGGGACGTGCGCAGCGTCTCCGGCGCTCTAATGTGCTAGAGGCGGTAACGTTGTGATTTCCACGTTACAACCCCCCTGCACCGAAAGTTTTCACGTAGTGGAAACCGCGCACGGCAGGTCTAAGCCTGCGTACCTGAGTACCTTCCGACTAGTAGCAGGTGCAACTAAAGCGACGAGCCGACCTTCGCCAGGACGACGAGGCTACACCATCGGAGCAACGACTTTCCCGCAATCGCGATAAGTATCGTTTGCGTTTCCTCTCTCGATAGCGATAGGTTCGGCGAGCGCGCCGAAGAACTTAGGCGCGAGAAAGGCTCAAAGCCGCGACGTTAAGTCGATGTATTTTTATGTTGTTACAATAAATTTAACTTATTCTAACACTTCAGCTTGTTATTCGAGTCTGCCCCGATAACCTCACGACCCGCTCCCAAGAGTTAGCTAGGACCGCGGATGACCGTGAGCTTGTGCATCGTTAATTCGGCGCAGGGAGACTCAGGGGCAGCAAGGAGTGCAACTCCCAAACAATTAGAGTCGCGAATCCCGAGTCGGATTAATCATGTCACAAAATAAATTCAATGATATTGGTAAAGTAAAAGAGTAGTTTCATGGGGAAAAGTGAAAATTGAAAAATGACTCAAATTTAAAAAGATTTAATTGTATCGCTAAAGCAAAGGTGTATAAGCAAAGAGGGGGAAAATAAAAAATAGGAGGTTTGAATAACATAATAATAAAAATTATAAAGAAATTTAGAATGCTGTAGAAAAGTGTTTAATTAATTTATCTGATTATAATGAAATATTTGGAGCAAAAGAAGTTCTTGCATCAAGAGATTTTTGACATATGTTACTAATTGTTCCATCTGGGAATTGAGTTACTGAGAGTTAATGGAAATTATAAAAAATAGGTATGCTGTGACAAAATTTTAAATGTATGTCATTAAAGAAAAATAAAAAAATTTCGGCAAATGATATCGAATTTAAATTTTGGTTTTTAAATGTAGGCAATGGAAGTTTTTTTACCAAAATATGATCGAGAAAGTAAAGTAACAAAAATCCCAAAAGCAATTATACAAACGAAAATATTATAGATGAAATTTTTGGATACTTAAAAATATGAAAAATCGACATTTTTATGAAAGTGTAATTTTAACTTAAAAATCACCGACGCTTTGGCTGAGTGGTGGAGATGCACCTCGGGCGTTCGGGAAAGTTAAGCAACATTCGGCGTGGACACTACTTGGATGGGTGCCCGCGCTGGAAGTTGCGATGCTTCCTCGATCTCTTAGGTGTTTTTCTCCACACTCAACAAGGTGAGCGGGAGGTATGAGAATGACAAATTCGGTGCTCAGGCCTACGAAATGTGACTTGGGCATCTAATTTGAGAATTCTCAATATACCGACCCACTCCGGAACGGGTTTTCCTAATTGGCATTTACCCTGGTTATAGGTTTGGCCACAGGTTTTCCCCGTTCCACAGGCATAACCCTGGGCGAATGCGGAGTGGGATTAGGGACGGAAGGAGGAGATCTGCCGGCAGAGAAGGTCGAGGGAAAAAACGCTGGGCTACAGGGTGGATGGGGTAGAGCCGTGTCCTCCCATCACACCTAAGCGGGGGGGGGGGGGGTCAGAGCAGTGTCCTCCCCCCGCTCGGTAGTAGGCAATAACAAGAGTCGGCAGGTAGTACCAGGCCCCAAGGGCTGTACGAGATTCTCAAAATAAAAATAAAAAAAAAAAAAAAAAAAAAAAAAAAACTTAAAAATCGTATAACGATACAATCGTATACCGATACAGTCTATGAAATATTTAATCATTGACATAGCAGAAAACGATAATAATGAGCATTTAATGCTCAATTTAATAATGAAAATTTTAAATTGAAATAATAGTTCTAAAATAAAATAATGGTTATAAAAATTTATTTTCTGGAATTTGACTGTAAAAATAAATATATTCAATTATATCGCTAAAGCAATTGGGTAAATAAAGTTTTATATCTTATACAGGTACAAAAAAATGAGAAAAATGCAACAATTATTTTCTAGATTTCGTCTGTATCGCAAAATGGGGGGTGGACGAGCGGAGCGAGTAAGGGGGTACCCCCCTAGTATATATATACAGGGTGTTCGAAATGTTCCGGACCCCCACTTATAACATAAAGTAAGCATTTTGGAAAAAAATGTTAAATACAAAAGTTGTTAAGTTTTGAAGGTTGAACTAAATGATGACCTTGGATTTGTTATTGGTTATCATTTTCAAGGTCATTTAAAGGTCATCTTCAGTTTTTTAAATAGGGACCCCTATTTTTTATTTCAGATTCTGAAAGAGCACAAAATTTTACATCTGGATATGTATCCACGTTATGGCTCAAAATGACCTACAGAGGTCATTTAGTGGTTAAATGATTATTTAGTAGCAGAAAGCCAAGAAATCCCGATTATTAAGAACTTTGTGCGTATCTGACCAATACTAAAGTAATTTGGTTTTGCAAGACAAACTTTATGGTGGCGTTAAATTGACATTGCCCTTGATTTTCAAGGTCATTTGAAGGTTAACTTTAGTTTTCCAAATTAAGCCTCCTAGTTGTAATTCTCCATTTTGCACCAGCGCTAAATTCTGCATTAGGATTGTAGAAGGTGTAATTGACACTGGCGTAAAATAAGCCTTAGGCCAGACAACCACATAACTCGGGCGAGAAAATGATAAATAAAAAAATGTCTAATCAAAATAAGCCTTAGGCCCAACAACTACATACCTCGGGGGGGAAAATGATAAATAAAAAAATGTCTAATCAAAATAAGCCTTAGGCCCAACAACTACATACCTCGGGGGAGAAAATGATAAATAAAAAAATGTCTAATCAAAATGAGCCTTATTGCTCAGGCACGGGAGGTACAACTAATTAAGGTAACATCATGGGTGATCCAGCCAACTAAGGCAAGACCATCGGCGGCCCAGCCTACTAAGACAAGAACACTAGCGGCCCAGTCAGCTAAGGCAGGACTATCGGCGGCCCAGCTAACTAAATCAAGACAGTGGACTATTCGCCCAAACTGAATTTTTTTATAATGTCGTTGACAGGAACTTTTTACAACAACTGTTCAAATTGTTGCCCATTAACAGTTTGGCAATGTGCTAACCGATTGTAAAAGGCTGCAACAACATTTCGCAAGATTTGCTGAGGTATCAAGTCTATTTCATCAGTGATTCTTTGGCGTAATTCATCCAAGTCACGTGGTTTTATAACATAAACTTTATCCTTCAAGTATCCCCAAAGGAAGTAATCAAGAGGCGTTAGGTCTGGGGACCGAGGTGGCCATTCAATTGTACCTCTCCGCTCAATCCATCTATCATTCAAAACTTAACAACTTTTGTATTTATCATTTTTTTCCAAAATGCTTACTTTATGTTATAAGTGGGGGGTCCGGAACATTTCGAACACCCTGTATATTCTTGACATGTCATCTTTTGTACAAAATACCAACTGAATACTTTTTTTGTTCATTTTTTTATCTAGATAGTAGTACTAAGTATCTAGAATAAAGAAAGTCACTTGACAAGCTATAAAAGGACTCAAGACTACAAAGGACGGAAAGGACTGAAAAGGAATACGAGACTCAAAAAAAAGAAATTATATTGACTGGTTGATTTCTTTATACGAAGGGTCCAGATGATAAAAATATTTACACCGGTCAATCCAATTTCTTTCTTTGGGTCTTAAATTCCGTTTTATAGCATATCGAGTGACTTTTTTTACAAAATACTAATTGAAGACTTTCTTGTTCGTTTTTTTATAGAATGGACCAATAGGAGAAAATCTTTGAATGTATAAATGTCTAGAGAAAAGATAGTTAATAGACTAGTAAGATAAGTGAATTCAAGACTAAGAGAAAATGTCATCTTCTTTCATTCAAAATCTTAATTCGCTCACAATTATTTGTCTTGACAAGACAATATTTTCCCTTCGAGTCTTGTATTCCTTTTTATAACTTGTCAAGTGACTTTCTTTATTCTAGATACTTATATGTTCAAAATTTTTTGCCTGTAGACCCTTCGTATAAAAAAATGAACAAGGAAAGTAATCAGTTGGTATTTTGTACAAAAAATCACTTGTCAAGAAAAAATATATATATACATGTGTACACATCCACGGTATATTACTTAATACCTACAGTTATCATTTAGGTGGATGCTGATCAAATTTTGCATTTTATAATTTTATTTTCATTTTGGAGGCTGTACTAAAGTCGCAGTTGAATGGCCAATTCAATTGACGATTTTCTCTTCTTCTACGACTGATGAAATGTTCAAATATTTTCCCTTTACTAGCCAGTTCAAATATTCACTGTTGGTCAAGGGATTGTTATTGGATGGCTCGGTTTCATTTACGAATTCCACTAAAATTCATAAATCGTTGCTCACCGAGCATAATTTAGCTTCTTTTTTTTTATTTTTGCCATTGATGATCAAAAAGGGCAAAATGCGTGGGCATTAAGGTAGTTTATGTAAGTTTATTCGGTACCTCAAAAAACACTCGCGAAATTCGACAATTTATGTCGACAGAAATGGTCCAAATCACGTAAAAAAGATGGTGCTACAGAGCATTCTTTTTCACCGGACTTAGAATTTTTCGATTAGTTGGACTTTGGAGTTTTTTTGTCAGATCAGATGAATATTTTAAATAAAGGAACTAGAAAAGAAAATTTTGATAAAAAGCACATAATAGTGTTTCAACATTAATATCTTTACATGATTTTGTTTTTTATTCTTTTATTAGAAAATTACAATGATTTTTGTTGGCGCAGCCAATGAATATGCAGCCAATGCTTTCAGGATGTGAACTTCACTATCTCCAACAAATGCATTATTCATAGGGTTAAGTTTTTATCGTTGTCATTTATAAATTATAAGTCATTATTATAAAATTGTATTCATCGGAGATGGTAGAACAAAATCATATTTTTGTAAATCAAACAATATTTACATTTGTTCTTAATTATTCACATTGATTACTGAAATAATAATGTAGGATTTTTTATATAAAAAAATAAAAAGTACATAACATTTTTAAAAAATTTGACTTACCATAGTTTCCTGTTAATAGTATGATAAACTTGATATTCGCATAATATTTTACATATATTTACTTTGTAGATCTAAAGTTGTTTACGAAAATAAAAGAACGAAAACATGAGGAATGGAAAGACGAAACAAGATATAGCGTCATAAGAAAATATAGTAATCTGGAGAATTATCTGTTTGTTAATCCTAAACAGAAACAAAATGAAAATATCAATTTTTTATGTAAATCAGAAGAAAAAGTACCTAAGGAAAAGAAATATATTTTGAAAGAATCTACTCCGAATGTCCAACTGAATTTTGAAACTGATAAGGAAAATAACGTTAAAACAGATAAGAACGAATTCGATTTAAGGACTAAACGAAATTTTAAAAGTTCCGAAAATGCATTTAATAAGATATTATTAGGATATGAAGAGCAAGTTCATAATAAAGTTAAAATATGTCATTCAGAAAATACCATTAATATAACGAAGAAAGTCAAGTCTTCCCAAGGTAAATATAAAATTCTAAATTTATTTGTATATTACTTGTTTGAGAAAATGCTGATGTAAAGGATTGGGTAGTTACAGCGGGCGGGGACATTAAATAAATACACGTCGTTTATGAGCACTTTGATTTATTGCGCCTCTAGTATAGGCGAGCATACCTTAACCTCTGTGTTTGTGTATGTGTGAGATGTGTAAATGAGCTGAATAATCTTGAAAGCTGAGCTGGTGCTATGTAACGATAAGTTGGAAGATGCTGAGCAGGTTGTAAGATGCAATAGTTGAGCTGGATGATGAAAGAAGCGGGGTTGAGCGGGTCGAAAAAGCCTTAAAGGTAGAGAGCACGTCCGTTTCCTTTCAGAGCTGGTTGTAGAGAGAGAGCTAAGATGGCGTCGAGAGACGCTATCTTGCCGCGAAGACTCGCTTGAGTGCGTGCGCAAGTTCTCAGCGCCATCTGGCCCTGCCGAGTTTCTAGCGCGCGCAATTCAAATGGAGAAATCGCGAACATTCCGCCCGCATCATCAACGCCTTTGATGATTGAGTCCAAGAGCGATGTCGAGATGAATTGCAAAGGCTGGGTCGTAAATCCAGTCAGTGCAAGCGGAGATGATGAGCAGTGCAGCAGGGTCGTAAATCCTTCTGCAAGAGCAGGTGAAGAGATGAGAAGTGCAGCAGGGTCGTAAATCCTTCTGCAAGAACAAGTGAAATGATGAGAAAAGGTTCTGGAACACAATTTAGAGCTGAGCCGATGAGAAAGTGTCCTGGGGTGAGTGCTGTAACGTCCGAAGGATCATCACTGAGCGGTTCGAGCGGTCTGGAGTTGAGAACAGCCTCTATCTGAGTCAGAAGAGTTGTAAGTTCTTCAAACGTCAGAAGCGTCTCTCCAACAGTGCGTCGCAAGTGAAACTTGATAGATTTCACAAGCGCTTCCCACTTGCCACCCATGTGTGGAGCAGCAGGAGGGATGAATTTCCAATGAGTTCCTTGAGTAGCGAGAGCAGATGAAATGAGCTGATGATCTTGAGAAGCTTGATTGAAGAGTCTAGTGAGCTGAGTTGTGGCTCCTTGAAAGGTGGTGCCGCAGTCTGAATACATGACTTCAACCATTCCGCGTCGAGAAGTGAAGCGACGGAAGGCGGCCAAGAAGCAGTCTGCTGAGTAGTCAGTCACGACTTCCAGATGAGCTGCTGAGGTGTTGAGACATATGAAGACGCAAATCCAGCCTTTATCTGTCTTGCATCCTCGTCCTTTCCACGTCTTCATCGTGACTGGTCCCGCGTAGTCTACTCCGGTATGGAGGAAGGCTCGTGTGTGAGTGAGCCGTGAAATTGGGAGTTGCCCTATGAGCTGCTGAGCCTTTATGCCTCGTTGCCGGGCGCACGAGACACATCTGAGAATGTGAGCCTTGACTGACGCTCTCCCTCCTATACTCCAACACGTCTGCCGGAGTTTAGCAAGCGTCAATTAAGTACCTCCGTGAAGAGTTGAGCGATGAGCTGAATCTATGAGGAGTGTGGTGAGTTGTGAGTGGCGAGGCAAAATTGCAGGGTGTTTCTCTTGGAAGCTGAGTGATGATAATTCTAGCCTTCCACCAACACGAATCACTCCCTCAGAATCGATGAAGGCAGTCAGACGAGTAAACGGATGACCAGATGAGAGCACTGCACCCTTGTCGAGCTGTCTAATTTCTTGAGAGAAGTAGGCTGCTTGAGTTGCGCGTATCCAGAAAAGCTGAGCCTGTTGGATGCGTTGAGCGTCGTAGAGCGGTGAAAATTTGAGCTGTCTCCGGAATGCATCTCTTGCTCTAAAAATGAGTGATGTTACAATTAATAATTTGTTTAATGAGGAGTACTTGAAAATGAGGTCCCAGTGATATGTGGGTTGTTGAGCTGTAGCAGCAAGAGTGATTCCAGGTCTAGCTTCAATAGCAGCCTCGTCTGAGTGATAAGATGGCTGATGAGGCCATTGAGCTGAGTCGAGCATGATCCATGGAGGACCGCTCCACCAGAGTGGGTGAGTTCTAAGTTGAGCTGTGGTGATGCCTCGAGAGCCGCAATCTGCTGGATTTTCTATGCCAGGTACATGTCGCCAGGTGGTGTTAGTTGTGCACAATTCTTGAATTTGGGCAACTCTGTTCCTGACAAAGTCCTTCCAACGACTTGCTGGTGAGTTGATCCACATGAGCGTGACTTGAGAGTCCGTCCACAGATGAGTGGCGTCGATCTTCACTTGAAGAGACGATCGAGCAGCCTTGATGAGCCTTGCAAGCAATAGAGCAGCTGTGAGTTCTAACCGAGGGATGGTTAGTCTCTTGAGTGGCGCGACTTTTGTTTTTGAGCAAATTAGTGACGTCCTTGAGCCTGTGGAGGGTGAGTGGACGACTAAGTAGACTACTGCTGCCATAGCGTCCTGAGAAGCATCCGAGAAGCCGTGGAGTTCGATAGTTGAAAAACTCCAAGTCCCAAACCAACGTGGAACTGAGATGCTGGCCAGCTTAATGAGATCCTCTCGAATGGTGAGCCATCTTGAGCATACTTGAGCTGGAAGTGGATCATCCCAGCCAAGTTTGAGTAGCCAAAGTTCCTGTAGAAGAATTTTTGCATTAATGATAACTGGTGAGACAAACCCCAATGGGTCGAAAATCTGAGCAACTTCTGACAAGATGAGCCGTTTGGTGAGCCGTCCAAAATGAGATGAGAACTTTGATGTGAAAGTAAATGTGTCTTCCTTGGGAAGCCATTTCAATCCGAGTAGAGAGGTTTCGCAATCGTCGAGAGTGAGTGGTGAACCATCAGTTGGTGAAGCAACCAACAGTTTCTCGTGAGTTGCATGCCATTTTGATAAAGGAAATCCGCCCGCATTGCAGAGCTGGGTTACTTGCTGGGCGATTTCCTTGAGCTGATCTGGAGTATCTTGATTGCAGAGTGAGCTGAGCTGAGCCGAGTGTTTGAGCTGATTTACCCCCCTCCAATTCCGTGTATCGCCAGCGATGAAGCACGACGGGGGAGCTTGAGCTGGTGAACTAAACGTTCGGTTACAAACGTTGAGTTTTTACATGAGCGATGGCTGTGCCTAACAATGTTGCTTCTGAGCCGTTGACATGCGATGAGCTGAGTGGTGGGTTGAGCAGAACAAATTGAGATGAGCAGTCTTGATTCTTGAGTGGACTTTTCCAGCAGAGCGTTAGTTTGAGCCTTGCATTCGATGAGCAGACTGGCAGGAGGAGACTCGGTTGCCATGAGCTGTTCGTAAATTTCCACCAGGACCGAGTGCCTCATGTCCTGAGCATTGCAGAGTATCTGGAGTTCCCTTGGAGGCTGGAAGCGTGACACACGGGGTGGTGCCTGGTCACTCTCCTCAGGAACGCTTGAGCGAGAAGATAAGCGGCTCCTATGCATTGGAGCTTCAGTGTTGGCTGGTGGGACGAGCAATTGCAGTGGTGGAAGCTGCGATGGACCAGGCCTTTCCATGTCACCGACGGAGGAGGCTGGACTGATGGGCTTAAAGTCCTCTGCCTTCTTGTCGTCTGCCATCGCAAAAGTGAGCAGGAGTTAGCAGCTAATGAGCGGAAGAGGTGAGCGGTCTGTAGCTGCTTATTCTCTTGAGCAGTTTAACCTTAAAATGAGCCACGTGTCACTTATTTGCACACACACACGCACTCGCTGTACACTACCCATATCCGGCTCGAAGGACCAAATGTTTGAGAAATTGCTGATGTAAAGGATTGGGTAGTTACAGCGGGCGGGGACATTAAATAAATACACGTCGTTTATGAGCACTTTGATTTATTGCGCCTCTAGTATAGGCGAGAATACCTTAACCTCTGTGTTTGTGTATGTGCGAGATGTGTAAATGAGCTGAATAATCTTGAAAGCTGAGCTGGTGCTATGTAACGATGAGTTGGAAGATGCTGAGCAGGTTGTAAGATGCAATAGTTGAGCTGGATGATGAAAGAAGCGGGGTTGAGCGGGTCGAAAAAGCCTTAAAGGTAGAGAGCACGTCCGTTTCCTTTCAGAGCTGGTTGTAGAGAGAGAGCTAAGATGGCATCGAGAGACGCTATCTTGCCGCGAAGACTCGCTTGAGTGCGTGCGCAAGTTCTCAGCGCCATCTGGCCCTGCCGAGTTTCTAGCGCGCGCAATTCAAATGGAGAAATCGCGAACATTACTTTTAATTTCGTCGACATAACTACAGCTGTCAAATGACTACTAAAAGGCATATCATAAAATGGTACTATGTCCCGAGCGGCACCGCTCACCTTTATTTCCTTTTACTTTTTTTCTTTACCGCAGCGCATTTGACTCGGCCGGACCTAGAGCTCGCAGTGCCGTGCCCCGCCTCGTCAGCGCAGTGATAGCAATAAGGTCCGTGCGTGATACTTGATCGCAGCGGCGCTTAATTTTAGACTAGCGACGTACCTCACTCGCTAACGCTCGCTCAGTAAATAATTTTTTGGTTCCTGTTTAAAATAATTTATCATTGTTCTAAGCTTTGAATAGATTACTTTTTTTTATAAACTATTATAATTTTTTTAAGAATTATAGAAACTTATATTACATTTTATATATTCAAATAATTTAATTTTTAAGTTGCGTATAGTAAAAGACTCGTGTTGTAAACTTATTGTAATCACGGGAAGTTAAAAGGTAAATTAAATTAAATAATATGTAATATTTAAGAATGTTATTCTTAATATTATTACATTAAATCATTTGTATTAATTTCGAATTTAAAATTTATTATTATAAGAATAATACAACAAATACATGAAATACATTATAGAAAGTTATTCAGCTATTTACGAGAAGAGTGCAGACCCTCTAGATAATGATTTTACAGGAAACGTTTTGTATTAATTTCTCGTATCAAATAAAAAAATAAATTCCTTTTAGTTTGATCTCATAACTCTTTATTTAACAATAATATTAGTTATATCTACTGAATAAAGATAATGTTCGCTTGAAAAATAATTTTTGAATTTATGTTGAAAATAATTAATTTTTTAAATTTAATTGTTTAAAGTGAAAAAAAATTTCATTTTTTATAATATTTCATCAATTAAATTATGGCAATAAAATAAATTTTATTTAATATAAATAAATTTAATACAATTTTTTTAAAATATTATAAATAATAGATGATTTTTTTTATAAATTAGACTTTACAGTAGATACAACACAAGGAATAGTTTTAGTTACATTAACAAATAATTACGTAAATACGTAAATAATATGTTACGAGAATAAGATGTCTTATTTTCTTATTTTCGCCGTAGATCTACTTAATTCCTTATACTGCGCCCCTTATTTACATATTCCTACTTATACTCCTTACCGCAAGTGTCCGGCAAAGGTGCTACACTATGTCTTTTGTTATTCTGCTGCTCTAATTCTTTTAGTGTGTACTAGGCCTAATATCTAATAAGACAATTATACTTTTCGGTATGTGTTTGGATGCTTAAGTTAACAGAATGATAAAAGGGAACGTTATAGACATAAAATTAAACACTTGTGTCCACCCGTGTCCACTTGTGTTATAGACATAAAATTAAACACTTGGTCATTGAGAAAAAAATCGGGCGCTGTTCCTGTAGACGATGTCCAGGTGTCCAGGAACTCCGTCAGGACGACGGGACGTCGTCTACAAGGCATCCCACCCCGCACTTGGTCATTGAAAAAAAAATTGGGGGCTGTTCCTGTAGACGATGTCCAGGTGTCCAGGAACTCCGTCAGGACGACGGGACGTTGTCTTCACGAAAGCCGACCATGATCTTGGTCATTGAGAAAAAAATCGGGCGCTGTTCCTGTAGATGATGTCTAGGTGTCCAGGAACACCGTCAGGACGACGGGACGTCGTCTACAAGGCAGCCCACTCCGCACTTGTCATGAGAAAAAAATCGGCCGCTGTTCCTGTAGACGATGTCCAGGTGTCCAGGAACACCCGCAGGACAACGGGACGTCGTCTACAAGGCAGCCAATCCCCGCACTTCATCATTGAGAAAAAAATCGGCCGCTGTTCCTGTAGACGATGTCCAGGTGTCCAGGAACACCCTCAGGACGACGGGACGTCGTCTACAAAGCACCCCACTCCGCACTTGTCATTAAGAAAAAAATCGGGCGCTGTTCCTGTAGACGATGTCCAGGTGTCCAGGAACACCCGCAGGACGACGGGACGTCGTCTACAAGCAGACAACCCCGCCACTTCATCATTGAGAAAAAAATCGGCCTGCTGTTCCTGTAGACGATGTCCAGGTGTCCAGGAACACCCTCAGGACGACGGACGTCGTCTACAAAGCACCCACTCCGCACTTGTCATTAAGAAAAAAATCGGGCCGCTGTTCCTGTAGACGATGTCCAGGTTTCCAGGAACTCCGTCAGGACGACGGGACGTTGTCTTCAGGGAAGCCCACCACGATCTTGGTCATTGAGAATAAAATCGGGCGCTGTTCCTGTAGACGATGTCCAGGTGTCCAGGAACTCCGTCAGGACGACGGGACGTTGTCTTCATGGAAGCCCACCACGATCTTGGTCATTGAAAAAAAAATCGGGCGCTGTTCCTGTAGACGATGTCCAGGTGTCCAGGAACACCGTCAGGACGACGGGACGTCGTCTTCAGAGAAGCCGACCATGATCTTGGTCATTGAGAAAAAAATCGGGCGCTGTTCCTGTAGATGATGTCTAGGTGTCCAGGAACACCGTCAGGACGACGGGACATCGTCTTCAGGGAAGCCCACCAAGATCTTGGTCATTGAGAAAAAAATCGGGCGTTGTTCCTGTAGACGATGTCCAGGTGTCTTGGAACACTCTCAGGACGACGGGACGTCGTCTTCAGGGAAGCCCACCACGATCTTCATATTGAGAAAAAATCGGCGCTGTTCCTGTAGACGATGTCCAGGTGTCAGGAACACCCTCTAGGACGACGGGACGTCGTTCTACAAAGCACCCCAATCCGCACTTGATCATTAAGAAAAATCGGGCGCTGTTCCTGTAGCGATGTCCAGGTGTCCAGGAACACCCGCAGGACGACGGGACGTCGTCTACAAGGGCAGCCAACCCCGCACTTCATCATTGAGAAAAAAATCGGCCGCTGTTCCTGTAGACGATGTCCAGGTGTCCAGGAACACCCGCAGGACGACGGGACGTCGTCTACAAGCAGCCCACTCCGCACTTCATCATTGAGAAAAAAATCGGGCGCTGTTCCTGTAGACGATGTCCAGGGTCCAGGAACACCAGCAGGACGACGGGACGTCGTCTACAGGCAGCCAACCCCGCACTTGTCATTGAGAAAAAAATCGGCCGCTGTTCCTGTAGACGATGTCCAGGTGTCCCGGAAACACCCGCAAAACGACGGGACGTCGTCTTCAGAGAAGCCGACCATGATCTTGGTCATTGAGAAGAAAATCGGGCGCTGTTCCTGTAGATGATGTCTAGGTGTCCAGGAACACCGTCAGGACGACGGGACATCGTCTTCAGAGAAGCCCACCAAGATCTTGGTCATTGAGAAAAAAATCGGGCGCTGTTCCTGTAGACGATGTCCAGGTTTCCAGGAACTCCGTCAGGACGACGGGACGTTGTCTTCAGGGGCCCACCACGACTTGGTCATTGAGAAAAAAATCGGGCGCTTCCTGTAGACGATGTCCAGGTTTCCAGAACTCCCAGGACCGGGACGTTGTCTTCAGGGAAGCCCACCACGATCTTGGTCATTGAGAAAAAAATCGGGCGCTGTTCCTGTAGACGATGTCCAGGTGTCCAGGAACTCCGTCAGGACGACGGGACGTTGTCTTCAGGGAAGCCCACCACGATCTTGGTCATTGAGAAAAAAATCGGGCGCTGTTCCTGTAGACGATGTCCAGGTGTCCCAGGAACACGGCCCGCAAGGACGACGGGACGTCGTCTACAGTGCAGCCCACCCGCACTTGTCATGTGTAACGAGGGTCAGAACACCGCAGGACGACGGAGTCGTCACAGGGCAGCGCACTTTTGGAAAAAAATCGGCTGTCTGTAGACGATGTCCAGGTGTCCAGGAACACCGCAGGACGACGGGACGTCGTCTACAGGGCAGCCCACCCCGCACTTTGTCATTGAGAAAAAAATCGGGCGCTGTTCCTGTAGACGATGTCCAGGTGTCCAGGAACACCCTCAGACGACGGGACATCGTTACAAGGCAGCCCACCCCGCACTTGGTCATTGAGAAAAAAATCAAAGCGGAAAAAATATATCCTGGGGACCAAGTTACATCATCTACAAGTATCGTCGGTCAAAGACGTGAAAAGTGGTCGGAAAAAAAAAAAAACCCTGGAATTAAGCTACTTAATATAATAGAGGATTGAAAAAAAAAATGATTAATAATTAAAAAACGATTGTTATTTAAAAATCTCAGATAATCAAGAGAACGTGCATGAAATTCTTAACGATGTTTTCCTAAATATGCCCGATAACGTAGTAAATCACAATTTAAACAACGATATCGTCGAAAATAATGTTATGAATAACGGTATAAACGATAATTCCATGCAACGCAGACAATGTATTAGGCCACCTCATAGGTACGATAAACCGTTTTTCTTAAACGACAATATTAACATTGAAGAGCTTTTTATTTCACAAACAAGCGAACCTGTAACATATAATCAAGCGACACAAAGCGAAAATTCACCTGAATGGAAGAAGGCTGTGAAAAACGAATTAGATTCTCTCATAGGAAACCGTACTTGGCAACTCGTTAAAACTCCAGACGATGCAACAATTTTAAAAAACAGATGGGTATTTAAAATCAAGAATAACAAAGAAAATGATTTAAAATTGTAGAAAGCAAGGCTTGTAGTGAAAAGTTGTTCGCAACGTCCGGGTATAGACTTTAATGATACTTTTTCTCACTTATATAATTATATAATTATACTTTAGTCCAGTTGCTCGCTATGATTCTATCAGAACCTTTTTATCTATAGCTGCGAGCGAAAAAATGCATTTAAAACAATTTAATGTAAAATCTGCATATCTCAACGGCGATTTAAGCAAAACGATATACATGTGTCAACCGGAAGGTTTCTCGAATAATAAAAATGAAGTGATTTGTAAATTAAACAAAAGCTTATATGGTTTGAAAAAGGCCGAAAAATGTTGAAACGATAAATTTGTGAAATGTCTTGAGGCATTTAATTTGTTTCAAATTCAGGCTGATCCGTGCGTATTTGTAATTAACAATCTAAAAAATAAGTTAATACTGGTCATATATGTTGAAGGTGGTATTATCGCATGTAAGGATATCAAGAAGTTACATGATTTGATGAGCTACTTATAAGAGAACTTCAAAATAACTACATGTAATTTAAACATGTTTTTAGGTATAGAAATTACACGATCTTTTATTTATTAATCAAAGGCAGTATGCTAAGAAAATACATCAAAGAAAAAGTTCATCCTCAAGGATAGAACTTTTTGAAACGATAAAATCCTAAATAATGTACCGTACAAGGAAGCGAAGGCAGTTTGATGTTTCTCGCAATGGTCAGTAGACCGGATATTTTGTATTCAGTGGCAGTCTTAAGTAGATACGCGGATTAAACTAAGAAAATTCATTGGGATAATATCAAGCGAATAATTAAATGTACAGATCGTAGCTTACTGTGACGCCGACTATGCAGGCGATTATGATACAAGAAACTCGACATCAGGATATGTGATAATGATCCCGAATTAGTCTCGCCCGAACGCGTATGGCGATAGGATGCGTCTCGAGCGTGCTCCTCCTTTGTATTCATTTTACCTTTTATAGTTACACAATAAATGCTGAAGTTAACCTAAATAAAGTAATATAATTATTCACTGTGTTCCACTCATAAAGTATCAAGAAGAAGGAAGGAAGAAGAAAAATAATATTAGGTTAAGAGGGAAAGGGATTAATGAAGAGGATCCGAGTGTAGTCCGAACATTTTAGGGATGGAGGTGTATATATCGATGGCTCCTATTCAGATAATGCTATTTGAAAAAGCAATTTCATACAATGCTAATTCAAAAGAATGTTTCACATCATTCTATTTCAAAAAGTTCTTTCATACAATGTTATTTGAAAAAATGGTTTCATACAATGCCATTTCAAAAATTGTCAGCAATATGACAATTAATAGGTTTTTTCTAATTGAGATAAAATTATATTTAGACTCTCTTTGTGACACATCATTCAATAAAATTACGTTTAGAAATAGCATCATATAAAATTGTATTTTGAAATAGAATTATATGAAATCACTTTCCGAAATAGAATCATATGAAATTCTTTTTCAAATAGCATTATATGAAATTTATTTTGAAATGGGATCGTATGAAACTGTTTTTTGAAATGGCATTGTATGAAACCATTTTTTCAAATGCCATTGTACGAAAGATCTTTTTGAAATAGAATTATATGAAACATTCTTATGAATTAGGATTGTATGACATTGCTTTTTCAAATAGCATTATATGAATAGGAGTCATCGCTTTGTAGCTAAAGATGGAATAATAAACTAAATTACTAAACTAGATTAAGTTTAGCAAAAGGAAAGAAAGGAAAGGAAAAAAATTGAGAACATTCCTTGATAAATTCTATTTTTATAGTAGAAATCTATACCTAGCTTTTATAAGTATTGTGCAAATTCGTGCGTATATTTAAAAAAAATAAAATGAATGTTTTCTGAGAATCTATAAGATTTAAGCAAATTTTGCAAAGAATAAAAATATCTTAGAATTCATCAAGGAATGATCTAAATTTTTTTCAGATTTTTTCCGGACGTTTTTCAAAATTTTGATTTTTCGAATTTTCGAAAAATCAAAAATTTTCCCGGATTAATCTGAAAAAATTTAAGAGTATTCCTTGACTAATTCTAAGTGTTCGCGATTTCTCCATTTGAATTGCGCGCGCTAGAAACTCGGCAGGGCCAGATGGCGCTGAGAACTTGCGCACGCACTCAAGCGAGTCTTCGCGGCAAGATAGCGTCTCTCGACGCCATCTTAGCTCTCTCTCTACAACCAGCTCTGAAAGGAAACGGACGTGCTCTCTACCTTTAAGGCTTTTTCGACCCGCTCAACCCCGCTTTTTTCATCATCCAGCTCAACTATTGCATCTTACAACCTGCTCAGCATCTTCCAGCTCATCGTTACATAGCACCAGCTCAGCGTTCAAGATTATTCAGCTCATTTACACATCTCACACATACACAAACACAGAGGTTAAGGTATGCTCGCCTATACTAGAGGCGCAATAAATCAAAGTGCTCATAAACAACGTGTATTTATTTAATGTCCCCGCCCGCTGTAACTACCCAATCCTTTACATCAGCAATTTCTCAAACATTTGGTCCTTCGAGCCGGATATGGGTAGTGTACAGCGAGTGCGTGTGTGTGTGCAAATAAGTGATACGTGGCTCAATTTAAGGTTAAACTGCTCAAGAGAATAAGCAGCTACAGACCGCTCACCTCTTCCGCTCATTAGCTGCTAACTCCTGCTCACTTTTGCGATGGCAGACGACAAGAAGGCAGAGGACTTCAAGCCCATCAGTCCAGCCTCCTCCGTCGGTGACATGGAAAGGCCTGGTCCTTTGCAACTTCCACCACTGCAATTGCTCGTCCCACCAGCCAACACTGAAGCTCCAATGCATAGGAGCCGCTCATCTTCTCGCTCAAGCGTTCCTGAGGAGAGTGACCAGGTACCACCCCGTGTGTCACGCTTCCAGCCTCCAAGGGAACTCCAGAGACTCTGCAATGCTCAAGACATGAGGCACTCGGTCCTGATGGAAATTTACGAACAGCTCATGGCAACCGAGTCTCCTCCTGCCAGTCTGCTCATCGAATGCAAGGCTCAAACTAACGCTCTGCTGGAAAAGTCCACTCAAGAATCAAGACTGCTCATCTCAATTTGTTCTGCTCAACCCACCACTCAGCTCATCGCATGTCAACGGCTCAGAGGCAACATTGTTAGGCACAGCCATCGCTCATGTAAAAACTCAACTGCTCAACCATCCTGTTCGTCTGCTCATCGATTCCGGCTCAGAATTAACGTTTGTAACCGAACGTTTAGTTCACCAGCTCAAGCTCCCCCGTCGTGCTTCATCGCTGGCGATACACGGAATTGGAGGGGGTAAATCAGCTCAAACACTCGGCTCAGCTCAGCTCACTCTGCAATCAAGATACTCCAGATCAGCTCAAGGAAATCGCTCAGCAAGTAACTCAGCTCTGCAATGCGGGCGGATTTCTTTTATCAAAATGGCATGCCACTCACGAGGACCTGTTGATTACTTCACCGACAGATGGTTCACCGCTCACTCTCGACGATTGCGAAACCTCTCTACTCGGATTGAAATGGCTTCCCAAGGAAGACACATTTACTTTCACATCAAAGTTCTCATCTCATTTTGGACGGCTCACCAAACGGCTCATCTTGTCAGAAGTTGCTCAGATTTTCGACCCATTGGGGTTTGTCTCACCAGTTATCATTAATGCAAAAATTCTTCTACAGGAACTTTGGCTACTCAAACTTGGCTGGGATGATCCACTTCCAGCTCAAGTATGCTCAAGATGGCTCACCATTCGAGAGGATCTCATTAAGCTGGCCAGCATCTCAGTTCCACGTTGGTTTGGGACTTGGAGTTTTTCAACTATCGAACTCCACGGCTTCTCGGATGCTTCTCAGGACGCTATGGCAGCAGTAGTCTACTTAGTCGTCCACTCACCCTCCACAGGCTCAAGGACGTCACTAATTTGCTCAAAAACAAAAGTCGCGCCACTCAAGAGACTAACCATCCCTCGGTTAGAACTCACAGCTGCTCTATTGCTTGCAAGGCTCATCAAGGCTGCTCAATCGTCTCTTCAAGTGAAGATCGACGCCACTCATCTGTGGACGGACTCTCAAGTCACGCTCATGTGGATCAACTCACCAGCAAGTCGTTGGAAGGACTTTGTCAGGAACAGAGTTGCCCAAATTCAAGAATTGTGCACAACCAACATCACATGGCGACATGTACCTGGCATAGAAAATCCAGCAGATTGCGGCTCTCGAGGCATCACCACAGCTCAACTTAGAACTCACCCACTCTGGTGGAGCGGTCCTCCATGGATCATGCTCGACTCAGCTCAATGGCCTCATCAGCCATCTTATCACTCAGACGAGGCTGCTATTGAAGCTAGACCTGGAATCACTCTTGCTGCTACAGCTCAACAACCCACATATCACTGGGACCTCATTTTCAAGTACTCCTCATTAAACAAATTATTAATTGTAACATCACTCATTTTTAGAGCAAGAGATGCATTCCGGAGACAGCTCAAATTTTCACCGCTCTACGACGCTCAACGCATCCAACAGGCTCAGCTTTTCTGGATACGCGCAACTCAAGCAGCCTACTTCTCTCAAGAAATTAGACAGCTCGACAAGGGTGCAGTGCTCTCATCTGGTCATCCGTTTACTCGTTTGACTGCCTTCATCGATTCTGAGGGAGTGATTCGTGTTGGTGGAAGGCTAGAATTATCATCACTCAGCTTCCACGAGAAACACCCTGCAATTTTGCCTCGCCACTCACAACTCACCACACTCCTCATAGATTCAGCTCATCGCTCAACTCTTCACGGAGGTACTCAATTGACGCTTGCTAAACTCCGGCAGACGTGTTAGATTATAGGAGAGCGTCTGTCAAGACTCATATTCTCAGATGTGTCTCGTGCGCCCGGCAACGAGGCATAAAGGCTCAGCAGCTCATGGGGCAACTCCCAATTTCACGGCTCACTCCCACCCGAGCCTTCCTCCATACCGGAGTAGATTACGCGGGACCAGTCACGATGAAGACGTGGAAAGGACGAGGATGCAAGACAGATAAAGGCTGGATTTGCGTCTTTATATGTCTCAACACCTCAGCAGCTCATCTGGAAGTCGTGACTGACTACTCAGCAGACTGCTTCTTGGCCGCCTTCCGTCGCTTCACCTCTCGGCTTGGAATGGTTGAAGTCATGTATTCAGACTGCGGCACCACCTTTCAAGGAGCCACAACTCAGCTCACTAGACTCTTCAATGAAACTTCTCAAGATCATCAGCTCATTTCATCTGCTCTCGCTACTCAAGGAACTCATTGAAAATTCATCCCTCCTGCTGCTCCACACATGGGTGGCAAGTGGGAAGCGCTCGTGAAATCTATCAAGTTTCACTTGCGACGCACTGTTGGAGAAACGCTTCTGACGTTTGAAGAACTTACAACTCTTCTGACTCAGATAGAGGCTGTTCTCAACTCCAGACCACTCGAACCGCTCAGTGATGATCCTTCGGACGTTACAGCACTCACCCCAGGACACTTTCTCATCGGCTCAGCTCTAAATTGTGTCCCAGAACCTTCTCTCATCGATCTCAACTCTGCTCGGCTCTCAAGATGGCAGCTCATCCAGCAACGTCTCCAGACTTTCTGGAATCAATGGTCGACTCACTACCTGCACCGCCAGCAAGCCATCTCCAAGTGGCATCATCCAGCTCACCACTTCAAGATCGGCTCTATGGCTCTTCTCACCGACGAACGGTTGCCACCTGCAAAATGGCCTCTCGTTCGCATTACTCAGCTCCATCCAGGACAGGATGGGCTTGCTAGGGTAGTGACGCTCCGAACCGCTACCTCAACGATCACTCGTCCAATTACAAAACTCGCTCTGCTGCCAGTTCTACTGCCAAAGGAGAACTCAGACGACTCAGCTCAAGCCTAACTGGATTTACGACCCAGTTACGGATAATGTTCAACCACGTGGATTTACGCCCCATTTGGTTCTGTGCTCAGCTCAACAAATTGGACTTTACACGCTCAACGCTCAAGTTCAACATCATGCATCTCTAGCAGAAGGATTTACGACCCTGCTGCACTTCTCATCACTTCACTTGCTCTTGCAGAAGTATTTACGACCCTGCTGCACTGCTCATCATCTCCGCTTGCACTGACTGGATTTACGACCCAGCCTTTGCAATTCATCTCGACATCGCTCTTGGACTCAATCATCAAAGGCGTTGATGATGCGGGCGGAATGTTCGCGATTTCTCCATTTGAATTGCGCGCGCTAGAAACTCGGCAGGGCCAGATGGCGCTGAGAACTTGCGCACGCACTCAAGCGAGTCTTCGCGGCAAGATAGCGTCTCTCGACGCCATCTTAGCTCTCTCTCTACAACCAGCTCTGAAAGGAAACGGACGTGCTCTCTACCTTTAAGGCTTTTTCGACCCGCTCAACCCCGCTTTTTTCATCATCCAGCTCAACTATTGCATCTTACAACCTGCTCAGCATCTTCCAGCTCATCGTTACATAGCACCAGCTCAGCGTTCAAGATTATTCAGCTCATTTACACATCTCACACATACACAAACACAGAGGTTAAGGTATGCTCGCCTATACTAGAGGCGCAATAAATCAAAGTGCTCATAAACGACGTGTATTTATTTAATGTCCCCTCCCGCTGTAACTACCCAATCCTTTACATCAGCAATTTCTCAAACACTAAGATATTTTTATTCTTATGAAATTTTTATAAAAGTTGACTTTTCCAGAAAAAATCGGTGAATATGAAACAAAAAAATTTGCATATAGGACGCCATTGCGTTGAAAAAAAAAATTTTGGCGCTAATTCCACCGTGGAGTCTTTAAGCATAGGTATCAATGCCAGACGACATATGACTCTTTTATGCATAGAAAAATCTAAAACAATCGAAAAATCGATTTAAAAAAAAAATTTTTTTCAAAAAGTGCGTTTTTTTCATTGTTTTTCACTTTTGGGTAATAAATTTGAATTTTATCAAAATTTAAACCACAACATTGGAAAGAGAAGTCTTTTACATAAGAAACAGTGGGGTCCCGAATTTTTAACGCGCGAATTCATTACGTGGTGACGGTTCAAACTTTTATGTCAAAAATGTACATCCTGGGCGTTAATGGGTTAATTATATATATATATATATATTATAATTATATATATACATATAATTATATATATATATATAATTAACCCATTAACGCCCAGGATGTACATTTTTGTTATATATATATATATATATACTAGGGGGTCCCCCCCTACTCGCTCCGCTCGTCCACCCCCCATTTTTAGATACAAGCGAATTCTAGGAAATAATTGTTGCATTTTTCTCATTTTTTTACCTGTATACGATATGAAACTTCATTTACCCAATTGATTTAGCGATATTATTGAATAGATTTATTTTTTCAAATTCCAGAAGATAATTTTTTATAACCATTATTTTATTTTAAAACTATTATTTCAATTTAAAATTTTCAGCAACACGATAATTGCGTCATTTTTTTATTTTTTTTACTAAATGCTCATTATTATCGTTTTCTGCTATGTCAATGATTAAATATTTCATAGACTGTATCGTTATACGATTTTGAAGTTAAAATTACACTTTTATAAAAATGTCGATTTTTCATATCTTTAAGTATCCAAAAATTTCATCTATAATATTTTCGTTTGTATAATTGATTTTGGGATTTTTGTTACTTTACTTTATCGATTATAGTTTGATAAAAAATTGCCATTGGCTACATTTAAAAGCCAAAATTTAAATTCGATATCATTTTCCGAAATTATTTTATTTTTCTTTAATAACATACATTTAAAATTCTGTCGCAATATACCTATTTTTCATAATTATTTTAATATTGAGGAGGGGTTGAGGAGGGGTTCAATATTGAGGATGTTCCTGAGGAGGGGTTGAGGAATATCACTGAGGAGGGGGGAGGAGCGGGGAGGAGGGGGGAGGAGGGGGGAGGATAGTTAAAGAGAAGCAGGAATATTTTTTAAATATATAAAAAAATATCATTAAAATGATATATATAACATAAATTAATGAAAAAAATGAGGAGAGGAAATGTTGAATGAGGAGGTGTGGAGGAGTGGGGAGGAGCGGGGAGGAGGGGGAGGAGGGGGAAGGAGGGGGGAGGAGGGTGATAATCTTTGGTTTTGACCTTATAACTATATAAATAGGGAGATATATATAATTTATAATATATATAATTTACGCAGAATTCTGTAATCAACGCAACGCTGTATCTTTATTTACATGTTTTTCATTCAGATATATTTTTTCCTTATTCATTCGGGTATTTTGACGTTGTTGTCTCGACCCTCCTCCTTTGTCTCATTATTTCACCTGCTTTTTCATTATCTGTTATTTCATGTTTTTTCCACTTCGTTACATAGTCTGCATCTTGTAACGACTCATTTTGAATTTCATGCCGCGAAGCATAATGCAAAGAGCAAACTACAGATGGCGTTATTTGTTGTTGATTTATGTGTTGTACTCACTCCGTCTCACTACTTCGATGCGAATAAATGACGACTACGCACTGGTTCCACAAGTCTCAAATTCCCTGATGAAGGATGAGTAATTTTGATTCTGTATACCCGAATCGAGTGTTAAGGTTTCCGTGTTTCGTTCAATAGGCTCTGTTGGCCCCAGGTGGCAATGAGTAATTTTTTCTTTGCTCATCTCCAAATCAACGACAGTGCGAGCGAGACGAAGTGTTTTTACCAAACAGCGTGTATCCTTCCATATGACCTTGCCGTCGGCGAAAGACTAGAGCGGTTGCTGTCTCCTCTCCAATACGTTCGAGGTTTACGTCAGCAGAAGAAAACCATCACGACCATGAAACGCTCCATCGGCACGTCACATGTTTCGCCCATCGAAGAAAAGGAACAATCAGGTACATAAGGTCTTCGTTGTTTCGGGTTAGACGAGGGTGATTACCCATATATCTCCCTATATTATACAAACGTAAGGTCAAAATGGAGGGCTAAACCCCTCCTCTCTCCTCTTTTCCCCTCCTCATTATTTTTTAAATTTTACGGTGTATTTATTATTTTAAACGAGTTTTTTAGCTCTTTAAAAACCCGTCCGCTCCCCTCTTCCCCCCTCCTCTCCCCACCACGCAAACCCTCCTCAGAACCTCCTCAATTTTTATGAAAGTGTAATTTTAGCTTAAAAAAATGTAGATATCATTGAAATTAACAATAAATTTTTTAATCGTATACCGATACAGTCTACGGAATATTTAATCATTGACATAGCAGAAAATGATAATAATGAAAATAAAATTAATTATATCGCTAAAGCAAATGGGTAAATGAAGTTTCGTATCGTATACGGGTAAAAAATAATGAGAAAAATTATTTTCTAAAATTTGATTAAAAAAATTAATAGATTCAATGATATCGGTAAAGGAAAAGGGTAGACTAATGGGAAAAAAGTAAAAACTGGAAAATGAGCTTCTTGTCATTGACTCAAAAAGTAAACAGATTTAATTGTATCGCTAAAGCAAAGGTGTAAAAATAAAGAGGGGAAAAATAAAAAGTAGGAGTTTTGAATAACATAATAATAAAAATTATAAAGAAATTTCAAATGCTGTAGAAAAATGTATATTTGATTTATCTGATTACAATGAAATATTTGGAGCAAAAGACGATCTAGCATCAAGAGATTTTACACATATGTTACCAATTGCATGTATTGTGACGCGGGGTACTGCGGGCTACCTTCGCGTCGTTGCAAGCTGGCGCGAGCGGGCGCGAGAACGACTAGGTGATGCTGGGCCGACGCACGCGGAAGCAGCAGCCATGTAGGAAAACCTGAGAGAGATTCTCGTGATTCCGACGGCCGAGCACGTACGTGTGCGAGGAGGCGGCGATTAGGAGATCCAGCTAGCAGCGAGCAAGCGGCCGAAGACCTGCGAACGGCTTCGGTACCGAAAGTATTGTCTGACTTACTCTGTCGCGACTGCGGGCGAGTATCCGGCAAGGAGTCGAGGAACGGCTCGTCTCCAGTGCAAAGCGTTGCCCAGCGCGCGCGGGCGAAAGTCGCGTTTCGGGTAAACGACCCGCACGACAACCAAGCGTCGCAGGCCAAGGGCGCGTGCCCAAGTCCACAACGTTTGTAAACAGCGCGGAGCAGTCAGGCGGCCTGTTCCGAATACATGTTGTGTTTACGCAGCAGAGTCATTGCCCCACGTAGATTGCGAGTCGCGCGATCAGCCCGCAAATTCTCGGCGCGGCCGGGAATTCATAGGAGCGCGCGCGTTCGTGATCGCGCGTGGCTTCGCTCAGCGATATTCGGGCGCATTCGGGGCATTCGGGGCATTCGACCAACGCGCTCGGCACGTGACTTTATATTTCATCTCACAGAGGCGGTAAAGGCCGCTGACATTTATTCTACTTCATCGTGTCGTTTCTTCGGATAGTCCGCGGGGCTACTCGACACCTAGGGTATATCATATCCCTATCGCCTAACCTCTCGGATACGGCCACTCACCCGTACAGCTGACCGTCCGGCAGGATGACAGCGACGCGAGCGCAGGGGACGCGCTTGCCACAAGCACGCGAGTACTGAAAGCGGGAGTACAGGGAGTTTGTCATTGGGTGCTCGCGCGCACCCCGAGGTAAGACCCTCGCGAGGCATTCTTACGTGCCCCATTGCACCTTGTCTCGTAGGGAAATAATATTCATATGTTAAATGGATATCTGGCTTGAGTCGCGTGCGACTCAAGGATTGTAGTGTCGTGATTCTTGTAACGGCCTTATTTAATTCGGTTAAAGTGGGCAATAGCAGGACACAACATTATAGTTTCTAATCATTAATTCAAAAAGTAAACAGATTTAACGGTATCAGAAAATAAAAAATGGGGGTACCCCCCTAGTATGTATATATGTATATTATAATCAATGACCGAAGAATCGCAGCGAATTATACGCGCATTTACACGCTGATCGAAAGAACATTTGATTTTTAGCGTTTTGATCAATTTTGAATAATTACCAAGTTATTGTTAATTAAAAACTAAAATAATTATCCAATCAATTCTCGACCTGGTGCTGTTAGACGGAGCGCGCGGGGAAATCCGTGCGAGGATCCTCATCAGCTTAAGGGCGTTTATCCGCTCGAAAGCGTACTACGAGCACGGGGCGCCCCGTAGCGGGCGCCTTATATTATTTCTTATAGTCCCCACTCCTTCTCTCTAGGTCGCCATATTTGTACGGTCCTGTATACGTAAACACCCATACGGTGTATCGGTGTACCTGAACACAAGCGTCAGTGCAAGCGTCGGTAACAGCGCTTGATTAAACAGCAACGCTGCTTAGCATAACGTCGATTCGTTTAGACACTCACTTACTACATACGTTTTTTTAAATTTATAACAAGATGTCAACGTCTCATTTAAAAAACGGAAGATTAAGCAAACAGAAGGTTATAGATCAGAGGATGAAGGCAACAAAAGGAAGAGTAGAGGCTAGAAAAAAGACAATCATTAGTAAAGAAAGTCCTGTTATCGAAGGCAATAGAGTGATCTACATAGAAGAATTAAGGAAAAATTTAAATTTAATAAAATTTAAATTTAAATTATTACCTCATGTTGTATTATATTTATAAATATTTACGACTATTTAAAATAATATAATATGTATGAACGGCCGTCTACTTAGCTGAGCCAACGGTGAAGCTAGGGTTTCTGAATTTCTAATATGATATTTCAATTATCAATATTTACGACATATTAATTTTTTAGAAAAACGCCAAATATATTATTAAATTTATAGACTAAAACGTTCATTTGCGCGCACCCGTCCCATAAGACGCCGTGTTAAAATGCTCAACTTTAATAATTAACTAGCGACGTACCTCGCTCGCTAACGCTCGCTCAGTAAATAATTTTTTGGTTCCTGTTTAAATGATTTATCATTGTTCTAAGCTTTGAATAGATTACTCATTTTTTTATAAACCATTATATTTTTTTTAAGATTTATAAAAATTATTATTTTTATAATTTATTTACATTTACAATTTATAATTTATTTACTTATTTTACAATTTATTTACATTTTATATATTCAAAAAATTTAATTTTTAAGTTGCGTTTAGCAAAAGACGCTCGTCCCTCTCGGCACTACCACCAGGCTCCTCGAGCGACCTCTTCCGACCACTCCCTGCGTCTATCCCGGCAACATTCTCCTTTCCTCCTCGCACTCCACTCTTTCGCGCTCCTCTTCGCCCTCGCGCTCTTCTCTTCTTCGCGGGCGGATTGCTTGTCATTGGTCCCTCCAGTACGGCTTGTGCGGGTGCCGCGGCTGAGGCACTGGGGGCCCGGTTGGCCGCGGAAGCGGCCTCCGGACAGACAGCTCCTCGTAGTGCCAAGGCGTGGCACTTTTTCGCCGCCTTGTCGCTCAGCCGTTTGGCCTTCTCCCTCTCGCGCTCCAACTCTTTCCTCCGTCGCTCTCTCTCCTCCCTTGCCCTGCTTGTCTCCAAAGCATCTACTCCAGCTCGCTCAGTGTCAGCCTTTAGCAAAAGGCGCCGCCGATGAGCCTCCTCCTGCTCTTGCACCTGCTGGTGGTGCTCCTCCGTCCTCCTCCGCAGAGCCAGATGTTACTCCCGACGCTGCCGGTAGTACATCGTCTCAGCTCGGATACGGGCCTCTCGCTCCTCCTCTCATTGGTGGCGGTCGCGCGGGAGCTCGGCAGGCCCTGGCCGCGGCGATTCATTCCGCGCTTGGTGAGCGGTGGACGCCGCCGACTCCAAATCGTCGACCGTAAGCTGGTGATTTGGGGTTGGCCCTCGCCGGCGCCGGCGACGACTCCGCCGCGAAATCCCAGCGGTTGGTTCCGCCTGCGGCGGGGCGACGAAGAGGCGATCCTCCGCCTCCGTCAACGGCGGAAGGTCGCCAATTTCGCATAGAAGGTTGGCGGGGAGAGGCAACGCTATCCACGCCGGTTCCTCCTCCTCTCCGTCCGCCCCATCCACTCGGGCTTCACTGATTACACCTCCCGTAGGAGGGGGTCCTTGGTTCGTTGTGGCCGCTTCTTCTACGGGGGTCGCCTCCACCTCCATCGGCTTCACTCCCCGTTCGCTTAGCGCGACCCCGCTGCTTCTCTCCGGCAACGGAGTCTCAGGCAGCATGCAGATTCGCAGCGGTTCCGCGCTCTCCCCGCTAAGCGACAAGGAAAGCGCAGGAGCCGCACCCTCTGCTTGTATATTTGCCTCGACGAGCGCAGCGAGCATAATGGATCCGCTCGTCTACGCCTCCGGCGCGCTTCCTAGCGCGGTCGGGCGCTGTTCTTCCTTCGACTCGACCTCCCGCAGAACCACCTCCACCGGCCACTCCATAGCGACCCTCTCGGCGTCGGCGGCCGCTCTCCTAGCCCAACTCTTGGGTTCGCCGTCTTCATCCAAGTTGTCGTCGGTTTCGTCGCCGCCCGAGCGCGCCAAGTCAATCAAATCCGTCGCCGTTTGACTGACGACGGGGTCGACTTCCTCGTCTTCGCGGCCGTCGAGCGGACTCCGATTCGCCGGAATCTCCTCGATCTCCACTCTCTCCATCTCTGGCTCTACCTCTTGCTCTCGAACCCACGCCTGAAAAAGAGAATTTAACACCATTACCTACTACTCACTAATCACGCATGCACCCTTCATTCCCTCACGCGCAAACTCTAACGCCACGCGGAGGCACGTACCTTTTAAGCTCCGCGACCGGAACCTTTAAGATTCGTCTCTCCTTTCCTTCTACTCGCTCCAAAACATAAACGGTCGGAGATTTTTTCTCTACGGTCCGATAAGGGCCCTCATATCGCGGCGCCAACTTAGCCGAAAAAGCTTTAGTCGCGCTGGAGAGAAAATGCGTTTTTTGCATCACCTTATCTCCAACGGCGAAGCGAACATCCTTCCGCCCGCGATTGTACGCCACCTCCTGTCTCTCCCGCGCCTTATCTATATGCTTCCCCACTATGTCTCTAATAACTTCGAGGCGCTTCATCCGCTCCTCCCAAACTCCGGGCTCTATCCTCCGCACTCTACTCTTTTTCTCCACCTCACGGCGCAAACTTTTAACCAGCCGCGGGTGTCGCCCGTAGTTAAAAAATGCGGGCGACACTTTCGTGGACGCCTGCACGGCCGTATTCATGGCGTGTCGGAATTCGTGCACGTGCGCATCTCAGGAGCGGTGATCGCACTTTATGAAGGTCGCAATCACCGTCTTTAAAGTGCGATTACTGCGTTCCACCGGGTTTGCCTGCGGCCAATAGGGCGGCGACGTGACATGCTTAATGCCGTACTCCCCGAGCACCTCCTTCAGGAGTTTATTGTTAAACTTTTTGCCATTATCACTGAAGAAGTACTCAGGCGTCTGCCAGCGAAAAATTACAAGCTCTTCGAGAGCTCTCGCGACCGACTTGCCGTTCGCCTTACGTAAGGGCTTCACCTCGACCCATCGTGAAAACAAGTCTTGAAAAACGAGCAGGTACTTATTTCCGCTTTTGCTTCGAGGGAACTCCATCACGTCGGCGGCAACCACCACTTACGGCCTCTCTATTACTCTTCTCCTCATTAACCCCTGCGCTCCACTCTGTAACACCTTATAGCGTTGACACTCGTCACATGCCCTCACGTACTCTACTACATCATGATAGAAGCCCCTCCAATAGTACTCGCGGGCCACTCTCTCGTACGTCTTATCGACTCCGAGGTGGCCCGCTGAGGGTATGGAGTGAGCTTCCCTCATCACTCGTTCTCTCACTCGCGGGCACCACTAACCTCCACTGTTCGTCGCGGTCTTCCACTGGGTCCAACAGTGGATCTCGCCGAAAGCGGTAGATTCTCCCATCCTCTACTCTCTACCCTTGATATTTTAGAGGCGCGCGCACGATTTCTTCGCGAAATCGCGCGTATTCGGCGTCGCTGACCTCTGACCCCTGACATGCGCGATAGCGCATCGGGGAAGTGGTGCAGTGCGCCCTTCTTGTGCACTACCTCGAACTCCCGTTGCTGCAGTAGCAGCGCCCATTTCGCCAATTGCCCGGTCGGCTCCTTGAGGTCTTTAAGCCATCTAAGCGAGCTGTGATCGGTGATTATGCGGAAATGGTACCCCTCCAGGTACGGCCGGAATTTGAGGACGCCCCATACAACCGCGAGGCACTCTTTCTCCGTGGTGGAGTAGTTGCGCTCAGCGGGTGTAAGCACGCGACTCGCGTATACGATCGGGTGCTCGCCGTCGTCGAATTCCTGTGTCAAAACAGCGCCGATAGCTTGCTCGCGTCTGTTTGCATTGCAAACTGCCGCCTGAAGTGGGGCCTCGCGAGCACGGGTGCCTGCGTCAGCGCTTTCTTCAACTCTACGAACGCCTCCTCTTGTTCTTCACTCCACTCCCACACTCTACTCATTTGTAAGAGGCGCACAAGCGGGACTTTTATCACCACGTCGCCCTTAATAAAGCGGACGTACCATCCCACCATGCCCAAGAAATGTCTCAACTCTTTTACGTTCTTCGGGGCGGGATAGTTCAGCACCGGGGCGATCCGCTCGGGGTCAGGAAGGAGGCCTTCCTCATCGAGCAGATGGCCTAGGTAAGTGAGCCTCCGCACACAGAATTCACTCTTCTCCTCATTCACCACTAAACCTGCCTCCCTCATGCGCACTAACACTCTCTCTAACATCTCCAGGTGCTCCTCGAAAGCCCCTTTAACGATTATGGCGTCGTCAAAATAAATAACCTCTTGATCTTCCCACTCGGGGCCAAAAAGCGCGTCAATCAATCGTTGCAGAGTCTTTCCCGCATTCATTAAGTCGAAGGCCATCCGCTTAAAATGAAAAAGGCCGACCCCCGGCACGGCGAAAGCCGTGTATTTCCTGCTGCCCTTTTCCATTTTAATTTGAAAATAGGCCTGCTTGAGGTCTATCTTCGTAACATAGCGGGCCTTCCGCAATAAATCTAAGACGGTGTCCACGTTTCGCGGAGGATACGCGTCCGACTTCGTCACTTTATTGACCGGACGGTAGTCGACGCAGAAACGCCACTCGCCATTAGATTTCTTGACGAGGACCGGCGTGCAGCGCCAGTCACTCGCCGAACGCTCAATTATCCCTTCTCGCTCCATTTTCTCTACTTCTCTCCGCGCCACCTCAAGCATCGCCGGGGACATGCGCCGGTAGCGCTCTCGCACCGGCTGCGCGCCCTGGACGTCAATCTGATGTTCAATCAGCGCATCCACCCTTGCCTTCTGCTCACTAGTGATCGCCGAAATTCCAGCGCACTCGGCGCGAATTTCGGCCTGCGCGCTATCCCCTCCTCTAGACTCTAATGACACCCACTTTTTACCTCTTACTCTCCACATCCGTGCACCCAACCTCACGTCACAATTAAACAGTTGCAGAAATCCATGCCGAGGAGGAGGTCGTGCCCTAGGCGCTTGACCGCGTGCAAGGGCAAAACGTCTACCTCTCCCTGCACCTCAACTGCCAATCTAAGCACTCCCAGCACGTTCTCCGCATTCCTCGTGACGCTATGAATTTCCATGTCGGTCGGGACGAGGCGAGCCTTAAACCGCTCAGTGATCCTCGGACCCGCGATGCTTACAGTCGCGCCCGGATCGAAGAGCGCGTCGTAAGTCTCGCCCGCCAGCCGCATTTTAATAAAGCAGCGGTTGTCACTCGTGGCAGCCTCTGCTTGCGGCTCCGACACGCGCTTCATTCTTCTCTCATATTCAAACTCCTTACGCCACCTACCCTCAACACGCCGCTTTTTAGTAGCGCTCGACGGCTCGCTGCGCTTAAGGACGTTGCCGTAAAAATCACTTATCTTCGAATTTGTCTCAAATTAACACAAAATGTTTATTAAAGTATCCTTTATAATTCCGCGAAATTTCAATATAGCAAGCGGTATTTAAAAAGTTAGAGTTGTACTTGAAAGTTGCATCATTTAACATGGGAAGCATAGGACGAAGCTCGTGTTACAGAGCATTTTTTCGAACTGTGAGCGCAATTATCTCGTAATACTTTTAAAAAATTATATTAGAGTATTTGATGATATAAGAAACAAAATATACTTAAGTAGATATGAGGAAGCGATATTCGTTTTTTAATGGCAAGCGTTTAAAGTAAGCATCTTTTAGTCTACCGCAAGCGCCGGAGGAGGACGATGATGGCGATTTGACAATGTCGCACGCATCAAATAGTGCGGCAGCATCACGGAGCATGTGTCTGTGCGCTATGCGTATATAAATTTGTATATATGTATATTGCGGACGCTCAAGACGCTGTTGCCGGATCGCCCGAGGCGCGCAGAAGATAACTTTTGTACTTCTGTGTATAGAAAACGGAGAGAATGCGTGCAGTAATGCTCAACCTATTCTTCTTTTGCCATATACACTGGTACTAATGCAAATGAAGTTTAAGTTGCGCACGACTGATCCGCGACAACGTCCTTAAGCGTATTATAGCGGCGCGCGCGCCGTCGCCGTCTAACCACTTCGCGTAGCTTAGGACGGCGCGAACTTTTCAGCCCGTATCGCACGAGAGCCCGCGCCGCGAAAGGCTAGAAAAGGGGAGCGCTAACCACCTCTTCGCCAGCGCTTCTACCCTCTTCCGCAACTTCGACACGCTGGGAGCTCTCCTCGGCCTCCGGCGGCATGTATGGCCTAAACAGTATTCTGTCCAGCTCTTCCCCTTGTCTCCCTAGCTCCAACCTCCTTGCCTCCTATTCCTCGGCACTCGGTCCCCGGGGACAATCAATTACTATCTGTCTCCGACCTTCGAGTTTCCCTGCAGGAAAAGGTGGCAGCAGCGATTACATTCGCGCACTCCAACTCCGCTCGCTCCATAGCCTTGGCACGATATCTCAGAGCGCGGGGGCTGTCGTCCGCGGCTCGGGCAATCCCTAGAGATATGCCCGCTTTGCCGACACACGAAACACTCAATGTCCGGGCACTTTGCCGCCCGATGCCCGACGGCGTGGCAGGTGAAGCACGGCCCGACGAATGACGCCCGCGGTGCGCCGGCATCGGTCGGTCGCGGGCTCCGTTGGCCGTACGGCGCACGCGGAATCGCTCCCGTCGCGCTACCACTCGGCGATCCGGCGCCCGCGCCTCGACCGCGCGCCTGGCTGCTCTAAAAACCCCTCTGCTCAATCCTACTGCCCTCAACTCCGTTCCTCGGCGGCAATCTAGTCACCCCCTCGTCTCGACTAGCAGGCGGCGCCTGCCTTTGGCCGCCCGCCGCGCACACGCACGACTTAGCCGCTGCCTCATCACTCCCGCTACTCGCACCCTTTTTCGCCCGCTTTCCGCGGGCGTTACTCTTCTTGGCTCCACTCGTCTTCCCTCCCTTCCTCCACTCCAGCCACCTCTCCTTTGACGGCTGCCGCCTTGGCGCGAGGGACGGGCGCTCGCACGTACGCCGCTCCCGGGACGAACATCTTCTCCGGCGGGGGCGGCGGCGCGTAGCGGCCATCTAGCTCTTGCTGCCTTTCCCACCTCCTGCCCAACCTCTCGATGTCCTGAAGGGACTCGATTATCTTATCGGACATTGCTCTCCGATACTCAGGCAGGAGGTTGCGGTACACCGTCTCCACTATCGCGTCCTCGATCGGCGGCCTCTTAAAGCGCGACACGATGTAGCGCACGCAGGACAAGAAGGCCGAGACCTTCTCTCCCATGCCCTGCGTGAGCCTGCGCAAGTCTTCTAAAAGATCCTCGCGATCGTACTCAGGCACGAACTGCGCTCTGAATTCCCACTTAAAGACTTCCAGTGACTTAATCTCCAAACGCATGGCCCTAAACCATCGCGCCGCGCGCTTGCTTAAAACGCACGGAAGCGCGCGGATCAATTGCTCGTCCGTGAGATTCCCGGCCGCGCAGCAATCGCGCAGCTGCTCAAGGACCTCTTCGGGGTCCTTGTTTTTCTCCTCTCCTGAGAACCGGACTCCCCAGCCCTTAAGCAGCTTCACCGCTCCAGCACAATCTGTGTGCGAGCGGTGGCTTCCACGCGACCGCGGCGACTCCCACTCACCGACTCTATCCTTCTGTCGCCGCGTAACATCGCGCTCGCCACTCCTATCGCTCTCTACCCTCCTCGCTCTATCGAACACCCGGTTTTTCCTTCGCCCTCTCTGAGCCTCCTCATCGCCGCGCCTTGTTCTCAGGCTTGCGGCAAAAGGCCTCTCTCCGCCGGCCGGGGCTGCGTCTATACTCTAGAACGCGCCTCTCGCGATCGGAGAACCTCCGCGTACGTTTTTTCCACACGCGGGTCTCCATCCTCTCCGATCGCGAATGCGCGACTCCTCCTTGCGGAAGAACTCACTCGACTCAGGCGCCCGCTCGAACGCGTCCCTTGCGCCCCGCGTCCGGCGCGGGCGCGGCGCCTGAGCCTCCCCGCTCCATCCGCGCGTATTCGCCGCGGGCTCGGATTCTACCTCCGCGGCTCCATTCCGAATTTCCCCTCCGGCAGGTCGATCACTCGTGGCCGTCCTGTTAAGGAGGCGAGCAGCGGGGGTGTAATACTGCTGCGTACTCATCGAGCTCGCATCTGAAGACACCTCTTCGCGCTCAGCCTCTAACTCACTCTCTCCGCTTGGTCTCTTGTTGTCACTTTGGGGCAACGGTATTCTCCGCGCCTCATCACTACTCGCCTTCTCGGCTACTATGTACCGCAGCGACGGCCGCGCTGGCGTCTGCTCAACCGCTCCACTAACTTGTCCGCTTACATTCTCGGAGCGCGCTCCTCGCACCATTCACACGACTGTACTATTTTCCCAAATGTTCTTTTGATCACCATGTATATTTCTTTGCCCTTTTCTATTATCTCCTTAATCTCTCTGGCATACGTTGACTTCCCTATCTCCTTTTCTGCTTCCATTCTTTCCTCTTCCTTTCCGTTTATGATAATCTCTCTATGCCTCGCCTCTCTTTACTGATATATTCCATTCCTTTATTGAGTATCCTGCTCTCTCTGCACTACTCTTTTCTCCTTCGTTTTTCTTTCTTATATCGTTCCTCCTAATATAACTTTTCCCATTCCTCTTTTCTTTTTATGCCTAAATTTTTCCAGTCATTTTTAAATTTCTTTTCAACTTGTCACCGGAAGTGACGTCTTGGCAACCTAGTTCTTCTGTGATGCTCTCTTGTGGGAGAGGAATCCAGCGGAGAAGCATGAAATTCTGATGATGATTGCGTCTTTGTTGGGTGAGTGAAGGACAGAGCACTAATCACCTCACCTAGCCATCTACAGACCTAGAGTACTGCTTCATTTTGCTTTCTCGGTCCTTATTTCAATATGTTCATCGCTCTTATTATTTTTTTTCATCGTATATCCTAAATACTCACTTCCTAACCTCCAATTTTTCTCCCATCCACTCAAATTCCGCTTTTCTCCTTCTTCCCGCTTTCCTAAATATTATTATTTTTGTCTATCCTGCATTTAATTCCAGTCCATTTTCTTTTATCCATTTCTTTAACATTTTCTTCCTATATTTTACTCCATTTCCTTGTACTTTTCTCATTTCTTCATCTAAGGTTGCCATCACTATGCTAAATAGTCTGGGCTCTCTGGATATCCTTATATCACCCCTTCATACACCCTGAACTCATTTATTTTCTCTCCATTTACCTCTATTCTCACTTTTGAACCTTACTATAATTGTTTTCTCCTCATCTTTCTTTTGTTTAACCCTTTTTTCTTCAGTCTCTTCTATATCTTTTTTCTATCAAATTGTTAAATACCGCCTGCATATCCGCAAAACTTACTACCACTTTTCCTTTATCTTTATATAGCTTCAATTCTCCAACTTCTTTCTCTAAAAACCATTTGCGATTCAACTAAGACCTTCTCCTTTAATTTCTCTTTCCACTCTCTTTCTTGATATCTCTGTGTACATTTTATATCCTGTATCCATCGGTGTTAAGCCCCTATAATTTCGTACCTCAGTTCTCATCCCCTTCTTATATATTAGTTTTATTGTTCCTGTTTTCCACTCTTCTGGTATTTTTCCTCCTCTCCATATCCTGTTTATCACTTGCTTTACTCCATCTTTCGTTTCCTTTTTTTTTCCAAACCTCATTCGTTATTCCATCCAGTCCTTCAGCTTTCTCATTTTTTAGTTCATTTTCTCTCTCTCTCTCTCTCCCTCCCACCCAATGCACCCAAACCTTATAATGTTACCCATACATTCAAAGTCCTGTTTTTTATACTTATATATAAACAATATGTTAAGCTAAATTCATGTTGCATTATTTTTATTTTGTAAAAGGTTAACAAAATATAGGTATAAAACTACCTTATTATTCATTAAATGACCAATTTAAATCTTGAACTTTCTAAAGTGGTTCTATAACAAAATAGTATGAATTTTTATAATTACAGATGACTATAAAAGCTTATGAATTTTTCTTTAACCCTTTAGCGCCGTATGCAGCAAATTTGCTACATTCACTAAGACATTGATAAAAACTCATTAAATGAATAAAATACGTTGTGTTACATAAAAGATCCTTAAAGGTATGCCAAATGCAACCTGTAGACGTATTTCTTTCTTTGAAAATTTTTTTTATTGTTTTAACATTAAAATAAATAATAATTTTTCAAATTTATTATGTTTCACAAAATGTCAAATTTTTTTTTACAAAAAAAATTAGGCATACCATTTTTTTTTATTTATTAATATTTAATCTTCTTAAATAGAGTCCAAATAATGTAGTTATTGTGTATTTAGTATTTATTTAAATAATTATAAAAAACTATGATTTTTGAAAATTGAATGTAGCATATTTGCTACAATGGGCCTTTAAGGTATAAAATTAAGAAAACTGTTTTTGTAGCTTTTTTCATATATTAAATTATTTATTGTTTATTATATTGTTAAAAGTAGTGTAAAATTAGAAATTTATTAATTTAATTATATTACTATTGTGATTTTGTGTTATTTTTCTACATTTATAAATTAATATTTATATACTCTATTGTAACATGTTTTTATAACAGAAATATAGATTTTGTATGATTAAATGTATATAAACATTGATTTCATACATTTATACCCTAAACGCCCAATGTAGCAAATTTGCTACATATGAAAAAATGCTTTGTGTCGTAAAAAAAAAAAAATTATAGGTTCAAGAAGTCTCATAGACAATTATTATCAATAATATTCAGGAAAAAAATTATTTTTTGAATGCCAACAGGGCTTCGGTCTTAAAGGGTTAAAGTGATGCTAATTTTTAACTGACTTGAACATTTCACAACTTATATTGTTCAGATAAAAATTTTGAACCAAATCAGGAGTAGAATTTTTTACTTTGCTTTACATTAAAAACAATTTATTGTTTAACGCAAAAGTTAATTTTTAACTATCCATACATAGCCCATACAACCTCAAGGAAACAAAGTTATGTAGATACAGTTATCAACAACTATTCTTTCCATTTGGTAGTGTATATACGTAGTGAGAAAAATTTTAATAAGTCTATAATTAAACTAAAGCAGAGGAAGGAAGAGTTGAGAAGTACTGATAGAGAGAAGTACCGCTAGACTTGCTCTTGAGGAGATAGTATAAAGGATAATAGAAAACTAGTTGCAATAAATAGAAATTAAAGAATATTTGTACAACACATCACTTATTAAATACAATTATAAAGATATATTTAAAATTATTGATGAAGATTTTGCGAAATTTTGTATTATAATGTGAAATTTCATAAAGCTGATATATATAGTATAAAATACAGTTTCATTTTATTACAGATGTGTATACCTAAACTGAATTTGCAATTAACCTTTAGAGGTCTGGGGTTTTGAAAAATTTGAAAATCGCATTTTTCTATAGGAATGTGGTCTAAGGTCCCTGAGTTAGAGCCAAACTAAATTAAGTTGTTGATGGGTCAGACCCCTTACGCCTAGAGGCGTATTCCAGCCCTCTAAAGGTTAAATATGCAGAAACTAAAGATAATCATGGTAGATGCAAATATTTTTAAAAAATCTTTGACTAAATTAAAATTTGTTATTTCATAAAAGAGTTGATTTAATATAAAAGTTACAGTTATCCTATTATTTAAAATTTTCTCTTTGATTAGTAGACTGGTATAGGAGACACAGTGCATAAATATATTGTTAAAAGGTGCTCATACTATTCAACAATTCAATTGCTGCACCTACCTACTTTTAAATTGGGCCTATTAAAATTGTAATAGTATGCAGGAAATAAATGGCTGAATTTTAAAGTAAAGAAAAACCAATATCATCGACCAACGACCATTGAAAAACAGGAGAGGTATTGTTATTACGTTAAGATATTTTGTATTAGTCATTGAAGTGTATAAGATATTTCTATAAAACTTTTCCAATGGTATTTTTATAATAAGTTATAATAAGGCAATAAGTAAAAGAAAGAACAACATTTAATTTTAGTAAAGTCTATCTGATTAATCAAAAGATTAATAAGGTTTTATATAATAAATAATAAATTTTAAATTAACTTACACAACAATTTTTACGGTGTTAAGTGAGACTTCAGTTTTGGATTCATTAAATACCGTTGATAAAAAACAGCAAAATGTAAGACAAGCAGATACACTTAAAGTATATGCTAAAATAGCATTTCCTCTTGATATTACAGTATGCATAATTTATAGATCTAAAATGCAAAAAATGAAATTAAATAAGATATAATAATTTTATTAAAATTTATGCATAAAAAAATTAGTTTTAATCACAATGGGAGTATCATTAGTTATATTGGATATATTAACTTAGATATCCTGTAACTAAACAAAAATTAAATCCATATACCAAAATGGTCTATTCGTTTTAGTATTTAATCAAAAAGAACTTTAACATAAAAGAAAGACTTACATCTTTACTTACAGGTAGGAGAAAGACCTATCATTAATACTCCTTTTTTCGGAATTTTAAGAATATTTTTAGTCAATAATTACCAGCTGGTTCAAAATTTATTACCTAAATGTCTAAAGATGCAATAGCATTAAATAAATGAAAAAAATTGTATATTAATGTTAAATTATGTAATCTTTCAATTCGAAAATAACAAACAATTTTTCTCAAATCAACTTTCTTTTATTCTTTTACAAAATAATAATAAAGAATAATTACCGGTTATTGGAAAATGTGCCGTATTTCTTGTGTCGCAAATAAACTGTACTTGTGTGTAGTGATGTCAAGTAACGTGTGACGTTGCTAAGGGCTCCTTCTGACGTCGCAGTTCGTTCCGAGTGGATTTATTATTTATCTAAAATTGCGAACACGCAATTAACTTTGAGCGGAGCTCGAGCGGGGAGACGCGTGGCGCGAGAGAGAGGAAGCGCTCGGAGAGAAATGAGGGAGCGTGCGGAGAGAATGGGACGGCGCTAGGGCGAGCGAGAGGAAGCGATGCGCATGGACCATTAGGAACGAGAGAGAAACTGCCTATTTCAGCTCCTATGCATCGTAGCACGATGGGAGACGGCTCAGTCGACATGGGATCATAAACAGAAAATTTAGAGGTCGCCGTTTCACTCAAAATTCAAGACGATCAAACTATGCGAATATACGTTGTTATAACCCTACTAAAAAGCGATAATCCCACGAATATCACGCGATTATCGCGCGGTCATAACATGTATTCATTTTTTTGGCAAATCTAATTTTTTTGGCTTTGAAATTAGTCTCATCGGTCACACTAGAAAAAATAGGAGTGTCCGCCAAAATTAAGGTATAATATTTCAGGAATGAGGGAGCGTTAGGTCCCAGAACTCTATATATTTCATCATTGAGTTATACCCAGACGGTAAAATCTGTTCTAAAAGAGTTCTTTTTGCGTTCGTGTTCCCGAACATGAACTCCTCATTGTAATCGGAATCAGTTTCAAAAGAATAATTAAAGTATACCATAAGAGTTCATGCTATGTCCGCTTTTTCGATCATTACGAGTTCTTAAACTGTTCTTTACGATTTTTTGTCGCAATATATCGCAAAAGTACGATTAACGAAGTTATAATAGTGTGGGATTGGATTCTTACGGACTCGGAAATGAAACTCTCGGTATGGAATGAAATAAAATGTATGTATTCTTAAAAAGGCAGCTAGTTGGTACACTCATGATCTTCCTACGTCGAGGGGTAGTTCAGGACTGAGGAGCGTGCCCTCGGTGAGCAGCCCCTTCGGTCCCTTCCCCCTCCTTACAGTGGGACCGACGGCAATGAACATAGACTCCTATAGAAGCCAAATGCCCATATATCGAAGTGAAGCAAAAATAGTAAGGTACGCACCCCGACCACGCGCAGCGCTCGCGTCGATTTCAACCGTGCTGTCGGCAGCAGTGTCGGTAGCCCGGTAACGCGTACGGTAGATAACAAATCGGCTCAAATAATAAACATTAAAACCTGCAGCAAAAATAATTTGCGATTTTATTTTTTATGTTTTTAAAGACAGATTTATTACTTTAAATGGTGAGTCTAGTGCTTTATTATTTTTAATTTAATAATTAGATGCGTTATTCATCTTTTTAAATTTAAATATTTAAATGAATTTAATTAATTTATTTCAGATTGTAGACTGTAATGGAAGTATATATAATTGTTGATAATGTAAACAACAATAATAAAAAACTAAATTATTGTTAAATCTGCAAACTTAAACTAAAAGCAGCTCTTGACTTTATATATAACATTCGATTTTGTTAGAACATTGAATGCGATAGTCATGTGGTTAGGATGATGGACTTGAAATTTTTGGTTCCGGGTTCAAATCTGTTGGTTGTGAGTTTTGATATTATACAGGGTGTTCGAAATGTTCCGGACCCCCCACTTATAACATAAAGTAAGCATTTTGGAAAAAAATGTTAAATACAAAAGTTGTTAAGTTTTGAAGGTTGAACTAAATGATGACCTTCGATTTGTTATTGGTTATCATTTTCAAGGTCATTTAAAGGTCATCTTCAGTTTTTTAAATAGGGACCCCTATTTTTTATTTCAGATTCTGAAAGAGCACAAAATTTTACATCTGGATATGTACCCACGTTATGGCTCAAAATGACCTACAGAGGTCATTTAGTGGTTAAATGATTATTTAGTAGCAGAAAGCCAAGAAATCCCGATTATTAAGAACTTTGAGCGTATCTGACCAATACTAAAGTAATTTGATTTTGCAAGACAAACTTTATGGTGGCATTAAATTGACATTGCCCTTGATTTTCAAGGTCATTTGAAGGTTAACTTTAGTTTTCCAAATTAAGCCTCCTAGTTGTAATTCTCCATTTTGCACCAGCGCTAAATTCTGCATTAGGATTGTAGAAGGTGTAATTGACACTGGCGTAAAATAAGCCTTAGGCCAGACAACCACATAACTCGGGCGAGAAAATGATAAATAAAAAAATGTCTAATCAAAATAAGCCTTAGGCCCAACAACTACATACCTCGGGGGAGAAAATGATAAATAAAAAAATGTCTAATCGAAATAAGCCTTAGGCCCAACAAATACATACCTCGGGGGGGAAAATGATAAATAAAAAAATGTCTAATCAAAATAAGCCTTAGGCCCAACAACTACATACCTCGGGGGAGAAAATGATAAATAAAAAAATGTCTAATCAAAATGAGCCTTATTGCTCAGGCACGGGAGGTACAACTAATTAAGGTAACATCACGGGTGATCCAGCCAACTAAGGCAAGACCATCGGCGGCTTAGCCTACTAAGACAAGAACACTAGCGGCCCAGTCAGCTAAGGCAGGACTATCGGCGGCCCAGCTAACTAAATCAAGACAGTGGACTATTCGCCCAAACTGAATTTTTTTAAAATGTCGTTGACAGGAACTTTTTACAACAACTGTTCAAATTGTTGCCCATTAACAGTTTGGCAAAGTGCTAACCGATTGTAAAAGGCTGCAACAACATTTCGCAAGATTTGCTGAGGTATCAAGTCTATTTCATCAGTGATTCTTTGGCATAATTCATCCAAGTCACGTGGTTTTATAACATAAACTTTATCCTTCAAGTATCCCCAAAGGAAGTAATCAAGAAGCGTTAGGTCTGGGGACCGAGGTGGCCATTCAATTGTACCTCTCGCCCAATCCATCTATCATGAAATGTTGCATCTAAATATCGGCGAAAATGAATACCGTAGTGTGCAGGAGCACCATCCTGTTGGAAGTAAATTTCGTCCAGATTTCCACCCGTTACATTCCGTATAGCAGGTATAATTTGGTCTCGAAGCATGTTTTCATACATTGCAGCATTTAAATTACCTTCAATAAAGAAAGGGCCAAGTACTCTTCCATTAAATATGCCAGCACAAACATTTACTTTTTCAGGATGTTGCGTGTGGTCCGCTCTCATCCAATGTGGATTGATGTTACTCCAGTATCGACAATTATGTCTGTTCACTGTTCCGCTTAACTCAAACGTGGCTTCATCAGAGAAAACAATGTTATTGAGGAGCAAAGGATCATCATATATCATTTGCATCATTACATCACAAAACTCTACCCTTTTATCAAAATCATCTTCAGATAATTCCTGTACCAACTTTAATTTGAAAGGATGCCATTTGTTGAGTTTCAAAATTTTGTGCACTGATGCAGCTCCCATTTCATGCTGTTGTGCACAACGTCTGATGCTGCAATGGGGGTCCTCAATAAATGATTGTAATACGTCTAAGCTCTTTTCATCATTAGACCGACGCCCCGTACGAAGAAAATCCCCTGTCTGCATTTTGGCGACGAAGAAAATCTCCTCAGCTGATTTCCCGACGAAAACTATCATTTTTAGAACTTTTGCGGCGAAAAATATCCTTTCTTGCATTTTTGCGGCGAAGAACATCTTCTTGAACGATTTTACGGCGAAGACTAGCCCCTCTAGCATTTTTGCGACGAAGAAAATCTCCTTAGCTGATTTTCCGACGAAAACTATCCTTTTTAGAACTTTTGCGGCAAAAACTATCCTTTCTAGTACTTTTGCGGCAAAAACTAGCCTGTCTTGTCTCTGGCGTTTTTGCGCTTTATTGAAATAAAATAAATGAAGTAAAATCGCTGGTATACTAATAATTAGCTATGGTTTTAGTTAACGAATAAGCCAAAAATAAGCCATGAATAAACCAACGTTTAACATTAAATTGTATAAAAAAAGGATAACACAAAACGTAAAATAAAATAATTTGTTTAAATAAATGCACCCTCGATTAAAAAGTATGGAATAGTATTGGTAGAAAATTGTTTTATAAGATTGTAGGAGATCTTTTTCGTCGGAAAAATCAGCGAGGGGATTATTTTCGTCGCAATAGTGTAGAATGAGATCTTTTTCGTCGGAAAAATCAGCGAGGGGATTATTTTCGTCGCAATAGTGTAGAAGGAGATCTTTTTCGTCGGAAAAATCAGCGAGGGGATTATATTCGGCGCAAATTTTGGAAGGGATTTTCTTCGCCGCAAAACTGAAAAGAGATTTTCTTCGTAGGAGGCGTCGAGACGATGATTTGGATCTACCTGATTTAGGACGATCTTTAATACCACCTGTCTCTTCAAAACGTCTAATTGTACGAATTACGGTACTTTTTGAAATAGGGTTGTTTTCTTCAACTCTGAATGTTTCATTGAATAAACGCTGTACCTGTTTGTAACCTCTCTCTTGATCACCCCACCCTCGCATCATCAACAAAGATATTCTTTCTCGTTCAGTAAGATGTGCCATTTTTCACTACGATTAAAAGTACAATTATTGAAAATTAATACAATTATCTGAATTTCGAAGTAAGAGAACTTCACTTAACTCTTGAAAACAGAAAAGTAAATAGGAGTAAACAATTGTTAATTAACAATTATAAATGAACTGATTCCTAAAAAGAATAGTGAGCAAAATCTTCTAAGATACAAGTAACGATCTTGAAAATGCTATGAATCATGCGTAGAAACTCGTAACCCTTGCAAAAAATTATTGCAATAAAAACTGTTCATGTAAAACGGTTAGATTATTTTGCTTTTGAAATTAATAACCCCCAAGTGTCCTATGTAGATCATTTCGAGCCATGACGTGGATATTGTACATATCTCCAGACCTACAATTTAATGCTCCTCCAGAATCCGGAATACAAAATGAGTCCCTTTTTAATAAGCTGAAGATAACTTTCAAATGACCTTAAAAATGAAGGCCAATTTTAAAGTGACCATAAAGTTCGTCCTAGAAAATCAAATTATGTATTTAGTATTTAACTTTAGTATTAAAGTACGAAATTTTTTTTTTCTTTTCGTCAAATACACCCAAAGTTCTTAATAATCGGGATTTCTTGGCTTTCTGCTACTAAATAATCATTTAACCACTAAATGACCTCTGTAGGTCATTTTAAGCCATAACGTGGATACATATCCAGATGTAAAATTTTGTGCTCTTTCAGAATCTGAAATAAAAAATAGGGGCCCCTATTTAAAAAACTGAAGATGACCTTTAAATGACCTTGAAAATGATAACCAATAACAAATCCAAGGTCATCATTTAGTTCAACCTTCAAAACTTAACAACTTTTGTATTTAACATTTTTTTCCAAAATGCTTACTTTATGTTATAAGTGGGGGGTCCGGAACATTTCGAACACCCTGTATAAAGAAATAATAGGTTGAGTGGGCGTTTGAATCAAAACACAGGTAATTTAATTAAGTAACAGAACGATTAATTTATTGGGCATAAAATACCTCCACTGAAGGTGGAGGAAAAAGCCATAAGAATTTATAATAAAATACAATAATTTATAACAAAGGAAATTTAAGCGCAATTGAATGCATTCAATAAACTAAACTAACTAGAGATCTCTTACCGCAGTACACTTTTAATTTGGAGCGTGTGGCAGGGGCCGCCGCGGTAACGCGCAAGATTACCGGGGCTGAAGGCCGGAAGGTGGCTCCGCAAACACTCTTGGCGCGGTGTCGCCCCGACGTCTCGGGAACGGGATTACCTAACGACGCCGCGCTCGTGGGGTCCAGGCCGCCTCGGGAGCCCACCTCAGACGCTTGCGCAGGGGCAAGCGTCTACGAGAGCGGGGGGCGTCTCGTCCAGGGTGCGCACTCTCGTCCTCCACACGTCCGCCGGTCGCAGTAGGGTACACCAGGAAGCGCACGCGTTCTCCGCGAGAAACAAGAATCACGCGCGGCGATGAGTCACACACATACACAAGCACTTAAGAGGTTATCCGGGCGCGCGGAGTTTCGAACAGCAGCTAAAGGGACCCACACGACTAGACTGGCTCTCGTAGTTCCGGCGATCCGCACTGCGAGAGGTTCCGAGAAGAAGTAAAGTGCTCAATTTTTTTCCCGGGCCAATCGGCCGATATTCGGTCAAAACATCGTTGCAAGGAGGAGAAGGAAAGGGAAGACACCTAGAAAAACCCCTCGTAACAAAGTTGTTAATGGGGTGCAGAAAAAAAGCGGCATCGTAGGCCGGGACGGCCTGAGCGGCCGATCGGCCGAGGCGGGAGAGGCGGCCCGGGCGTCCGATGCGGCGAACGGCAGGAACGGTCAGCCCGGCCAGGCGGCCCGGACGTCCAAATGCGGCGATGAGGCCGGAGCGACCTGTCGGCTGAGGCGGGCAACGCCAGAGAGAGAGAGAGGGGCAACGCCAGACGCCAGACGTCTGGACGCGGGAATTCTCAATCTTGGGTTTTTCCGGCAGCGGCGCGCCCGACATCTCCGGCACGAGCGGGAAAGCACGCAGATGTGCGCCGCGTCGGGCCTAAAGGATTCGCGTGTATGTATTTGTTGTTTCTTTGCGGAGGTCCAAAAGGGACCGAACAAAATCAACGTTAATTTTTTTTTTAAATTGGTGCTTTTTAAATTAATTAACATTAAACAATGTTCTATTATTATTATTTTAACCTTGTTTAAGGTTAATTAATTAATAATTATTATATATGATAATTATTATTATTTTGACATTGTTTAAGGTTAATTAATTTAAAAAAACACCAATTTAAAAAAAAATCAAAGTCGATTTGAACCCGGAACCAAAAGTTTCAAGTCCATCATGCTAACCACACGACTATCGCATTCAATGTTATTATAAAATCGAATGTTATATATCGACGCCTCGTACGAAGAAAATCCCCTGTCTGCATTTTGGCGACGAAGAAAATCTCCTCAGCTGATTTCCCGACGAAAACTATCCTTTTTAGAACTTTTGCGGCGAAAAATATCCTTTGTAGTACTTTTGCGGCCAAAACTAGCCTGTCTTGTCTCTGGCGATTTTGCGCTTTATTGAAATAAAATAAACGTAATAATTGGCTAATGGTTTTAGTTAACGAATAAGCTAACGAATTAGTTTGTTAAATTTGTTAAATTAATTTAGTTAACGAATTAAATTGTATAAAAAAAAGGATAACACAAAACGTAAAATAAAATAATTTGTTTAAATAAATGCACCCTCGATTAAAAAGTATGGGATAATATTGGTAGAAAAGTGTTTTATAAGATTGTAAGAGATCTTTTCCGTCGGAAAAATCAGCGAGGGGATTATTTTCGTCGCAATAGTGTAGAATGAGATCTTTTTCGTCGGAAAAATCAGCGAGGAGATTATTTTCGTCGCAATAGTGTAGAAGGAGATCTTTTTCGTTGGAAAAATCAGTGAGGGGATTATATTCGGCGCAAAACTGAAAAGAGATTTTCTTCGTAGGAGGCGTCGATTTAAAGTTGAGGGCTGCTTTTAGTTTAAGTTTGTAGATTTAACAATAATTTAGTTTTTTATTACTGTTGTTTACATTATCAACAATTATATATACTTCCATTACAGTCTACAATCTGAAAAAAATTAATTGAATTCATTTAAATAATTTAATTTTAAAAAGATAAATAACGCACTAATTATTAAATTAAAAATAATAAAGCAATAGACTCACTATTTAAAGTAATAAATCTGTCTTTAAAAACATAAAAAATATAATCGCAAATTATTTTTGCTGCAGGTTTTAATGTTTATTATTTGAGCCGATTTGTTATCCACCGTACGCGTTACCGGGCTACCGACACTGATACCGACAGCACGGTTGCCTTACTATTTTTGCTTCACTTCGATATATATGGGCATGCGGCTTCTATGGGAGTCTATCTTCGTTGCCTACGGCTACTTAATAAATAATTACCTTTTCGGAGTTTACGAATGTCTCGTTGAGCAGTCGGTACGAACGCTGGCGCTGTGGTAGGCTCGATACGGCAGCGATGGAGTCCTTTTCGGCGGGAAATTCGGATGCTCGCGAAATGATTAATTGGCCGAATATAGTTTAATAATTGAATTTATTGTTCAGAATAAATACTGGTTATTCAAATAGTACATATAACTTTAGTTTTAAATTTACTTTTGAAATACAGATTCTCAAAATAATTCTAAGTTAAAATAGACAGGATTTCGGTACTCGGAGAGGCAGAGTGACGGCCTATTTCGGATATAAAACTGACCTCCTGTCCTCTGTTTTACGCTCTATTTATACTCCAAAATTTGGGGCGTTTACCCTCCAATAATCGATTTTAATAGAGAATTAGTAAGTTCGTTAGAACTTTTACAAGAGTTTTTACTTAGCTTATCTCTGTACGCAAATGACACGCAACCTTCCATTAGTTGATTGACGGTTTGAGGAGCGTTTTAGGACCTAACGCTCCCTCATTCCTGAAATACTATACCTTAATTTTGACAGCTTCTCCTATTTATCCTAGTGTGACCGATGTAGCCAATTTCAAAGCCATGCTTTTTCTCTCTTACTTGCTAGTTTCCTACCCTATTGAATAGAAATATGTATTTTTTAACATATTTTTGATTCGTAACAAAAATACGTATATAAATTACGTATGAAATGTTCGTAACACAGCGTTTGAATTTGTGTGGTATTTTTGATACGTACTTTTTTAATCTTCATTTATTTTTATGTTATTTAAAAAAAAGAAATTAGTTTGTAGCCTGCTATCTTGCCAATTATGGGGATTATCATATCTATGATAACACTCAAACTAGTAACAATAACACGTATAAAAGTTACGTATTTTTGTTACATAATTTTTTCATAATAGCCCGTGCCGCGTCACCGTAGCCCTTACTATCCGCTGTTAAAACTGTATATTGTATTATTCGATGTCGGTAACAAAAACCATATGTGAAAGCTGTTAGCACAGGCTTCGCGTCGGCTATCAATTAATGTAATGCAGGGCTGCGTGGCATATGCGTAATTAGATAAGCGCTAATTTAATTCTCTTGTCCAACCCTCTAACGACATTATTAATTCTCTATAAAAATCGATTGTTTTAGGGAAGACGCCCCAAAATTCGGCGTATAAATATTCATTAATTCTCGCGCCACACACAAACACTGGCTTACGAGGCTCGACATAACATATTACTATCTGAAAAAAGTTCTTCTAAACGGATCTCGTCAATTCCACTTTCTGCTTTCGGTTTCGACAATAGTGCACGTTTGTTTACGCAAGCGTAGGTCAATTTAGTTCGGCATTTGAAAAGGTCCGCATGCCTTAGTCACGTGTTCATAATTACGATAAAAATAATATATCCGCTCGGAACGGGCCGCGACGTCATAAGGCGTTATTCAATATTCCTCTAACTTTTTATTTTTTATATTATGTAGAGGCCTTTACGTTACTCCTTGTGGTCGATATTTTCTCAAATTATTAATTATTAAGTATTAAGTATTAAGTATAATTGTTATTGTATTATTTATCTTAATAGAATTAATAGAATTATTTAATTTTTTAAAATTCAATTAAAATGGTAAGTTAGAACATAAAATTTTATCTAACATCATCAGTATACTTCTTGCTTGTAATTTTGCAAACAAAATATATTACAATCAATGATGGTATGTGTATATTATTAATAATACAACAATATAATTTTTTACTATGTTTTTCTTCAACAGCCAAAGAAAACTAGAAAATTTATAGAAAAAAATAATTCTGTAACATTTCAATTAGTACATCGATCTCAAAAAGATCCTTTAATTACTGATGAAAATGCACCACAAAGAGTACTAGTTCCAGTTTCCATTGAACAAACTGACAAATCTACTAAATCTTTAAACAGTGAGCATCGTAAAAAAGAACAACAGAAATATGGAATTTTTTTTGATGACGAATACAATTACCTTCAACATTTAAGAGATGTTAATAAATTGTCAACGGATTGGGAAAGGATAGATAATCCATCTATGAATAATACCAAGATTAATTTGCCTTCTTCTGTATTTGAATCTAATATTGAAGAAAAAACAGGCATTTTAAATAAATCATCTGCGTCATCAGGACTTGTATTAGATTTAGATCCAGATGTTGTAGCTGCTATGGATGATGATTTTGATTTTGATAATCCTGAAAATACTTTAGAAGATAATTTTATTGAATTAGCAGATGCATATATAGAAACAAATAAATGTATTGATTTTGAAGAAAATTGTAAGTAATAATGTTGCTTTTCTTTTCTTCTGCATTAAATGTACATAGTTTTTAAATTCAATTTATGTGTTGTTGGTTTATCATATCTGTTTTTGTCAAATTTTATTAGTTTTTTTCTTCTTTAATCTTACTGCTTCTTTGTTTTTTATACCTTTCCTATTTTTCTAACTATAGTATAAAGTCACTCTGTCCATTGCTTGGCTTATTCTTTTTACAAAAACATAAAGCTACACTAGCTTGGTCTCACTTACACTTCTGGGCGCAACATAACCTAAGCTTCTATTTATATTTTTTTTCTCCTTTCTGACTTTCCAAGGTCTTCTAAAAAATTAATTGTAGCTTTATAAAGCTTTTATTTATAAGTCTGTAATTCTTCTTCAGATTCTTAATTTTAGATCTAATACTGATATATAATTTCCACTTTTGCTTAAAATTGTTTTTATAGCACTCTAACCTCAAAATGGCTACATTCATACCAAATTTCGGCTCTCGTGCTATAAAATATCGTATGAGACTAGTGCGGAAGTAATTATTTAAGTTGTGCGACTTTTCACCCTTGCTTCACTCGGGCGCAAAACATCGCACGACTTAGATAATCGTCGTCCGCACCAGTGTCATAATATACTATTACTTTACCAGTGGAAAAGATCCTATAACATCCAATAAACCTGGTACAGAAACCTAGTAGACTATATGATTTTGTATACTTTTTCCACTCTTTGTATTGGGTGTTATATAAATTTTGTAACTGGATTTCTTTTGTAGTGTTTTATTGTTGATTACAGTAGATGCTGTTTTTGTATTACCAAATATTTATTAAAAGTATATAAACCTTAATAAAGTAGAAATCTAATTATTGCAAAAACAATGTCAAATGTACTTGGATAATGTCTTTTTCATAGAGATGTTAACAAATATTATACGATAAACAAATGATATAAAAAAACAAAGAATTAATTTTTAATTAACAGCCGATACACAAAACGTGGTGAAATTAATGTTCCAATATCACATAATTAGTACAACTAATTTTAAACTTTAATAAAGTATAAAACTAAATAAATAATTAAAAAATCATTTTTTATGTCAGATAACATATAAAATGAAATAATTAAACTGTAGCAAAAAATAATTTCAAGAAAAAAAATAAATTTAAATATTTTTCATATATAATAAACCTATTATACAATTTGGGTGTAAAAATCGAATCTTCCAAAAAACTGATGTTTGAATTTTTACGGATAACACTACAAGTATTATAAAAAAAAAATTATAGTAGTCATTTGCGACACTACTGGGCACTCTCAAAACCATTTTTGCCTCAAAATATTTATGTTCAAATTAAATTGTCCTTAAATATTTTGCATCATCCTCAATGATAAAAGTACAATCTTTTTTTTAAACTATTACATTTAAATATTATTTTAATATAGTATTATCTATACAAAACAGTAAAATTTTTCTTTGTATAAAGTCAATTTTTAAAAAAAAAGTATCTTTGACTTGAACTTTAATAAAAAATACAGACAAGTCCAAAAATGGCCGGTGTTATCGTGAAAATGACGGTAATTATATTAGAAATTTCTCTCCGTTTAAAATATTTGAAAACTCTTATTTAACTTTCTAAGATAACGCACATTATAAGTCCTTAACTTCTTTGTTTTATTTTTTTTTTTTTTTTTTCAACTAGACTATTCTACTATACATACAGGGTATACCAACTCAAATCCAAGCTGAAAAAAGAAATTTTTGACCAACTGTAAGAATATTTTTTTATGTATTTTGATTTGCCAGATCCAAATCTGTTGTCTATTTTGCCTGTGGACCCTCAAATGGCTAAAAATTGGTTAAATAGTAAATACGAATAATAGTAAAAAAGTTATTTCTGAAATATAGTGTGTACGATTTTCATGATGTTTTATACAGGGTAACCAATTTTAAATAACGCACCGAAATATCTTGGAAAATTGGCGTCGCACAAAAAAAGTGTTTAGACAAAATTAGTCCAAGACAATGAGGGGCGTCTTCCTGTCAAAACAGTTTTGATCTTGAGATTGACCTTCCAGCTCATTTGATGGTTAAAGCGACTTTTTTAAATATAAAATTTTGGATTAAAAGTGCTTCTAATACTTTTTTGACTAAACGCATAGTTTTCAAGAGAAATAAGGTAAAGTACCCGAAAGCTGGACAGCTTTTAGAATGGAACCTAAAGATGGACAACAAAAAATAAGTATAGTAAAAGATTGTATCGGTAAAAAATTTCTTTGTTAGCATTATTTGTACTATTAGCTATACGGTCACGTCAATATTTTATGAAATTACTCTTTGAATTAAATTTAAAAGAGTTTGAAACTTTTTGAGGTTATGTTACAGTTGAATTTATGCGTCCAGCTTCAAGATACCTCTCAGATCGCTAGACCCAAAAGCAGGACATACGTTTTCTAGTATATCTTTAGAGAGATTGTCCATCTTTAGGGGTTCGTTACTGTCCATCTTTAGCTCCCAGCTCGACATAGAGTGTCCAACTTTAAGAACCGCGTACATACTTCTTAAAAGTTATTTATTTAGTATAAAAGAGCATGCAAACATTTTACTTTTTATATAAATCGGTAAAATAGATGATAAATTAATGATTATACTAACAATTTTCCAGTAATTCATTTCTTCATTCCATACATGCCATTCGTTATTTACTAGTCTGAAAAAGTGTCCCGGTTTTGGGTACTTTACCTTATTCGCTAACATTTAAACATTTTTAAACTCTTCAATTTTTTTCTTGAAAAGGGTGCATCTAATTAACCCTTTAACGCCCAACTTGACCATTTTTCGACAATATTTTCAGTGGTGTCTAACACTAACTTAAAATGGTTCAAGAAATTCTTGAGATACCATTTTTAACGTAAAATTTGTCAAAAAATTCAACAATAAAAAGTTATAAACAATTTTTTGCAAAAAAACGTGAATTTTTGAGAAAAAAAATTTGTTTATCCCAAATTTTTGAATAGAAAGCCGGTTCGCTCGTACGTCTAACACGTATATATTTGGTCAATGGCATATATACTTTATTGTAAAACAGTGGCAATACCGAAATTAAAAATGGCGGCCATCCAAACAACCCCCTTTCTTCTAATTAATTCTAAGGTGAACGTTCATTGAAAATGGGTTTTCAATCAATGTTCACCTCCACGTGGTAAAACCCGGACAATGTAACATTCAGTAGCGGCTAAGAACGTTCAACAATTTTTAATTCAATAAAGACCGACTCTACAAAATAAGTTATAGAACTAAAAATGCTTAGAATTAATCAAAGAATACTTGTGAATTTTTTCAGAATTTTCGGAGCAATTTTTTGTTTTTTCAAAAATTGGCCATATCCAAAAATCCAAAAGTCGCTCCGAAAAGTCTGAAAAAAATTCAGACGTCTTCTCTGATGAATTCTAACAATTTTTTGTTCTATAAACCTTTTTGTTAAGTCGATCCTGATCGGGAAAAAAAATCACGAACCTTTCTTGATAAATTTGGTGGAAAGGGGGTTGTTTGGATGGCCGCCATTTTAATTTCGGTATTGCCACTGTTTTACAATAAAGTATATATGCCATTGACCAAATATATACGTATTAGACGTACGAGTGAACCGGCTTTCCATTCAAAAATTTGGGTTAAACAAATTTTTTTTCTCAAAAATTCACGTTTTTTTTGCAAAAAATTGTTTATAACTTTTTATTGTTGAATTTTTCGACAAATCTAATACCGGATTCTGAAAGTACATAAAATTTTTCGTTAAAAATGGTATCTCAAGAATTTCTTGAACCTTTTTAAGTTAGTGTTACACACCACTGAAAATATTGTCGAAAAATGGTCAAGTTGGGCGTTAAAGGGTTAAAAAATTACTAAAAATTTGGAAAATTAAAAAATCATCTTATTTTTCATACGGTTCTAAGTCAGAAATATTTTTAGTAATTCTTCGATTAGATGCATCCTTTTCGAGAAAATAATTGAAGAATTTAAAAATGTTTCTATGTTAGGGAATTTTTCTATGCGTTTAGTAAAAAATGTATTAGAAGCACTTTTGATCCAAAATTTTATGCTCTTTCCGTATCCGGTATAAAAAATAAGGGTTTCCGTTTAAAAATTCGTTTTCACCTTCAAATGAGCTGGAAGGTCAATCTCAAGATCAAAACTATTTTGACAGGAGACGGCCCCCATTGTCCTGGACTACATTTGTCCAAAATCTTTTTTTGTGCGATGCCAATTTTCCGAGATATTCGGATGCGTCGATTAAAATGGGTCACCCTGTTGTATGGTATGATATGTATCAGCACTCCGTATGTCAACTTGTCATAAGAAGTTTATTCACTTAAGTTGAAGCGCGGGTCCTCGGCTTTAGTCAGTGATCTTGATTATTTAATTATCAATAGATTCTAGCCCCTTAGATCGACCAGATACCGAGCACTCGCGTTCAACCACGATCTCTCGTTCGGCCCGGGCTAACTCAGCGGCGGAGTGGTCGTGGGTGTGCGGGGCTAGTGGTGAAACAATTGAGGCACAGGTAAATTTAACAAGTTTATTCGCCCTCAGCGGGCATTCTCCTCTCCTTACACAATTCTGTCCATAAGGGACGCCTCGCTACGTTCGGCAGTAAATCGCTTAGCGCTTTCGCTTTCGCGTGTCACAAATTATTCGCGTTCGCGCACGAAACAGATCGCAGAGTACTTATCGAGTTTCTCTTTCGCGATGTCGAGCGGCGCGCAGCTCCGAAGGTAGTCTCGGCTGCTATTTCGGCGACCTTCCTGGGGATGCTGAGGTCAGCTCGGCCGTCGGCTTTCCGTCGCCTCATGCGTGGACACTCTCCATCTCGACTGGTTCTCTCGAAGCCGTTCGTCTCCTGGGCCACATGTCGTCCTCGCCTTTGTTCCGGATGGTGGTCGCGTGCGCGGCTTCCTCGAGTTACTTCCCTTGGCGAGGTCGCTGGTCGAGAGAGCGATGGATTTCGGCTCCTTAGCCGCAATAGCCCTCGCGAGCTCGCTATCCCCTCCCTTTACGCGGTTCGTCGCGGGGGGGATCCTCATTTACCTACGCGTCTTTGATTGTGTTCGCGTACATAGCGCATGTCACGACTCTGGCGCGTGTGTTAGTCAGGATTGTGTTTATGTCGCGGTTTTCACGCTACAAAGTCATGGAATTCGGTTAAAATGCGAGGTCAACTTTAAAGAAAAAATCCTCGGAGCGAAAAGGTTACCAGAAAGAGGGAAAAGAAAAGACAGAAGGTATATTTTTTGCAGTCAGGGCTTTTGTCTTGATCGAGTCTAACTTTATCCTTGACCCTCCGGCACTGAATGGGAGAGGACAGTACACTGTAAAAAATCCCGTTGTAAATTTACTACACTTAAGGGGATGCCTAACTTAATTTTCGCGCTCTACTATACCGACGATTCTCTATGTTCTTTGCTAACCTCTAAGGTAAATTTGATTTTTCAAATAATTTTGAAACGGCTTGCTTAATGGCAGTTCTGTTTGCATCAAAATATTATTTATAATTCGTAGAATGTGCGTAAATTTCTTTTTTGGCTGATTTCAATTCCAATTGAAAAATAAGTCAGTATTTTCAGCAATAGGAAATGAAATCAGCCAAAAAAGAAGTCTACGCTCATTCTACGAATTATAAATAATATTTTGATGCAAACAGAACTGCCATTAAGCAAGCCGTTTCAAAATTATTTGAAAAATCAAATTTGCCTTAGAGGTTAGCAAAGAACATAGAGAATCGTCGGTATAGTAGAGCGCGAAAATTAAGTTAGGCATCCCCTTAATGTGGGTAATAAAGCGACCTACTTTGACTGTAGCAACTTTACCATTAGCTTTTCCCTATTGAAAAATTTTACGTAAGATTTTTGCCATTTTACAAACACAAGAGTAGAAGTAGCACCCGTATAAGCATAATTACCGCCCGATGAAGTAGTTTTAGTTGTCAGCACTTGCCCAGGTGTGTAGTAGTAAGAATGCGAATCATTTTTAAAATTATTATACCATATGAAAAGGTGCTAGGTAATGTGTAATTTTACTACATGGATGACAATTTCTAAGAAGAATAATTTAGTAAAAACTAAATCAATTTGCATATAAAAATAACTTTATTTTATAATTAAGAATAGAAAACAAATATTTTTAAACCAAAATTGTATTAAAATACAGCCTTATTAAATAGCAATTAATAAAGTAATAAATAGTCTGTACATAATTTTCAATATTTACATTATCTAATTTAGTAAATTTTAAATTAAGAGGTGACTCTTGGCCCGGGAACTGCCCGTCGTCTGGACTCTCGATGTCTAGACGTGAGGAATTCCCGAACTACCAATAGAGCCTGAAGTATGGGCACTAGAAATTTTTTTGTGATAGTAAAATTGCAATTATAGTTGTACTATTACTTGTTAGAACTTAGATTTACTAGCAAAGACGTGAATTTCGCCGTCATAATACTAGCAAAATTACGAGATTAAATGTGGGTAATAATGCAACCTACAATTTAAAATTGTGACAGTAGATATCGCTACGGTCAACGTAAGAATACTAGCACGTGGTATTTTTATGTCACTTAGCGTTGTAATTCACAGCGTAAAATTACAAGTAGTAACGTAAAACCGCTAACGCAACTTGTAATTATCATTTGGTATTTTTTACAGTGTATGCAATAACTAGACCTTTCCTCGTACCTACCTGCGTGACTGCAGAGCTTAATTTTAATTAGGGCGTAATTACGCTTTTTTATCCATTTCTCAAAGAAAATTGAGCTGATTGGAACAATTTTCTTTGAATGACAGAATTTTTTAAGCATTTTATAATGATGTATAATGTGAGTGTTTTTTGTTTTTAAAATCTGCTAAAACATCGATTTAAATGAATTAAAATTAAAATTTTGAAAAATTTCGAAACGGTTATTAAAATTTAGGTATTCCTTTATATGTTCAAATTTGTCCGGCGTAAAATGATTTTTGTAGATTTGGTGCATTTTGCAAATATTAGCGAATCTTCCTAAAATTTCCAAAAAAATATTGTGGCGGACATGCGTTCTAACATCTGCATTTCACGAGCGAAAAACAACGGGATTAAGGATGTTCTCTTGTAAATGCAAGTTCCCCCAATTTTGCTAAAATTTGGTTTATAGTTAGATATTAATATACTTAATAAATGGTTGAAATTTCAGCACCCCAACCGGTACTAATTTTTGAGTTATAACAGGTCAAAGTTTGTAGTATTTTTTTATTTGTTTGGTATATTTATATATTAAATAGTATTCGAGTAATTACATTATAATTAAATTCCATATATCAGACTTTTATTTATTCGACTATACTTCGAATCGGTCATAACAATTTTCCAGCCGCGTACAAATTATAATAAACATTCATCAGCCGCGATTCTTCGTGTTCTATCGTGAAAGCTTATCTCGGATAACAACAAACTAATAAATAATCAGCGACAGATATCGCGCGTCACAAACAGGTTATACAAATATTAGTTTCAAAATTCAAAATGATCCCTCGCGACGGGATAGCTACCTTCAGTTCGATGTTTTTTACTCGATGCCCCTGCGTTGCCAACGAGTGCAACGTCCTTGACGAGGTCGTGGCGGTCGATGATGTTCGGAATTTTTCTTGATGGCAGTTGTGCACTGAGCTGACGATGAATCCTCGAATCACGTCCACCAGGATATGACAATCAAAACTCGGGCAATGATGAAGGGCTATCGGGACAGAGCAGTCGGCTCGTCGCGAGAGTATAGTCGAGGTGGCAACTCGAAAATACACCTTATAATGCTCTTTCAATTGAAAGCAATATTATTTAACACTGAATATAAATTAGCGAATTAGTACGCTGGACAGCAAAGATAAAACACACTATAATCACTCACCCCAAATGCGGGTGTCGGGGACCACGGAGGTACGGTGCGTCGTCGCCACTCGTCCGGAGCGCAGTGACGAGTTGCGCGACTAATTTCATATGAAAGACGCAACCGCCCCCTTCGGTAAAAGATTCGAAACATTACTTTATTTTGGCGCGAGATTTAAATGTAACAAATAATCCGTTACAAGTTATAACTTTTAACATAGGTTGCATAGGCTGAGACTGCACTTGAAGTACAGTATCTTCGGCTGTGACTTCAAGAATCCCCCAGTTTTTATGAAAATTAAGTATGTAATAGAATTAAATATTGCGATTAATATGAACCATTTTTCAATAAGGCCGGTAGTACTTTATAAGATAATGAACTCTAAAGTCCGCAGCTACAGTGCATTTCGATGCGCGCAGCGCAGAAAGTGAGGTGAAAAGTATCCACGTTAGTTTGGAGTAGGAAGCGCTTGATGTGTTGGGAGTAGACGGGTCGTTTGCTTAACGAAGACTAGCAGAGTCCAAAGAAGGCATAATTTCCATGTTATGTAGTACCTATGAATAATATAAATTTATACTGCAACGCGTGGGAATGCCTAATGCTGACCTTTCGAAAACAGAAAATAAGTGAACTGCGCATCTTAGGTTCTCAACTTAGTCGTTACGGAAAGAGAAAAACTAAGCAGCGGCGGGGGGAGAGTATCAGCGTTACTAGTTGGTTTCCACTAAACGGGAGAACATCCTTAACAGCCCAAGCATCAGACACCTTTTATTACTCTTTAAGCGTAATAAAGAGGACCCAAAATGCGCGCGCTAATTCCATTGCTTTTACATTGTTTTTGTCGCGCCAAGTGAACGCGACTTTTATCTTGTAACCATTTTCTATTTTTCTTGATTAAAATAAAGTATTGATTAACGTTAACGCCAGTATAAGAAATCCCTACCCTGCTCACGGACCTCAATATAAAGTCCATTCATGAATTATTTTTTCAGTCATTTAATCAAGAAAAAAATGGCATTTTTCAAGTTTGGCGGCTATTTGAAAATTAACTATTGCGCTTACCAAGTTCATAGAGACATACTTTTGTAGGTAATTTAAAAGTAAACAAAAGTGCCGTGGACACTTTTGTTCTAAAGTGATTTTGATACCGTAAAAAAACGAAATACTAAAAACAGTGTCGAAAATGCTCACAAATTATTATAAATAAAAAATTTAGCACAAGTTTTGGAGAGTGCGAATAATTGGCACTCTAATTAGGAGGATGAAACGAATCAAAATACAAAAAAATCTCGGCTATGTGCCATTTTGCCCTCTCTAAACGTCTACCGATTGGAATACTAATAGTTAACTGCTGATAAAAAGGACATAGAAGGGAGTCTCAAAGGGAATTTTATGCTGCGCTATGTCTGTTAAAAAAAAAAATTAGCGTAAATTATAGGTACCATTATCGAGTTGGTGTTAAAATTAAATTAAAAATTAAAATAATTGTCCAATCAGCGTTCAAACTGACGATGATCTCCGCGCCTCTCTCCCCGCGAGGCCTTCATTGCTCTAGTAAAAAATCAGTTACGTAAATAGAAAAATTGATTGCAGATGCGATTTACCCCGACATTGATGAAGCAAGTGATGGAAGAAGAGAAGATGCCGAGAGTTTAAACTCTAGATGTACATTCCAAAATGAAGAAACTAAGTCTCTTTTTACAGAATATTCAATGAGCAGTAATATTATTAAAAGAAACGAGCAACTTACGCTTCTTGACGATAAATTTGAAAAGGTTAGTGTACCAGTAATTGATTTTTTATAGCAGTATATCATTACACTAATAATTTTAAACAGATGTTTGCAAGCTATGAAGAAAATGCAATTGGATCTTTAGATAATGAGGAAATTGAAGGATTCATAAGACCAGATTCTGATACATTATTGCAGTATATTGATGAATATGAGCACCCACATCATGAGGTAAGGTGCGATAACTGTAACTTTCTCATAGCAGTAGCGCTGAGAAGATGAAAACAAATATCTAAAAAAAAAAAACACTATAGAAATTTTATTTGAGTCATTTCAAAAAGACTGTTGAAAACAAGTATATTCACCTTGTTAAGGGGATGCCGAACTTAATTTCCGCGCTCTACTATACCGACGATTCTCTATGTTCTTTGCTAGGCTCTAAGGCAAATTTGATTTTTCAAATAATATTAAAACGGCTTTCTTAATGGCATTTCTGATTGCATCAAAACATTATTTATAATTGGTAGAATGTGCGTAGACTTCTTTTTTGGCTGATTTCACTTCCTATTGCTGAAAATACTGCCTTATTTTTCAATTGAAATTGAAATCAGCCAAAAAAGAAGACTACGCACATTCTACGTATTATAAATAATGTTTTGATGCAATCAGAAATGCCATTAAGAAAGCCGTTTCAAAATTATTTGAAAAATCAAATTTGCCTTAGAGATTAGCAAAGAACATAGAGAATCGTCGGTACAGTAGAGCGCAGAAATTAAGTTAGTCATCACCTTAAGGCCTGTTTCCATTTTTCCCTATTTTTATAAATTCCAATTTTTATTACTTCATTTGATTTGCATATGATGAAAGCGAATCGTAAGAGACGCAATTTTAAGTGTGGCTGGTGTATGGAATTGCATTATATTTTTACTAGAACAAAAAGGGATTTTATTTAAGATTTTGTTCCATAAATATCTTCTTTCGGTTTTCGTTAATTCGACTGAAATTTTAACTGAATCATCGTCGTAATTCTAAAAACTTACAATAACGTCGTAATTCTAAAAACTGACAATAACGTTTTGACCCATTTATAAAAACGTACGAGTACAGATGCCCGTTCTATGCTGAAAAAAAAAAGAATGTGATATTTATATTTTTTGCATTATTTCTGGTTAAAAATTGTACAAATGCTATAAACTGACGGATGCATTTTCTCTTCTACTGAGGACCTAAAAATTTTCGAAAAACTGCGCGGACTAATACGATTATACGAATAGATTGAAGAGCGCCAGATTGAAAGCTTGGCCGTTAATGTGTAGCAAAATTTCTGCATATTGGCGGGACATTTTGATGACATTTCAAGCCTTTAAATCAACCGTGTATCAATTTGATAAAAATCATAGCAGCAACATTTGCTTTACATTTGTTGCCAAATGAGGACTCACATTTACGTCACGTTGTTGTAGTATATTTGAATACATTATTTACCACCAATTTGACGCAAATTTTATTGTGGCCTTACACGTTTTACGTTTACAATAATTCTTGACAAACTAGTAACAAATTGCAATACATTTTGGTGTAAAATTGCTATCATCTATATTGTTTCATCGAATTTGACAAAATTGTTAAAAATTTTACAAATATCATGATGTAAGCACTTTTACTAGTATTTTTCTCTCAGTGTATGCGTGCAATTACGTGAGCGTGTGCAAATTCACATCAATTTATGAAAGCAAAGTTATAGCAGTAAATGAATGAGAAGCAAAGTGACAACAACTATTGCTACCTTATATAAAAAACTAACAACTATTGTGGCCGTCATATTGATAGCTGTTTGCTTCAAATAAATTTAATTCAAATGTTTGCTAGATAATTTTTATCAAATGAGGACGCAGTTTGCCAGCATATTTATATAAATCAATAGGCAATTATACCCGTTAGTTCGTCGTGAATATGCACTCATTTGGTTTATGGGGATGATCATGTACTCTTTCTTGATCCTGGCTCAGCTGGCTCAGATGTCAAAGGAGGTCTAGAACGTGTCATGTCTGGGGACGTCGAGTATGAAGCAGAATTGGCATACTTTTCTCAATCATCGTTATCTTAATAGGGTTAAAAATGAATCGTACTCACGAGATACTAGCCCGAACAGGGAACAAGGAGGCAATCACTACTCAAATAATCACTCAATTACTTACTATAAATGTGTAATAAATACTTAGACGGGAGGACCTACAGTAACCCCACCATCTTTGTAGCCTAACGTTTTCTTATATGTACGGTGTGAGGGAAGGACACAACACTAATCCCCTCACTAACGTGATTGGAAGCCATGACACCAATTCCGCCATCCTTTAGCAATTCCTTTCTTTATGTTAGCAATCTTTAACCGGTTTTTTAACAAACATGTGACCAAACCCATAGAGGGATAAATTCCATTTAAGAAAATCCGCTTCGGAATGGTTGATGTATTGAGGCCATTCGAATTAGATGTGCAGGTCACATTTCATAAATCAGAACACTAAATTTATTAGACTCACCTCCTCCCACTCTTTGTTGAATATGTAAAAGCACCTAAGAGACCAGGAAAACAATAACTCTACATACGAATATCCATCCAAGCATCCCTGCCACTCATCGCCAAAGCGTCAGTGACTTTAACTAACTATGCATTATTGAATAATTTTTATTTTCAGGTAGATAATTTAACAGCTTTAATAAAAGATCGAATGTTATTTGTAAAAAATAACGAAGACCATGGTATTGATGAAAGCGAAAGTTACGTAAACTTAGAAAATGTTAACGTTGATGAAAAAAAAAAAATTGATTGTCAAAGTGTTTTAAGTACATGTACAAATATATACAACCATCCAAAACTCATCATTGAACCAAAGGTATTGAACATTTTGAAAAGACTATAGTAAAAATACTTATTAACCCATTAACCCCCACATGATACCTTTTTCGTCGTTTATATTAGAGCTCTCTAAATGAGACCAATTCCCGTCTGAAAATTTTTCGAATAAATGAATTTTAAAGATTTTTTAATCAATCATTCAAGTGATCGGTGTTACAATTTTTCAGATTTAAACTTATTTTTCCTCATTTTAAAACCAATTATTAAAAGGTCAATAAAAACATTTCAAATAAAAAGTCATGTAATCAACAATTTTTCAGGCTGGTATACGATGAAAAATATGTTCTGTGGAAAAATAACGCTAGAGAAAAAATATTTCCAATCCAATTTTGCGATCTGATGAATAATTATCGAACCGTTGTAAATTGAATATTACGATAATGGTTCAATCAGCGCTCAACCACGCGCCAATGGTTGAAGTCTATTCGACCTACTAGAACTTGGTTAAGCGATGATTGAACAACAATCATAATTTTCAATTTACAATAGCTCCATAAATATACATCAGATCGCAAAACGCTAAAAAAGGAAAAAGTTGTAGCATATTTTCCTTTACCACATGCGTGATAACCAAAAATATTTGTTCTCCACCTTGGATAATGAAAAAATATGCCAAATTTCAAGGTGATACATTATACTGTTTATTATACAGGCCCACAGAAAAATGGTGTCAGTGAAATTGACCAGACCTATTTATTCTTATGCATTTTTCGACGCTGAATCCAAATTTGCAATAAAAAAAAGTAGGGTCCCGCTACATTTTTATGGGGTTTTGCTCGAAAAACATAATTTTTTACGGTTTTTCATGTTTTTTTTTTTTTTTTTTTTTTTTTTTAATTAAAAAAAAATACAGAAAAATTTTATTTTTTTGACTTTAAAATCGAATTCTACGGGAAAAAATATATCGAAAACCAGGTTTTGAATTTTTTTATAGAAATTTTGTACCCCCTATACGGCAATGAAAAGGCAGAAAATCGCGAAAAGTGAAAATTTGCTTCAAATTTGATTAAAATGACATTAAAATCAAGTTTTACGATTTTAAACCGATTTATAAATATTGAAAATACTTTACTAGGGGATTTTGAGGTCACTGATCACGAATTTTAAGTCACTTTTTTCAAACAACAACTCCTAGTCGGCGTAAATGGACAATAAACATGATAAATTGATATTTTTTTAAAAAAATTGATGTTTTGGATACTGTTCTAGAAGTTTGCCACTACATGAATCACAAAACTAGAACTTTTTTCGACTCTTGATCATGAAGTAAGTTAGAACTTATGAATAGCGACATTCATGAACTCCATTACAATATTTTTAGCTTCTTTTAAGAAGTGCCTTAGAGTTTTAATGGGTTAATCAATTGAGTTAGTAGAATATTCGCTAATACTTCGCCACTTCGATAGTGAGATGTTGGATACTAGATATTAGTGATATCTATTTTTATTTGTGTCTTCCAAAAAAATATTCTAGTTTTAAAACTGTTGAGTTTGCAGAAAAAATCCTAATAGAAGGTTTAGAAAATGAAGAATCAAAAAAATTAACATTACATTTGTAATGCATTAATGGTCATCTCAAAATTTCCCATTACTTTTGTAATGGGTAATGGCCAAAAAAAAATTAATATTACATTTGTAATGCATTAATGGTCAGCTCAAAATTTTCCATTACTTTTGTAATGGGTAATGGTCAGCTCGAAATTTCCCACTACTTTTGTAATGGGTAATGCCCGAAAAAAATTAATATTACATTTGTAATGCATTAATGGTAAGCTTGAAATTTCCGATTATTATATAGTAAATAAATAGATAAATAAATAAATAAATCGCTGATGGGCGGATGGGTGAATGGGCGGGTGGGTGGATGGATGGATGGACGGGTGGATGGATGGGTGTGTTATAAGGTCGTTGGGTCATTGGGTTATTATAAAAAAATTAATAAAATAAATATATTTTAAGTAAATGATTGTTTAACTAAATTGTTAAATGTGAATACCTAAATTTTTAAAAATTTTAAAAATTTGCACGTTGAATAAATTTTTTAATTTTTACAGATTTTACAGCTTAAACAAATTTTGCAACTTTTGAAATTTGCAACTTTCGATTATTCATTTATTTACTTATTTATTCATTTATTTATCAATTTATTTATTGATTTATTTATTTAATAATATTCGGAAATTTCAAGCTAACCATTAATGCATTACAAATGCATTATTAATTTTTATCCCGCCGTTACCCATTACAGAAGTAATGGGAAATTTCGAGCTGACCATTACACATTACAAAAGTAATGGGAAAGTTCGAGCTGACCATTAATGCATTACAAATGTAATATTAATTTTTTTCGGCCATTACCCATTATAAAAGTAATGGGAAATTTCGAGCTGACCAATAATGCATTACAAATGTAATGTTAATTTTTTTCAGCCATTACCCATTACAAAAGTAATGGGAAATTTCGATCTGACCATTATTGCATTACCAATATAATATTAATTTTAGTCAAAAACATTAACAAATTCATGATTAATGCTGATCCCTGCACTAAAGACGTAAATTACAAAAGTATTGTAAAAAAAATGGTACACAACTTGGAAAAACTTGGCTGCCTAATGAACTTGAAGCTTAATTTCCTTGATTCACATATTGATCCATTTCCTGAGAACAACGGGGACTTTAGTGAAGAGCAAGGAGAAAGGTTTCACCAAGACTTGAAGGAATTTGAACGCAGATTACTGCTGGATGATGAAGAGAGAAACATCTTCAAAAAGAGGTCAAAAGTGTGTCAGATATCCTTTACGCCGGTCATTTGACGAGAAACGTGTGCGTAAGCGTAAATATCTAGTATCCAACATCTCACTATCGAAGTGGCGAAGTAATTAAAACTCTAAGGCACTTCTTAAAAGAAGCTAAAAATATTGTAATGGAGTTCATGAATGTCGCTATTCATAAGTTCTAACTTACTTCATGATCAAGAGTCGAAAAAAGTTCTAGTTTTGTGATTCATGTAGTGGCAAACTTCTAGAACAGTATCCAAAACATCAATTTTTTTAAAAAAATATCAATTTATCATGTTTATTGTCCATTTACGCCGACTAGGAGTTGTTGTTTGAAAAAAGTGACTTAAAATTCGTGATCAGTGACCTCAAAATCCCCTAGTAAAGTATTTTCAATATTTATAAATCGGTTTAAAATCGTAAAACTTGATTTTAATGTCATTTTAATCAAATTTGAAGCAAATTTTCACTTTTCGCGATTTTCTGCCTTTTCATTGCCGTATAGGGGGTACAAAATTTCTATAAAAAAATTCAAAACCTGGTTTTCGATATATTTTTTCCCGTAGAATTCGATTTTAAAGTCAAAAAAATAAAATTTTTCTGTATTTTTTTTTTAATTAAAAAAAAAAAAAAAAAACATGAAAAACCGTAAAAAATTATGTTTTTTGAGCAAAACCCCATAAAAATGTAGCGGGACCCTACTTTTTTTTATTGCAAATTTGGATTCAGCGTCGAAAAATGCATAAGAATAAATAGGTCTGGTCAATTTCACTGACACCTTTTTTTTGTGGGCCTGTGTTATCAGAAATATTTTTGAATCTATAAAATATTAGGATACATTCTAGAATTTTTTTTAATGGATCAAAAAGTTTTTGAAACTACTGATTACTAAGAATAAATTTAAATAAGTTTCGTTTACGAATCCAATATTTTGTTTTTTTTTTTAGTCAATATCCAAAATTAATGTAAATTCGAAGAATGGAGTACCAGAGAATATTTTATACAATCGAAGGAATGAGAATTTAACCATACGAAATCTTGCACAATATGACATTAACAGCAAAGCTCATAATAAATTGATGGTTGAACTATGTCCGAGTGAAATGTCCAAAAACTTTCCTTTAAGAAAGAAAAACGAAACTTCTGAACAAAAAAGAGAAAGAAAACTAGCGATTAAGACTTACAAAAAAGTAAGTTCATAAAACTTATACAATAACTTATATTTTAATACTATTGTATGCATTTTTAATTATAGGAAAGAAGGACGGAGCGGAAGTTTAACATTCAGACATTTAAAGAAGAGAAAAAACGACAAGAAAAAATTTTAATAAACAAAAAAAAATAATATTCAAGGAAATCATATTTTATAAAATGATTATAAAAAAATATAAACTAAGTATATTTTTTAAAAATGTTTATAAGCTTTTATTATATTTCCAAGCTGTCAATATTTAGCATCCAGTCAATAGGGTCACAAAATAGGTTCTCTTTCACGAAAATCATAATCCTTTTTTTTTCTCTAAGATCTTCTATCTCTCTGTCGAAACACGCTATCTGAAATCCATGAACTTTAAATTATTCTTTAGGTGTAAGTAAAGTCTTAATTATAATTAAAATATCATATTTTTTACTAAAATTAATTAAGTCATGTTTGTACCGAATAGATCTTGCATTCCATTGAAGGATTCTTAAACCATTAAGGGGATGCCTAACATAATTTCCGCGCTCTACTGTACCGACAATTCTCTATATTCTCTGCTATAGCATCTAATGTAAAATTGATTTTTCAAATAATTTTGAAACGGCTTGCTTAATGGCAGTTCCGTTTGCATCAAAATATTATTTATAATTCGCAGAATGTGCGTAGACTTCTTTTTTGGCTGATTTCATTTCCTATTGCTGAAAATACTGACTAATTTTTCAATTGGAATTCCGGTATAACATCTACTCGGCACTCTCTGTTACACGAGAATAAACAACGTATTACAAATAATCCAACGTCTTAATTCTTTAATCATCTCGCGTACTTCGGTACGTTGAGGAAATAACGAAAAAGAACCCCGGACCATTCGACGGTGATCCAAGCCACTCAACAAGAAAAACCGTAACAGTCTCTATGTTCCATTTTGTTAATCTCGTCGAAATCAATTATATCTCTCATAGGATTTTTCTTTTCTCGAATCGCTTGAATCGACTCGTCAAAATGTCTCTTACGAGAATCGGTTCTTTTGAACGTCGCCTCACAAACCAGGTTCTCCGATTTACTTATTCTCTCTTCAAATTCGGATCTGGTTATGCCGATTTTTGTCTTTAACTTTTTGTTTTCCTCTTCCAGCAATTTAATCCTCATCAACGCCTCGTCAAAATAATAATTTTGATCTTCGTTAATTCGCGTGCTCATTAAAGATTTATTTTTATTCAGAACGGACTCATCAATTTTGAAAAATTCTTTATTAATGTAGGTCTTTTTAAATTTTTTATGACGCGGGTACCTCCGTGTCGTCGTGAGCTAGCGTGAGCGGGCGCGAGCGCAGCTTATGTTAGGCTATGCCGCACAGTGTACGATTTTGAACTGTCGTTGGACAAAATCGTAGAACTAACGATAGGATTAAGATAGAAATACAAAAAAATGGGTTTGAAAGCTGATGTAATTGCCAATAAGGGAAAAATAGTACCATAACGTAATAAATTTCTTAAACCCCGAAAAGACAAGGTTAAAAATGAATTTTTGAAAAAATATATGTATTGCTTTTTTTCGTGTTTTTGGACATTTCTTATAAGGTAAAGTACCCAAAACCGGAACACTTTTTTAGACTAGTAAATAACAAATGGCATGTACGGAATGAAGGAATGAATTGCTTGGAAAATTGTTAGTGTAATCATTAATTTATCATCTATTTTGCCGATTTATATAAAAAGTAGCTTGTTTGCATGCTCTTTTATACTAAATAAATAACTTTTAAGAATTATGTACGCGGTTCCTAAAGTTGGACACTCTATGTCGAGCTGGGAGCTAAAGATGGACCGTAACGAACCCCTAAATATGGACAATCTCTATTTACACTAGAAAACGTATGTCCTGCTTTTGGGTCTAGCGATCTGAGAGGTATCCTGAAGCTGGACGCCTAAATTCAACTGTAACATAACCTCAAAAAGTTTCAAACTCTTTTAAATTTAATTCAAAGAGTAATTTCATAAAATATTGACGTGACCGTATAGTTAATAGTACAAATAATGCTAACAAAGAAATTTTTTACTGTTATAATCTTTTACTATACTAATTTTTTGTTGAAGGTGTTCAGCTTTCGGGTACTTTACTTTAAAAAGGCCGAAATGTTTTTTTATCCGTCATTTTTTAAATTTTAGTTTGTGTGTCGCGCTTTTGGATATGAGTCATGATTTCGCTGCATTGGATAATATATCTTTGAAAATAATTTTTAATAATTCATAAATTTAAAATAAAATTTAATTTATTTTTAATTTTTTAGAAAATGATATTTTTATGTCATGGTTTTCTATACCTTAACTAATGCTAAATTATTAGCGTGCTGTTCAAATTCGATTTAAGTGGTTATAGAAGTTTGTGCATGATAACAAATGTATGACTGTTTAAAGATTTAATTAGGGGAAAATATAAATTTTGTCATTTCTTTTTTATTTATTAACATATTTTGTGTTTCCAAATAACTGATTGTTACATGAATAATATAATATGTTGAAAATATCCACCTGAAATTTCCACCTGGAATTTCCACCTGGAATTTCCATCTGGAATTTCCATCTGGAAAATCCATCTGGATATCCAATAAATCCACCTAGATTGATTCGAAATCAAGATATAAATTGCACCTGCATTCCCCAGAAATCCAATTGGATAAATTCAACCAAGGTTCCCCAGAAATCCAGCTGAAAATCCAGCTGGAGATCCAGCTGGAATCCAGTCCATGCATGAATTTCCAGCTGGATATTTTCAACAGGGAATACAATATTGCAGCAGATATACAAATATTATCAAAGAATAATTTCCGAATAATTCAATTATTATAATAATAATAAATAGCACAGTCACAGCACATTTTAGAATTTGCACATATTTGATATTTATAGCTAGACTAAGCATTCGCGATAGATTATATAATTTTACAGTACGAGTACATATATAAGTGTATATAGTATAGACCTGAACAGTCCTAAAAATCCAAATTTGGTGATATATAACACTGTTTTCTTTCGGTAACGTTAAATCCTATTTTCCGTAATTTGGAACCGCAATCGAAAGATATCTCAACCTTATCAAACTTTCAATTAAAACTTATTTCAGTTATTTGAAATAGTATATTACGTAACAAGCGAGGTCAAATAGAAATGGTCCCAGATCGCACGTAAATTGGCACCCAAGCCGAAGGCGAGTGTGATAAACGTGTGATCTGAGGCATTCTTTTTTACTTCCCGTGTTGCGTATACTATTTTTCGGCCTAGCGAGGACGAAATCGTAAACTTTTCAATCGGGCGCCGGAAGGAAAGGTTATGGTTTCGTCCCGCTAGGCTGAAAAAGATTTTGAATGTGTTTTACTGATTTTATAGCAAGTTTGACCCCGATATACTATATATTTATATTTCATTTTATAAGAAATTAAAAATAAATTAAATTTTATTTTAAATTTATGAATTATTAAAAATTATTTTCATAGATATATTATCCAATGCAGCGAAATCATGACTCATATCCAAAAGCGCGCCACACAAACTAAAATTTAAAAAATGACAGATAAAAAAAATTTTCGGCCTTTTTTAATATTGGATTCGAATTCGTCGCTGAAAAATGTAAGGTAAAGTACCCGAAAGCTGGACACCTTCTAGAATAGAACTTAAAGATGGACAACAAAAAATTAGTATAGTAAAAGATTATAACAGTAAAAAATTTCTTTGTTAGCATTATTTGTACTATTAGCTATACGGTCACGTCAATATTTTATGAAATAACTCTTTGAATTAAATTTAAAAGTGTTTGAAACTTTTTGAGGTTATGTTACAGTTGAATTTAGGCGTCCAGCGTCAGGATACCTCTCAGATCGCTAGACCCAAAAGCAGGACATACGTTTTCTAGTGTAAATAGAGATTGTCCATATTTAGGGGTTCGTTACTGTCCATCTTTAGCTCCCAGCTCGACATAGAGTGTCCAACTTTAGGAACCGCGTACATAATTCTTAAAAGTTATTTATTTAGTATAAAAGAGCATGCAAACAAGCTACTTTTTATATAAATCGGCAAAATAGATGATAAATTAATGATTACACTAACAATTTTCCAAGCAATTCATTCCTTCATTCCGTACATGCCATTTGTTATTTACTAGTCTAAAAAAGTGTTCCGGTTTTGGGTACTTTACCTTATAAAAAATGTCCAAAAACACGAAAAAAAGCAATACATATATTTTTTTCCAAAATTCATTTTTAACCTCGTTTTTTCGGGGTTTAAGAAATTTATTACGTTATGGTACTATTTTTCCCTTATTGGCAATTACATCAGCTTTCAAACCCATTTTTTTGTATTTCTATCTTAATCCTATCGACAGTTCAAAATCGTACACTGTGTGCCGGCACTCGCGGGAGCGATAGCCACATTGGCAAGCTTAAGGGGGTTATCGTGCTACCATACGTGTAAAAAGTATAGCTCTGGTAGTGCTTATCCGACTGTACTTCCCTCTCTCTGTTTGCCTAAGAACTTTTGGGAATGGCTTTACACGCACACATAGTCACGCTAATCTGTGTGCGCGCAAGGCGCATGCGCGAGCAAGAAGACGCCAACGTCTCCGGTCCGACAACAGCGGAAAGCGTGTTTAGCTTATAACATACAAGATGATTGGAAGAACTCGTCGAGGAAGCTTTGTTAACAGTTTTTTAATTAAATATAAATATAAAATTAACCAAATATTTTGTATTATTACTTACTTATTATTATTTTTTATCTTTTATTATTATCCTGAATTATCCTTTATCTACAATTAAAACATATTTATGACGAATACCTCTTTCACATTTAATAAAAAAGAAAATTAAATTCATTAAATTTAAAATTACAAATTATAATTATGATTAATATTTACATAAATTTACTAATTTCTAATTTATTTACTCTAATCAACTATACACTTTTTACAATGTCAACTACGTTTCGCGCTTGTAATAAGCTATATGTATAGTACAGTTGGTTTACAGTGTTGCCACTTCTCACCTTCGCTATAGCTTCCTCCTCCTCCGTGTTTTAGAGACAATTCATCACACATACTTTGAAGTCTAATATTTTAACAACCGTGAGGCTAGCTTTTCTCAGTTTAAAGTATATTATTCTCGATATACTTTTAAATAAGTTAGTAGTTTTTCGAAGCAATGGTAATTTTTTGTAAAAGTTATAAGTAAAAATAGGCATTTCATGACGGCATCTCCATAAGGCTCTGTGTATAAATTTGCAACTTTAGGAATAAACTACTTTAAAACCATGCGGCTAGCTCGTCTGAAATTTAAATATATTATAAAACATACTTAAATGAATCTATCAACAAATTCTCGAAGACTTCGTAATTTTTGTCAAAATCTCGATAACCCCCTTAAGGGGATGCCTAACTTAATTTTCGCGCTCTACTATACCGACGATTCTCTATGTTCTTTGCTAACCTCTAAGGCAGATTTGATTTTTCAAATAACTTTGAAACGGCTTGCTTAATAGCAGTTCTGTTTGCATCAAAATATCATTTATAATTCGTAGAATGTGCGTAAACTTCTTTTTTGGCTGATTTCAATTCCAATTGAGAAATAAGTCAGTATTTTCAACAATAGGAAATGAAATCAGCCAAAAAAGAAGTCTACGCACATTCTACGAATTATAAATAATATTTTGATGCAAACAGAACTGCCATTAAGCAAGCCGTTTCAAAATTATTTGAAAAATCAAATTTACATTAGATGCTGTAGCAGAGAATATAGAGAATTGTTGGTACAGTAGAGCGCGGAAATTATGTTCGGCATCCCCTTAAGAGAGATTCTGGAGCTGCCGACGCGTACAGACGCGCGAGCGAACGGAGCCCTTTTTCGGGACACCAGAAGCGGTGCAGCGGGTGTGCAACGAGGCGCAAGGAAGGCGGCAGAGGAGTCGACGGGCAGGAGACGACCAGCCACACAAGCGAACGGCTGTTGGCAGGAGCGAGACGGCTGAGCGAGCGGCGCATTTGTCCTGTCAGCAAGCAACGCCCTATTGAAAAATCTTACGTAAGATCTTACGCCAATATCTGATCTGAATTTTTTTTATTTATAAAGGACTAAACACCGTGCAAAGTGTGGATAAACTCGTTATTAAAGAATTTTTTTTCGATGTGACTTATAATTTTTTCAGATGCGAAACTTAAACAAATTTTGTGTAGGAAAATTCTTTCAAAAAAAAAATTCTTTAATAACGAGTTTATCCACATTTTGCACTGTGTTTAGTCCTTTATAAATATAAAAATTTCAGATCTGATTTTGGCATAAGATCTTACGTAAGAACTTACGCAAGATCTTACGTAAGATTTTTCAATAGGGATATATGAACTTTAAAAAATAAAATTAATCATTTTACAAAGTTCCAAATTCAGATGACAATTTCTTGATCAAATAAGCTTGAAATACGAAAAAAAATCATATTAACGATTATTACTTGAGAGCAGGTATCTCGTTTTTCAATATTTTATTTTTACACTTCTTTAAAAGCAAATTAATTGTTTTTTCGTCTGCTATTTTACGATACAAATTTTGAATTTTGAATAGACTTACAAACCCCCTTAAATATACATTTTCTAAATATAGGGGATGTTTTTTATTTTTAGTTAAACATTACAAATAACTTTGTTTCATTTATTTATTGTTCTTCATAATTCATGTTACAAATGTTTGAAGCGTTTTCATTTTAAAGAAGAAAATTAAGCATAGAGATTACTTTAGCTTCTTTTTTGGACGAATGTTGTTGGTGTGTCCACATTTCTTCTTACGGCAATTAGTTGCTCGAGGATGAAGACGAGCATAACATTTGCGACAAATCATCTTATCACAATTGTATTTCTGGGCAAGTATTCTCAAAGTTGGCTCAATAACTCCTCCTCTAAGACGGAGAACCAGATGCAAAGTAGATTCTAAAAAATAAACCAAATTAAATATTTATTTACATTTTACTATTAAACCATTGTTTTGTGTTAATATAAGGATTTCAAATACAATTCAAAAATTTCTTTGTTACCCTTATACCTAGTTGTATTATATTACATATACACAGATGCACATTAAAGAGATTGAATATCAAAGCAAACTAATTACATATTTTAAACAAATTTTTTCTATTACATGCTTCTAATAATAGAGGGTCCTGGCATTTTTTTTTTGTTTTCTAATATAAGTAACTTACCCTATTGAAAGGATCTTATAAAACTTCATAAAGTAGTGTAAAAACCGCATAAAAAATGATAAATTTTTTATCGGATTTTATAAAATTTGCAGAATTTTTATAGTATTTTATAAGATAATTTCCACGTGGTATTGTACTTTAACAATATTCTAACAAATTATTGAACATAAAATGGTTATTATCCATTCTAATCTTGAAAATATTTCAGATTACATACAAATGCTATTCAACTTCTTATAAATCTTAACTTGAAATGGACTTATGACTCCAATTGAATATAATTTTGTAGAAAAAGTTAATACAATAAAATATAGCATGTGTATATAAATTTTCATTTGTTTATTTATTAAAGAATCAACGGGCTAATGCCCTATTACAATAGACTTAAAAACTAAATAACAGTATTAGCTAAGCTACTATTATATTGTAGCAGTTCACTAAGAGTAGCTTAAATAAAAGATTAAGAACTATTCTTAATATTAAATTTTTCAGGCAGAAAAAAAAATTTTATATATAGACCTACAAAATGTATTAGTATACAGTTATGGTACTATTGGGGAACACTACACTGTATTGCTACACTAGTGCTCATAGCTTTTAGAGGACAGATTTGCAAAACTATCATTTTTTACTGAATAAGTACATTAGTATTAAAAAGTTTCTTTTTGATATAAAATAAAACAAGTGTATAGTCTGTTGCTTTCTTAATTTCTAAAAAATAAAAAAATTAGAACTCGATTTGTGAACACTCTATGTATATTAGTAAAGACAAAAGTAAATATATTGTTAATATTAATGTAACAATATGCTTATAGCAGTCATTATATACTAAAATTAAAAACCAATAATTTTAATTAAATTTTTAAATTACACAATGTGTTAAAGTTTTTAACGAATTCTACAAATTTAATTATATCTTAATTTCCTAACAAGCATATAAAACAAGTCTATTTTAAAAAATTTAAATGATTACCTTTCTGAATATTGTAATCTGATAAAGTACGGCCATCTTCAAGCTGTTTTCCAGCAAATATTAAACGTTGTTGGTCTGGAGGTATACCTTCTTTATCTTGAATTTTTGCTTTGACATTTTCTATAGTATCGGATGCTTCAACCTCAAGCGTAATAGTTTTCCCAGTTAGGGTTTTCACAAAAATTTGCATTGTGAATTATCTAAAAAAAAAGAAAAGAAATAAAGAAATAAATAATTTAAATAATAGTAAATTTATTACATTAATGAAAAGTACCTTATAATATATATATATATTATAATTAAAATTTTCGAAAGCATTAAAATATTAGAATACAAACTTATATGTAAATCTCTTATATTACAAAGCATTGTAATAGGGTTGAACTGTAGGATATTAAATCTCGAATTAAATATGTATACAATGCGTCTTTTGTTAAATTATCAAATGAAATTATAAAATGACAATACCATGAAAATTTCAATGCTATACAAACAGACTAAAATTATCTTTTCAACGAAAAAAAAAAATTCATTTAGTTGAAAGAAAAAAAAATCAATTTATAACTGCAACATTAATATTGTAAAAGGTTTAACACAAAGGAAATGTTATTTAAAATCATTCGTTAAAATGTTTCCTACATTAAGGTTAAGATTAATCTATGATAAAATTTGTAATCGTTATTCGGAATATATTAAATTAGATATCATATAGCACCTGCTATAAAAAAATTTTTAATTTTAGTTTTTATATATTTTGCTTATTGTTTATTTTAAATTTATTTTAAATATTGAAAAATATAAAATCTTACGGTTCTATAACACGTGGTCGTTACACGCACTCGCATGGAAAGATAGATAAAAGATTGTAGTTAAAGTTCATATAATTTTTAAGGCTTTTTACCAGAAATTCTACGGAAAATAAAAATTGGAAACGTAGATTTCATGTCGCTTATACAGTAGTCTAAGTCTGTTGTGACGGAATAACGTTGTAACTTACGCGTTTACTCGTTTCTAGACAGCGTCAAATATCAAGTAAAAGAACCGCGACTATTCAAATATTTTATTCGTAAAAATCCCTGTTAAAAAATCTAAGCTCAGATCTGACCTGAGATCTGATGCCAAAATCTGATCTAACGAAAAAACTAAGTCTATCTAATCGAAAAATTCTAAGTCAGTGAAAAAAAAATTATTCTAAAACCCTGTTTATTTTTCATTTTGAACGATTTTGGACCGTTCTAAATGGTGGTCAGAAGCACTTTCAAAAAAAGCTTCTAAAAAAATTTTTGCGGAGAACGGACGGCTAAGTCCGGTGAAAAAATAAGAAAGTTGCTGCTTTCGGGCATCGTCAGCAGAAAAATAGTACATATCTAGCCGCGTATAATAGGAAAACCTAAGAACATATGTAACTGTCGACCGAAGCGAAGGCTTAAATATTATCTGAAACCTTATTTATTATACACAGCTATGTACGTAATATACTATTGTTTGAAAATCTTGTTTCTTTCGTTATGAACAATTTTGTCAATGTCCCAAAAATTATTAAAAAAAAAAGTTTCAAACCCTGGACAACTATTTATATTTTAACGCGAGATATGGCGCGTTGGTCGAGCGCGGGCTATTTGAATTTAATAGAAAAAATGCTGTGAGAATTAAAGGTTGTATATATATAAAATAATGGAACACTTGTTTTGGTTAACTGTAGACTATTTAATGTAAAGAAATAGAAAAAATACAATTGTAGGTTAAGGTTTAAACGCGTAGCGATCATCGAAAGACCAGAGCGGCACAGTGATTGCTCTCTATTTCTTTTAAAATCAACTGGACCTCTAGAGAAGTTACTCGTGTAAAGGTCGTAGCTGAAGTGAAGTCTCCCCGGCTGCAGCGGAGCCCGCCGCCGCGCCACCCAAGGAAGGGGGGCCATCCACGCCTTTAGCGGACCGGCAAGGCTCAGTCCGCTAAAGGTTCTTTATGGCGGGCATTATTAGCAGAATGACGCATAACGTTATAGTAATGATGCCCTTTGTTTATTTCGCTTACATGTGTTGTCTTCCAGACTGTCTGGAAGCATGGGGTTTTCCCGACAATTATAATCTGTTGGACGCGTGCAGACGCGCATTTCTCCCGCTTATTATTACTATATTGCGTCCGAGCCTTATTCTATAGAGTGACTTTTTACGAGTAAAACATTTAAATATTCGCGCTTCTTTTACTTAACATTTGACGCGATAAACGAGCAACGTGACGCGTAAGGTAAGGCGTTATACCGTCACAGCTTTCCCCTTATGGAAGTTGTTGGTTCTCATCAACAACTTAATGGTAGGAGTCCTAATCTCTCGCTACTATTAATTGCTTCAGGAGAACCGTTGCAGGTACTATCTTATTGGCGTATACTATTCTATGCCCCTTTTGCATTCTTTTTCTTACGTTCACTTCGCTTAAAATTTCTGTAAATTTAAATGGTCCAGTTTGATGTTTACCAAACTTGGAGGTACGAAGTTCCTTAATTAAATAAACTAAATCGCCTACCTAGAAGGATTTTACATTTAACAATTCATCATAATAACGCTTGTACCTGTTTTTCTATTTTTCTACGGTGGCTCGGTGTTGGGTATAGCACATTTTGTTTAGGAGTTTATCTACTAATTCTACATATGTCAAATGAACAGTTTGCTTTTGGAATTCAGATGGTATGGTGGCGGGTTTTCCGAAAAATACTTCATGGGGAGTGAAGTCATGAGCTTCGTGGACCTGTGTGTTGTATGAAAACATAGCAAATCTAATCCATTCGTCCCAACTATCAATGGTGCATTAATGCCTGAGATATTCTATGAAACTGTGATCAGAGATTAGGGAGAGATTGCTGGTGAGGTATATATAGCGAACCCGTGCTCGTCCGATTCAGCCGTGCACTAGCGCCGCCTCACGGATGCGTATAGGAACCATACACATTTAGCCTTCCCTCCCTCGCTTGCTTCTTTTCGTGGGGTACGATGGTGAGGGAATATGTGTATGTAGAGGCGGAGGGGAAGCACGACAAACGCAGCGTGCCGTTACCGACCGACTCATATGCTTGTATAATATAGCATTTTGTTTACGAGGAGATGAACAAATTTTTATGTCTGCAAAATTCTGAGAGCTCGATATATATTTTTTTTCTATACGTTCTAATAAGATATACGTACATAATGTTTTACAATGTCTGTAGCTACTTGTAATTGTAAAGTTTATATTGTATAAGTTTGAAATAAATGTTATCGATAAGGCATATAAATTTAGATTTTACATATCTTCGTATATATGCCACAATTCTATTAACTTACTATTCTAATTCGACAATATTTAAAGAATTATAAGTAAGTATTGCATGTATTTGAACAATAATTATTAGTGGGTAGGTAGCTAAACATACGTGACTTCTTAATCTGTATTTTTAATTAAGATATTAGCGGAGTGGATAGGGCGATAGACTTCTAAATTTTTGAATAAGGTTCAAATCTTCGAAAATTTTTTTTTTTTTATAAACGTAATTTTTATTGCTACGTAAGCTCTTTATTAATTAAATTAAAATAAATAATAAATTAAAGAATTTTTTTTTTGATAGTAATTTTTTTTCGCGCGTCTCGCTGGACGACAGCATTACGAGACGCTATTAATTCAAATAATAGATTGTTTAAAAAAAATTATGAGCGAATTGTGATGTCCGGATTTTTAAGCGCTAATGCCGCAGCGCATTTTCGCACGGCCGAAGGCTCGCAGCGGCGACGCGACTCGGCCAGCGCGGGAGCGCATCGTCAGCGCGACGATCGAGATAACGCCGCTCGAGCATCTTGATCGCGGCAACGATGCGATGCGCTACAATAATAGACATAACGAAACCTTTATTTCTTTTCCTTCCAATTTTATTTCTTTGGAACAATTCTGTTTGCGCGCCGCTCACAGGAAGGACACCGGAGTCCTCCGCGCGCAGCGAAAGTCGACCAGCGGGTCGACTTTCCTCGATGCCCCGCGCCTTCCCGGGCCGGACCAACTGCACCGAAGTTTCGGGTATCCCCGGGAAGTGTGGGAACAGCGCGAGCTAGGAACGCTGCGCCCGCATATGCTCGACACCCTGCCTGTTCGCGGACGCGGACTCAGCCTCGGCCGACACCAGAGTGGCTTCAAGTGTCCGCACGAAGCGCGAGAACAGCGCGAGCGGTGCACGCGGAAAAGTTAACGTATTGCGCTTCCCACGAAGCGGAGGCAGAATAGAAACCCTGGTGTAGTCTGCCGGCACTGAGTTAGCGTCTGGCAATATCCGAGCCTCTGAAAGAGGAGCAATGCTACTGGGGAGGGAAATAACCGCCAACTTCGTTTTTTTTTTCGTCTCCGCGGTGCAACGGAGAGATGCGACTCAGTCGCGATTGAACGGACCTCCGGAAAGGTCGCATTTTCATTCTTTTTCGATATAAAGGCTCTCCGCCGCACCAACTCCTCCAACGCGCCTCGATCAGGAGTGGAGTCGTCGCGATCAAAGGCCGGCGCATCGAGTGCTCACGCGAGGCCATTCGCGATCATAACTTCGCGAAACTCCAGCTTTAATTCATTTATTAGTTTCCACTGGTTCGCCACGATCGGTTTCCGCTATCAATAGTGTCGTGCTTGTAATAACTGTGATCGCAGAAATTACGAAATACAAAGGTGTGAATTTAAGTGAAGTGACGATCTAATTATTTTTATTCCCAACTCCCTTGCGATCCTTACGCCGTACCGCCACCGTTCTCGCGAACGCGCAGCCCTGCAGCCAAAGCAGTCGCCGACCCAGTCGCGCAGCCCCGCAGTGAATAGCAGCGAACGCGTCGGTCGCCGTACGCAGCCATCACAAAGGTAAGTGGCAACGACCTTGCGAACCGTGGTGCTTGCGCGGCACCTGCAATTCCCAAAATCGCAAAGGCGGGCGTTGTGGATCGAGAAAAATTAAATACTATGCTCGCGGAAATATCAGCCTTCCCGCTCGGGACGTAACAGTGGTGACTTGCGGTGGGATATTTTACCGAAATTTCCTCGGGGAAAGTAGAATATCGAAAGAACAACGCCCGAATTTGCGTTGTTCTTTGTGAATAAAATAATTAATTATTTTATTTAATAATAAATAATACAATAAGAATAAAAAAAAAAAATTATGATGAGAATTGAACCTCCGTACCTTGGCTTACTAGCCAAGGAGCTTAACCGTTGCGCTATTAACCCTATCGCTAAAAATGACGTTATAAAATGACGTTATAATACGACGTCATTAATAACGTTATTGCTGAGGCTACAATTTTGGACCCTTTTTAACGTTATTCAATAACGTTATTTTCCGATTACAGTAGAAAACTCTATTTTAACGTTATTTTTCGCTATGAAATAACGTAATTTTCAGCTTTGTGGGATATTTGGCTTGAACAATGACGTTATTTCTAGATCTTAAATCCGCACATCAAATGACGTTATTCGTTAATGAAGTGTAGATACGAAGAACGTCATTTTTACCATAAAAAATGTTGTACGGATTATAACGTTATTTCTGCAATATACAGCATGCTTAGTAAATAACGTCATTTTTCCTAGTTTTGTAGTGGTCATTAACGTAATTTTCTTTTGGTCCGCTGAAGCAAAAAATTACGTTATTTTCGCAATGCACGAAGGTCCGTTCTAAAAACGTCATTTTCCAAAATTCAAGGAAGTTTGCACAATGACGTCATTTTTGCAAAGTGAATTCCCTTTGCAGAATAACGTCATCGCACAAGACTATTTTCCGCTATAAAATAACGTTATTTTCAGCATTGTGGGGTATTTTGCTTGAACAATGATGTTATTTCTAGAATTTAAATCCGCACATGAAATGACGTTATTCGTTAATGAAGTGTAGATACGAAGAACGTCATTTTTTCTGTAGAAATGCTGAACGGATTATAACGTAATATACAGCATGCGTAGTAAATAACGTCATTTTTCCTAGTTTTCCTAATTTTTGGGAATTTGACTAAGTCCATCACCTAAAATATTTCTAAGTCCTTGAAAAAAATTATTTTTGTGGAACCATGTTTTAACGCGTTTTGGACCATTTCCTGTCGATATAAATTGTCGAATTTCGCGAGTGTTTTGTGAGGTACCACATAAACTTACGTAAATTACATTAATGCCCACGCATTTTGCTCTTTTTGGTCAGCAATGGCAAAAATAAAAAAAGAAGTTAAATTATGCTCGGTGAGCAACGATTTATACATTTTAGTGGAATTCCTAAATGAAACCGAGCCATCTAATAACAAACCTTTAACCAACACTGAATATTTGAACCAGCTAGTAAAAGGAAAATATTTGAATATTTCATCAGTCGTAGAAGAAGAGAAAATCGTCAATTGAATTTGCCATTCAACTGCGACTTTAGTACAGCTTCCAAAATGAAAATAAAATTATAAAATGCAAAATTTGATCAGCATCCAGCTAAAATGATAGCTGTAGGTGTTAAGTAATATACTGTGGATGTGTACACATGTATATATATGTGTATATATATTTTTATTCTTGACAAGTGATTTTTTGTACAAAATACCAACTGAATACTTTCCTTGTTCATTTTTTTATACGAAGGCTCCATAGGCAACAAATTTTGAAAATATAAGTATCTATAGACTATAGAAAGTCACTCAACCAGCTATAAAAGGGAATACAAGAACCAAAGAAAGAAATTGGATTGACCATTGTAAATATTTTTATCATCTGGACCCTTCGTATAAAGAAATCAAGAAGGATAATCTTACTTATGTATCCGTATAAAAATTAGCAAATGATAAAAATATTGACACCGGTCAATATAATTTTTTTTTTTTTGAGTCTTGTATTCCCCTTTACATCTTATCACGTGACTTTCTTTTCTCCAGATATTTATACTTTCAAAAAAGTTCTCTAATGGGCCCATCGGCTAAAAAAATCAACAGGAAAGTCAGTTAGTATTTTGTAAAAAAAAATCACTTGACACGCTATAAAAGGGAATACAAGACTCAAAAAAAAGAAATTATATTGACCAGTGTCAATTTTTTTAAGATTTACTAATTTTTTGTACGGAATACGAAATTAAGATTATTCTTGTAGATTTCTTTATACAAAGGGTCCAGGTGATAAAAATATTTACACCGGTCAATCTAATTTCTTTCTTTGTATCTTGAATTCCCTTTTATAGCATATCGATTAACTTTTTTTACAGAATACTAATTGAAGACTTTCTTGCTTGTTTCTTTATATGATGGGACAATAGGAGAAAATCATTGTACCTCTAAATATCTTGAGAAAAGAAAGTTAAGAGAAAATATTCTTCTGTGAGTGAATATCTTTATGCGCTTACAATTATTTATCTTGTACACATTGTATTTTCCCTTCGAGTCTTATGTATTCCCTATTATAACTTGTCAAGTGACTTTCTTTACTCTAGATACTTATATGCTCAAAATTATTCTCTCATGGACCCATCGTATATAGAAATGAACAAGGAAAGCTTACAGTTGGAATTTTGTACAAACAATTACTTGACAAGAGTAAATAAATAAATATATATATATATATCCATAATATATTACTTACCATCTACATGTATCATTTTAGCTGGATGATGCTCGAATTTTGTATTTTATAATTTTGTTTTTTTTTTGGAAGCTGTACTAATGCTGCAGTCGAATGGCCAATTCAAATTGATGATTTTCTCTTCCACTATGACTGATGAAATATTCAAACCTTTTTCTTCTACTAGCCAATTCAAATATCCAGTGTTGGTTAAAGGTTTGTTAGTAGACGGCTCGTTTTCATTTATCGATTCCACTAAAATGCACGTATCGTTAGTCACAGAGCATAATGCGGCTTATTTTCATATTTTTCATTGCTGACGAAAAAGTCAAAATGCAAGAACACATATCACGATTAGATGACATTAATGTAATTTATGTGAATTTATGTGGTACCAACACACGCGTAATTCATGTATGTGCGAGCACGTAGCACGATTAGGTGTGTATAAGGTTAAGAAGATCCTAATACAATTGAGGCGATACTGCGCTTCTTGAATCTCTTGCCTTGTGCACGAACACACATGAATTTGGCAAGCGTTGACATCAGGTAAGCTAACGTAAGCTACATTAATGTCATCTGATCGTGCCACGTCTTCTTGCATTTTGCCTTTTGAGTCAGCAATGGCAAAAATAAAAAACGAAGATAAATTATGCTCTGTGACTAACAATACGTGCATTTTAGTGGAATCCATAAATGAAAACGAGCCGTCGAATAACAAACCTTTAACCAACACTGGATATTTGATCTGGCTAGTAGAAGAAAAAGGTTTGAATATTTCATCAGTCATAGAGGAAGAGAAAATCATCAATTTGAATTGGCCATTCAACTGCAGCATTAGTACCGCTTCCAAAAAAAAAACAAAATTATAAAATACAAAATTCGAGCATCATCCAGCTAAAATGATACGTGTAGATGGTAAGTAATATATTATGGATATATATATATTTATTTATTTACTCTTGTCAAGTAATTGTTTGTACAAAATTCCAACTGTAAGCTTTCCTTGTTCATTTCTATATACGATGGGTCCATGGGAGAATAATTTTGAGCATATAAGTATCTAGAGTAAAGAAAGTCACTTGACAAGTTATAATAGGAATACATAAGACTCGAAGGGAAAATACAATGTGTACAAGACAAATAATTGTAAGCGCATAAAGATATTCACTCACAGAAGAATATTTTCTCTTAACTTTCTTTTCTCAAGATATTTAGAGGTACAATGATTTTCTCCTATTGTCCCATCATATAAAGAAACAAGCAAGAAAGTCTTCAATTAGTATTCTGTAAAAAAAGTTAATCGATATGCTATAAAAGGGAATTCAAGATACAAAGAAAGAAATTAGATTGACCGGTGTAAATATTTTTATCACCTGGACCCTTTGTATAAAGAAATCTACAAGAATAATCTTAATTTCGTATTCCGTACAAAAAATTAGTAAATCTTAAAAAAATTGACACTGGTCAATATAATTTCTTTTTTTTGAGTCTTGTATTCCCTTTTATAGCGTGTCAAGTGATTTTTTTTTACAAAATACTAACTGACTTTCCTGTTGATTTTTTTAGCCGATGGGCCCATTAGAGAACTTTTTTGAAAGTATAAATATCTGGAGAAAAGAAAGTCACGTGATAAGATGTAAAGGGGAATACAAGACTCAAAAAAAAAAAAATTATATTGACCGGTGTCAATATTTTTATCATTTGCTAATTTTTATACGGATACATAAGTAAGATTATCCTTCTTGATTTCTTTATACGAAGGGTCCAGATGATAAAAATATTTACAATGGTCAATCCAATTTCTTTCTTTGGTTCTTGTATTCCCTTTTATAGCTGGTTGAGTGACTTTCTATAGTCTATAGATACTTATATTTTCAAAATTTGTTGCCTATGGAGCCTTCGTATAAAAAAATGAACAAGGAAAGTATTCAGTTGGTATTTTGTACAAAAAATCACTTGTCAAGAATAAAAATATATATACACATATATATACATGTGTACACATCCACAGTATATTACTTAACACCTACAGCTATCATTTTAGCTGGATGCTGATCAAATTTTGCATTTTATAATTTTATTTTCATTTTGGAAGCTGTACTAAAGTCGCAGTTGAATGGCAAATTCAATTGACGATTTTCTCTTCTTCTACGACTGATGAAATATTCAAATATTTTCCTTTTACTAGCTGGTTCAAATATTCAGTGTTGGTTAAAGGTTTGTTATTAGATGGCTCGGTTTCATTTAGGAATTCCACTAAAATGTATAAATCGTTGCTCACCGAGCATAATTTAACTTCTTTTTTTATTTTTGCCATTGCTGACCAAAAAGAGCAAAATGCGTGGGCGTTAATGTAATTTACGTAAGTTTATGTGGTACCTCACAAAACACTCGCGAAATTCGACAATTTATATCGACAGGAAATGGTCCAAAACGCGTTAAAACATGGTTCCACAAAAATAATTTTTTTCAAGGACTTAGAAATATTTTAGGTGATGGACTTAGTCAAATTCCCAAAAATTAGGAAAACTAGGAAAAATGACGTTATTTACTACGCATGCTGTATATTACGTTATAATCCGTTCAGCATTTCTACAGAAAAAATGACGTTCTTCGTATCTACACTTCATTAACGAATAACGTCATTTCATGTGCGGATTTAAATTCTAGAAATAACATCATTGTTCAAGCAAAATACCCCACAATGCTGAAAATAACGTTATTTTATAGCGGAAAATAGTCTTGTGCGATGACGTTATTCTGCAAAGGGAATTCACTTTGCAAAAATGACGTCATTGTGCAAACTTCCTTGAATTTTGGAAAATGACGTTTTTAGAACGGACCTACGTGCATTGCGAAAATAACGTAATTTTTTGCTTCAGCGGACCAAAAGAAAATTACGTTAATGACCACTACAAAACTAGGAAAAATGACGTTATTTTCTAAGCATGCTGTATATTGCAGAAATAACGTTATAATCCGTACAACATTTTTTATGGTAAAAATGACGTTCTTCGTATCTACACTTCATTAACGAATAACGTCATTTGATGTGCGGATTTAAGATCTAGAAATAACGTCATTGTTCAAGCCAAATATCCCACAAAGCTGAAAATTACGTTATTTCATAGCGAAAAATAACGTTAAAATAGAGTTTTCTACTGTAATCGGAAAATAACGTTATTGAATAACGTTAAAAAAGGTCCAAAATTGTAGCCTCAGCAATAACGTTATTAATGACGTCATATTATAACGTCATTTTATAACGTCATTTTTAGCGATAGGGAAGTCACTTGTAAATTTTTGCTAAAAAATTATATATGTTTATATATCTAATTTGCATTTAACAATAATTAGAATATTAATAACATGAATTTATTAATGATAATAATAGTAATAATTTTAAAAAAACAACAGAAACAATAATGATTTTTTCTCATAATAATAATAGTTATAACAATAATAACAATAGTATCTATAATGATGACAATAATAATAATAATAAATATAACAAGAACACAAATAACAGAAGTTGTTAAATATTTTATTGTTGTCAAAATACATTTTATTTTTTTAAAGTTATAAAAATAATAAATTTCAATTATTAAAAAGTAAAAAGACAGAATGTAGACTAATCAGCTGTTTAAAAGTGTCCTCCAGCGCTTTTCGTTTGCATTCCCCTTCCCAAGTCAAAAAGCAAGGAGCTATACAAGCCGAGGCGAGCAGAGTGGGGGAACTCGAGCAAAATGTGTATGGTTCATACACACACCGCCAGGAGCGCCGTTGTCGAAATCGCCACGCTTTTTTAACACGGCACTGGCAATCTCTCCCTAATCTCTGCTGTGATGCGATCTTTCTAAGGAGCCTAGATATTGGGGACAAAAGGCTGAGGATTTGATTCGCTTAATCTTGAAAATATTGCAGACTTGTTGCATAATTTTACTACAGAAGATCGTCCCCTGATCGGTCTGAATGATCTTAGGGCAACCATGTCGACTGATGAACTGCTCGGCTAGTGCTGTGGCTACTGAGATAGAATCTATATGGGCAAGGGGAATTGCGTCTGCAATGTCCATTTGTACTTTATCTAAGGCAGCTTGAGGTGTGTCGGTTCTCTGCATTGGTTGTCACATTTTTACTCTCTGTAGTTTATTCTCCTGGCAGCTTGGGCAAGAGCGATTGGCAAGAAAAATCTTACGTAAGTTCTTACGTAAGATCAATAGGGTGGTAACCATAGTTCTTGACGTACAGTAAAAAGACTGACCTCTATTCTACACAAGGTCTTGCAATATAGGTTATTTTTTGCTTCCAAACTAAATCAAATCTTCTTAGCTTAATTTTAATATACATCCTTCTTAAATCTATCATTCACGATTCTACTAAAGGACATGAATCTATTAAACTCTGCTTTAGATAATGTACAAATGGATAATTAATTTTTTTAATAATATTTCTTAAGAAACTCAAAATGGGCGTGCATCTTGTTCCAGCGCAAACCGGAAGTCCTTCTTAGAATTAACCGAAGAACATGTGTGAATTTTTTCAGAATTTTTTGAATGATTTTTTATTTTTTTTTATTAGTCTATCTTTTGAAAAATGCAAATATCATTTCTATTTATGAAGCGCACTTTATGGCAGGGACGAGGTAGCCCGCCGCTTCGCATAACTAGACACGGTAAAACCAGCTATTTAAGGGCAGCAGCACTCGAGCTGGAAAAAACCGCAATCCCCTGTCCAACGGACAACAGCTGAAAAGCGAGTCAATGCGAGATTCTGTCTGAAACTTTGTGAATTGTATTTCTCGCTCGAGAATATAAGTCCGAGGCTAGAAGACGTTATCTCAAGGCGTTGAGAGTGAACATTTTAGTACTCATTCGGAAATTCAAAGCCTCGCATAAATTGGATGCGTGTTCATAATACCTGATAAGTACGAAATCCGCTCGGAACGGGCAGCGACGTCACAGTAATATTAACGGAATGCTGAACAAAAGTCATGAGACTTCACAAAGTAAACATTAACGCGCAAGAGCCTTAAAGCATGAGTTCTAAATTTGTGCGTTTATTTAATTTCAAGTCAGAGTGATTTTAAAAAGTGATGTGTTAAAGAAAGAATAAAGAAAAGAGTAAAGTAAATGAAAATTTACACTTTCTTTGTTCGAGAGATTAATATAGAATTAAAAATTAACAAAATTTCTTTTTCTCAAGTCAAAATATCTTTTGATCAAATATGAGTTCTATTGGTACTGGGGTAAAGTTGCATCTCGTTATAATTATATTGAAATATGAATTGAAGCTAACAAATTTTTTTAATAAGTACAATTTATTTATTTTCAGTATGATTTGTCAGCTTCGCAATTTTCACCCGATGGTCGTGTATTTCAAGTGGAATACGCACAGAAGGCAGTTGAAAATAGTGGGTAAGAATTTCAAAACATTTTATTTGAAATAACCATAAAAATCTTATATACTACAATTGCGGGCTGTACATTATTATTGTAAATATTTTTATTGCATTATTATTATTATTTTTATTATAGATTTACTGTAAATGTTTATTTTCTGAAAATACAATAATATTTATTGATCTTGGAATCTTATTTCTATATCTTTAAGTAATTCTAATTTTTTAATTTATATCTACTTCTAGCTATTATTTTATTATTTTATAAGATAAATACAAAATAGACTTTTGTAAAATACTTAAATACTTGATTTTAGAATTTACTATGTTAATTTACAGAACAGTAATAGGCCTTAAGGGGAAAGATACAGTCGTTTTTGCAGTTGAGAAGCTAATAACATCTAAACTGTATGAGCCATTTACAAATAAAAGAACTTTCACAATAGATCAACACATAGGAATGTCAGTTTCTGGGCTTATTTCAGATGCTCGACAAATTGTAGAAACTGCACGTTCAGAAGCTGCAAATTATAGAGCACAGTATGGTGTTTGCATTCCTTTGAAATATTTAGTTGATAGAATATCAATGTACATGCATGCTTACACATTATACTCAGCAGTTAGACCTTATGGATGTTCAGTGATAATGAGTGCCTACCAAGACAAGAATCCAGAAATGTATATGATAGATCCATCGGGAGTTTCTTATGGATACTATGGCTGCGCTATAGGTAACATACTTTGTAATTGATAAGTCACATGAGAAAAAATAAAAAATTTAATTTTCTTAAAAATGATGATTCATATTATTCTCACATTTGGATCACATGAATGTTCCATCGTAGTCGCTAGATTTATCATTATCATACAACAATTATGTGATCCACGTTTAATCTTAATGTAATTGGTATGATCACCCACCAATGCCAGCTTGAGTGCTGATTGGACAATTATTGTAATTTTTAATTAACAATTACTCAATAATTAAAGGAACGTTTTTTTATCAAGGTATATTCTGTTATTAAAATAATTTTGAACATACCTTTTACCTTTAAACTGCTGGCACTGGTGTAAATTTTTACTAAGATACAGTAAAAAATGTAATATCTGTTTTCACAATATGAGAGTAATTATTATTTTACATTTAGGTAAAGCTAAACAGTCAGCCAAAACAGAGATCGAGAAACTAAAATTATCCACAATGGATTCAAATGAATTGGTTAAAGAAGCAGCTCGTATAATTTATTTAGTACACGATGAGTTAAAAGATAAACAATTTGAGCTTGAAATGAGTTGGGTTGGAAAGCAGACTTGTGGAAAACATGAAAGAATTCCTTTAGACATTAAATCAGAGGCTGAAACCAGAGCATGCCAAGCCCTAGCTGAAGATTCCGATAGTGACACTGAAGAGATGTAAACTTGTCATCGTTCTGCTTTATTTGAAAACACTGTCCAAATGAAGATTCAGTTGAATTCAATAATACAATTATTATTCGTATCGATCAATTATTTAATTTATATAAACAAAATACATCAGAAAAAGTATATTTCTTCAAATAAGGAAATAAGTTAAATAAAAAAAAAAGTTATATTTACTGTTTTTTTTTTTTAAACATACATTCTTTAATCTTTTTCTTTTTGAAAGAAATTGCTGTGGCAGAGTGTTGGTTTCTTGTCGCAGGTGCTGCAGGTAGTGAACAAATTGGTGTCTCAGTGGAACGGTGGTTTGTTGATGTGCTTGTTAATAGCTGTGCTAAGACTATTAGAAGGTAAAGTATTGTTACACAAGCAAAAAATATATGAGTACAAAACTAAGAAACGAAATGCTTTGATAATTCTTAATGTAATCATTAATTTGATTGATTTATTTAAAAAATAATCTATTTTCATCTCTTTTATCTCTTTTATCTCTTTTATATTAAATAAATAAGTTTAAGAAGGGTACACATGGTTCTTTTAGCAGACCCTATCGCTAAAAATGACGTTATAATATGACGTCATTAATAACGTTATTGCTGAGGCTACAATTTTGGACCTTTTTTAACGTTATTCAATAACGTTATTTTCCGATTACAGTAGAAAACTCTATTTTAACGTTATTTTTCGCTATGAAATAACGTAATTTTCAGCTTTGAGGGGTATTTGGCTTGAACAACGACGTTATTTCTAGAACTTAAGGTAACTCTATAGTTTTTTAATATTTCTCAAATCTTATAAACAATTGATAGATATATTCACGAATATATACGGAATATAATGAAATAAAATTGGAGGTCAGTTATCGTGGAAAAATAATAAATAATAATATTGAAAGTTGAGGTACTCAACAGTATCTCTTATGAGAATATTACTCATACAGACAGGAAATGAAAGAAATTTTTATTCTTAACGATCCGTGACAAAATAGCAAAACTGTGTTTTAATAAATAAATTTCCTAGCTTTCGAAAAATATTTAAATTATTGTGCATTACCGTGTAAAATAAAAAGATATTAATTATTAAAGTCAGCAAAATCTTGTTTCGATGGTTAGTTTTTGAAGTCAGTAGAAATTTGGCAACGTCGCAACTTGGTCATGCAATTGGCGCGAATATCGCACTGTTTGAATTACGCCGGCAACAACCATGAATACACGTTGTGGTTATTAAAATTATATAAAAATCTTTTTTGCGAAATTATTTTTTTTTTATAATCGAATAAAAATAATAAAATTAGACTTAATTATTAACTAGTTAACAATATGAAAAGTAAATAATAAATAGCAAAACATAACATAACGACCTCTGTCGGGTATGCTAAGAATGAGGTGAGAGAAAAGGAGAGAGACATTACACTGTTGCCACGTATTAATAACAGCATCGAATCGCAGTTAAATTGACAACTTAAATTTTTTTTATAACGCTTTATACGAACAAATTAGTACTAAATAATATGTCAGATTATGCTAAAAATTTAAAAAATATTTTTTTAATACGTTTTGTATGCCAATAAAGAATTTTAAAGAAAAGTTATTTTTGTATCTATACTGACTAGAGAGTACCGATAGAGCTACCTTAAATACGCACATGAAATGACGTTATTCGTTAATGAATTGTAGATACGAAGAACGTCATTTTTAACATAAAAAATGTTGTACGGACTATAACGTAATATACAGCATGCTTAGTAAATAACGTCATTTTTCCTAGATTTGTAGTGACTATTAAGGGGAGGTCGTACCATCCTACATTACCGACCGCGATACGAATCACTGTTTCCAACGTTTCACTATCATTTATTAGTGAAATAATGCACAAATTAAATTCCACTCAAGAAATTCATTGAAGAAGAGGGCTCAACTAAGATAATTGTAATACGGAGTCAAAAATCGTCGCTACCTTACTAGCAAATAAGCAATGGCGCTGCGATCGTTCAACTCAACATCGTTTGCCCAGCCAGCCATTTAAGACAAGATGGGGGTTCATCCGGCCATTTAAAGCAAGCACTTACCTGTCAGTTGTAGCAGACTGGGCTACGTATTGAAATACATACGCACGTTCTAAAATACTCGGTCTAAAGTAAATTTTTGAATGTGCCTCCATTTTGATCAATACATAGCCGTACTCGTCTTTCGAATGCATTTACAGTTTTTCTGAGTACGTTCTCTGGTATGCTTCGACACGCCTGTCTGATCCTTTCTTTGAGGTCTTCTGGTGTCGTAGGAACAGTCGAATAAACAATATTTTTCAAATATCCCCATAGAAAAAAATCTGGCGGCGTCAGATCCGGTGATCTTGGTGGCCAAGCTACAGGCCCACCTCGGCCAATCCAGCGATTTGGGTAATTTAAATTTAAGAATTTTCTCACAATACGGGCGAAATGTGCCGGCGCACCATCCTGTTGTAACCACATACTTTCAATGATCTCTTCATCTACTTCTTGTAACATAGCAGCTAATTCATTTTGCAGTAAGTGTAAATATGCTTGTTGTGTAACATTTCCGTCAAAGAAGTAAGGGCCTATAATATGGCCATTTAGAATACCACACCAAACTGTTACCTTCCATCGATGTTGATGATCTACTTGACGAACCCAATGAGGATTATTTTCAGAATAATAATGACTATTATGACGGTTCAGTACTCCATCACTTTGAAATATAGCCTCGTCACTAAACATGGAATGGAAGAAGAACATGTGATCAGCCTGTTGACCCAAAGCCCATCTGCAGAATCTCACCCGCAAAACTTTATCTTCATCAGAAAGGGACTGATTAAGTGAGATATGGTAAGGATGATAGTGATTCACTCGCAAAATTCTACAAACTGTTGCCTGTGATATATCCAACTCTCTACTAATTTGTCGTTGACTTATGTGTGGATTTATGACTACCATCCCAAGGACTGTTACAATAATAGCTTCGTTATTGTTTAAAGGTTTCTTCCTGCGTTTACGTTTTAGCTCTCCAGCCCTACCTCTTTCTATCAGTCGCAAAATAGTTTTGTGGTCAGGATGACGTTTATTCGGATATTGTTCTGCATACTTTCGAGCTGCTTCTCTTGCATTGTTCCCACAAAAACCATAAACAATAATCATATCGATGATTTCTGTCGGAGGATAGTCTGCCATTTTGATAATAATATGAGACAAAAAAAGTGAAAGAGATATTGCAGAATAAATGCTCTGGGGATATTATGATTGCCTATTAGATTTGCTAGAGAAAATTATTGATACAGATCAATACCAAGCATCTCTGTCAGTACGTCATAGCATTATTTATACTATCGCGTTAAAAACCAGTATCGACTCATCGCGCGCTGCCTCCTTATGCCTCATGGCGTGTAGTTAGTAGTAGTCGCTCCATGCTCGTCGCGTCGACTTAGATAATTGCCTGATAATTGATGCGACTGCAGAGGTCAACTGGACCCCATGACATAACATCATGTTTGAATGTAAAATTTTCCGCTCTTTTAATTTCTGAGGTCAAAAGTTGGTGTTCCTATTTAAAAAAACTACTTTGACTTTGAAATGACCTTGAAACTTGACCCCAAGGTCATGGTCAAGGTCACCATTGGATTTCCCCCTCTGAACCCTACAACTTTTACATTTAACGTTTTTTTCCATCTCCCGTACTTTTCGAGATATTTGCCTGGGGCAATTAAAATGAATCACCCTGTATAAATTGCACCTGCATTCCCCACAAATCCAACTAGATAAATTCAACCAAGGTTCCCCAGAAATCCACCTGGATTTCCAGCTGGATATTTTCAACAGGGAAGACCAAGGTAGTTGGCGCGATGACGTGATTTTTTTAAGTGAATTCCCTTTGCAGTCAATTCATGTGCGGATTAAAATTCTAGAAATAACATCATTGTTCAAGCAAAATACCCCACAAAGCTGAAAATAACGTTATTTTATAGCGAAAAATAGTCTTGTGCGATGACGTTATTCTGCAAAGGGAATTCACTTGAAAAAATGACGTCATTGCGCCAACTACCTTGGTCTTTGGAAAATGACGTTTTCAGCCTCGACCTACGCCCATTGCGTAAATAACGTAATTTTTTGCTTCAGCGGACCAAAAGAAAATTACGTTAATGGCCACTACAAAACTAGGAAAAATTACGTTATTTACTAAGCATGCTGTATATTGCGGAAATAACGTTACAATCCGTACAACATTTTTTATGGTAAAAATGACGTTCTTCGTATCTGCATTTCATTAACGAATAACGTCATTTCATGTGCGTTTTTAAGTTCTAGAAATAACGTCATTGTTCAAGCCAAATACCCCACAAAACTGAAAGTAACGTTATTTCATAGCGAAAAATAGAGTTTTCTAATGTACTCGGAAAATAACGTTATTGAATAACGTTAAAAAAGGTCCATAATTGTAGCCTCAGCAATAACGTTATTAATGACAATTCCACAATTTACTGCATTATAAAAATATTATTATTAACAATGGCCCAGTTACCAAGTTCTCGTCTATGCATTTCGAGTCTAAACATCGGATTATTAAATCCATTATTCACTCTTCAGCCAACAAAATAAATATTTTAAAAACTATAGCTGATCGTTATTCATTAAGTCTAATGTCAAATTAGTTTCAGAACTTCAAAAAATTCGATATAGAATGTGGGTCTACGATATTTCACGATTCGGCGCTTAATTATTTTCCAATGGCAAAGTTGAAAAAAGTTATAACAAATGTGACTATAAACAACATTTATTATGTAAAAAAAAGTACCCTGTTAGAAATTGAATTTTAAAATGTATTAATAAGAATTGAAATGTAATCAATGGCATTAATATCAGATTCAGGATTCAAATGTACATTTTAATTCCTTTTCATCTGTTTTAGCAGGGTATTATTTTACTTTCTTATGATCAAAGCTGCCCTAAATTTGGCGAAATTAATAATATATTTATCGTCGATAATGACATTTATTTTAACAACCCTTTCAACGTGATTGGTTTTAATTCTAATTATTTTGCGTACAGCATTATTCCTGTTTCCGATAATACAAATATTATTAATTATAATTCCTTAGAATCTAGAATTCCCTGCGTTATTGTGCAAAAACAAAATGTATTATATATTTCGATTACGGGGTCACATATGTAACAGTTTTTTACGTTGTAAATAAAAAATGTATGGATTTTAAATAAATCTTTCTTAATAGCTAGCACATGAATGATTTCTTCAAAAAGAAACCCCAAAATTTATTTAAAGTAAAAAATTAATATAAATAAATATTTATTTCTTTATTAATAATTCACCTATATAAAGTAAAGAAATATAAATACAAAAATTTTATAAGTGTATACCATTTAATAATTAAACCCTGTTAGAAATTGAGTTTTAAAATGTATTAATAAGAATTGAAATGTAATCAATGGTATTAATAGGTATTCAGATTCAGGATTCAAATGTACATTTAATTCCTTTTCATCTGTTTTAGTACTCAAGTTTTAGCAGGGAATGTACAAATTAATTATAAAATTAATTAATAATTTTTATTAATAATTATAAATTGATTAATAAATAATAATATATTTGTCTATTTCTGTTTATCCGCTGTTGCATCTTTGAATAGATGTACATCACGGTAAACAAGAGTAGTGTGTGACATCCAGAACTTTCAGACGTTAAGCGTCATCAACAACAGTGAAGACCGTTCACCGTAAATTTGAGTGAACATTCACTGATAGATAGATAAATGAATTTTTATTGGCTTCATGTTGTCCCTACTGCAAAAAATCACGTGATAAATCAAGTGATTTGTCAGGTGATAAATCAGGTGATAAATCACGCCAAAACGTCATCTGACTATGGTAGAAAAAAAACTAAGTCCGAAATTCTAAAAATCGTCTAAGTCCTTGAAAATTTTTTTTGTAGAATCATGTTTTTAACGCGTTTTGGGCCATTTCCTGTCGATATAAAAAAAAATTTTTTTTTTATGATTTTTTGGGAATTTGACTAAGTTCATCACCTGAAATATTTCTAAGTCCTTGAAAAAAAAAATTTTCGTAGGACCATGTTTTAACGCGTTTTCGACCATTTCCTGTCGATATAAATTGTGGAATTTCGCGAGTGTTTTGTGAGGTACCACATAAACTTACGTAAATTACATTAATGCCCACGCATTTTGCTCTTTTTGGTCAGCAATGGCAAAAATAAAAAAAGAAGTTAAATTATGCTCGGTGAGCAACGATTTATGCATTTTAGTGGAATTCCTAAATGAAACCGAGCCATCTAATAACAAACCTTTAACCAACACTGAATATTTGAACTAGCTAGTAAAAGGAAAATATTTAAATATTTCATCAGTCGTAGAAGAAGAGAAAATCGTCAATTGAATTTGCCATTCAACTGCGACTTTAGTACAGCTTCCAAAATGAAAATAAAATTATAAAATGCGAAATTTGATCAGCATCCAGCTAAAATGATAGCTGTAGGTGTTAAGTAATATACTGTGGATGTGTACACATGTATATATATGTGTATATATATTTTTATTCTTGACAAGTGATTTTTTGTACAAAATACCAACTGAATACTTTCCTTGTTCATTTTTTTATACGAAGGGTCCATAGGCAACAAATTTTGAACATATAAGTATCTATAGACTATAGAAAGTCACTTTTTTTTTTTTCAAGGACTTAGAAATATTTCAGGTGACGGACTTAGTCAAATTCCCAAAAATTCATAAAAAAAAAATTTTATTTATATCGACAGGAAATGGCCCAAAACGCGTTAAAATCATGGTTCTACAAAAAAAAATTTTCAAGGACTTAGACGATTTTTAGAATTTCGGACTTAGTTTTTTTTCTACCATAGTCAGATGACGTTTTGGCGTGATTTATCACCTGATTTATCACCTGACAAATCACTTGATTTATCACGTGATTTTTTGCAGTAGGGGTGATACAGCCATAATACAGAGTTTTATACAAACTTAAAGTATCTTACATTAGTTAATTACATCGAGATAAAGACTCTATCTTAATTAGTTAAACATAGTTAAGAACTAAGTAAAAAAAAATAAATAAAAATTTTAAAATTAAAAATATAAAACTAGTTCTTAAGTATTATAAATTTACTATAAAAATTCATATTTTAATATTCGAAGTGTCGATAAATTCACTAATTGCTTCAATTAAGAAAAATTTCTAATTAAAAGATAAAATATCCAAATGTAAATACATAATTAAGGAATATATGGAGTAAGGACCAATTAATTTAAGCTTAATTAATTTTTCAATTAATATTTTCCTCTTTTTTTTATAACTTTCACATATTCAAGAAACATGTATAGCTGTTTCTTGGTCCTTACCACATTTACAAAGTCTAGAATCAACTATTTTAAATCTGACTATGAACTGTTTAACGATGTTTGATTACATCTTAGTCTACTAATATTCGTAATAGTTTTCCGATTTAAATTGAACTTTTTAAACCAAGTATTTTTACTATTATTATAAAAATTATCAAAATAAAAAGATCCTACTATTTTACTTCTTTCTGTTAGCTCGTTTTGATTTTTTATATTATAAATTGTGACGTACAAAAGAATTTACTCGAGATTCTAGATAATTCATTTATAACATCAATACCGGATAATTCAAAATTCGTGTCTCTGGACTTAAAATTATGGAACGCGATAAGGATTGAGGTAGGTTACTCCTTTAGTTACCACCCGTCATGCACAAATGGAGGAAATCGCTAAAGGAGGATTTCAACCACCCAAGTCATGCATAAACAAGGGCGAGTCAAGAAAAACCACTCCCACTTCCCACGCATCGAGGAAGGGAAATCTCCATTCTCTTCAAATAATTAAAAGCAATAATTTAAGATTTTATTTCATTATTTATTTACTCAAAAATTTATAATTAATTAAGTGAGAGAGAGGTGAAGACCCGCTAGTCGCATTGACTAATCTTGCGGTCGGTGGCTTTTCCTTATTTGGAGACCCCTAGTCGCAATGACCGGGTTCTCCGCTCTTGCTCTACCAAGCTGCGCGCACTGTTTAGCTGGACGAAACGAGGCAAGGAATGAATTTATTCGCAAAATGCTGGCTTATATACCCTGGCGGCATCTCGCCCTCTCTCTCACTCTTTAATTTGCACCCTCGCGCCACGGTGTCGCAGCGCCGAATCTGTATTCATATACGGTGGTTGCCGATCTCACGGCATCTTCAGGCGTCTAGAAGGTAGTTGGTGTAGAGGCGCTTGTGCGTGACGTTACATCGCCCCCCAAATAAAATTATGACAAGAAAATAATTTGAGTATAATAATTTTATTTGTCAAAATAACGGTGGCACAAGTGCGAAGTAAAAAATAAAAAACATAACTTTACGTTAAAAATTGAAACTAAACAACAATTCTTTAATATAAAAATATGCATAAAAAATGATAAACTTAGTTTTTTAATTATTGGCGACCATGGTCTTGGTGGTGGTCGGATAAAAGGAATTCGGTGATCAATAGGATTTTTTGCGAGCGGCAGTGGCTGACCTCCGTTCCGTCGTAGATGTGTGACCTCTACCTTTTTCACAATATGCCTCCAAAGTGTATCGACGACTCGTGGGATCGGAGTTGGAAGATAAGGTATTGGCGACCCGGGCATCCCTCGTGGCACATAGGGTGGTTCGCACTTTGTCGGGTTGGTTTTGGTCCCGGCAGCCTTTCGTCGTTGCGTTGCTGTGGACCGTTTTCTTTTTAGTTGCTGGGCCGTTTGCGTCCCCTTGCCTCGCTGGTAGTTGCCTTTTCCTGGCTTAAAATTTGCAGCCTTTCCCTCCGTGATCCGCACGCATACCATCGTCTGCCCTCTTTTCTTGATTTGGTCGTAGGCCATTCCGATTATGTGCTCGTTAGCCTGGAGGGCAATAGAGGAGACCGAGGTGTTGCTGCCACTCGGCATTTTTGTAGACTGATGGATCGGGAGCGAATTTTGGGAAAATTTGAACTTTTTATGCATTTTTTACTTTGACCTTTTGTGTTTACATTTGGGACTCGCGGATTTCTTGCGCGTATGTGCCAACGTTATTTTTTACATAGGTTCGTGTCTTAAATAGTATGGTTTTAAATTCTTTAAATGGAATTTGCCGCGCTCTTTCTTTCTCATATCGTCGTAAAGTAAATAAGTCTCTGCACTTATAATTTTTTTTATTCGGTACGGTCCCGAATACACATGAAAGAATTTCGCTATTGTATTATCATAAGAGTCGGAAATATTTTGTTCTTTTAATAAAACTAAGTCCTTGATCTTAAATATAAAATGTACATTATTTTCATTAAATTTTTTCGCTCGCTTATTTAATTTTTTTAACATAATTTCTCGCGCTAAATTAATTTTATTTTCGTGATTTAAATTATTTTGACTTTCTGGAATTTTTATCCATTTCTCCCACACGCGCTGGGGTTTTGTACCAAAATGTAATTCTACCGGAGTGAACATAGTCGTTTCTTGATGCGTTTGATTAACAATATTCTGAATAATATTTACTTATCGCGCCCAGCCGCCATGCTGGTTATTTACAAAGGTGCGAAAGAATCGACCGAGTTCTCTATGCACGCGCTCGACAATATTGCTTTGCGGGTGTCTTATGGACAAAAATATTGGTTTAATTCCTTCTCGTTCTAAAGTTTCAGACCAACTTTTAGCCGTGAATTGAGTACCGTGATCACTAATAATTTTTAACGGTTTTCCGTACTTAGGAATATAGTCTCGCAATAATTTATTTAGCACGGCTCTTGGGTTTGCCTTTTTTAAAGTATAAAAAACTACATATTTTGAAAACACATCAATTGTCGTTAAAATATGTTTGGTGCCCCCCGTAGACGTGGGTAACGGGCCGAAAAAATCAATTGACAAAAGGTCGTTAGGTTTTAAAGCAATGATTGGTTGATATTTTTCTTTGAATTTAACAGTTAAATATTTTGTTTTTTGACATATATTGCACGTGCGCAAAAATTGATAAATTTGTTTGCATAAATTTTGAGCAAAGAAATGCTCAGTTAATATCTTATCTATTTTACGCGCTCCCACGTGACCATACTGCAGATGTAATTGAAAGATTAAATTTTCTAACATTTGTTGTGGTATAATTATTTTTAAATTATCTCGAGTTATTTTACACACTAGATCGTTTTTTATCGTGAATCGATGAATCAATTGATCGTTATCGAGATTATCAATTATTTTATTAATATATTGATCAGTTCTTTGTAATTGAGCCAAGTTTTTAAAATCATTAATTAGTTGTTTATTAGGTTCCATCGTTTTTATCGCGGCTATTAGAATATTTACTTGTTCCGAGGGTTTTGTAACTTCTTCCGATCCAGATCGCGTCAAATAATCGGCGACGGTATTTTTCAAACCGGGCAAGTGTTCGGGAAAAAGATTAAAGTCTTGAATCGCGAGATTCCAACGTCTTAGTCGCGCATTATTAAATCTACAAGTGCGTAAAAAGGTTAAGGCTTCGTGATCTGTTCGCATTATGACTTTCGGTGCCCCCCGTAAATATGAATCGAGCTTAGAAAGAGACCAAACGATTGCGAGCATTTCCTTTTCAGTAGTGAAATAGTTTAATTCGCTTCCTTTCAGATTTCTGCTTATAAAAGTTATTATTCCCTCATCTCCATTCTCGTCGATTTGGAATAACACTGCCGCGATCGTTCGGTCACTAGCGTCAGTGGTTAAAATGTAAGGGTTTTTAGGGTTCGGAAAATGTAGCATTATATCTTTATCGAACGCGTCTTTTACTTTTTCAAACATTTGTTGATGATCTTCCGTCCATTCAAAAGTTTTATTCTGTTTTAGTAACTCGATCATTGGAATTAAATACTGTGAATAATTTCTTACAAACATATTGTAAAAGTTTATAAAGCCAAGAAATGCTTGTAACTCTTTTATATTTTTCGGAGCTTTGAATTTCTTTATTGTCTTAATTTTATCTGGATCCGGTTTGATCCCTTGGGTCGTAATAATATATGTCCAAGATATTTTACTTCCTTGCAAGCAAATCGTGATTTCGCGAAATTTAGTCTTAAATTGTTTTTTAATAAACGTTCAAATAATTGTCTTAAATGCTGTAAATGATCGAAGATCATCGACAAATGTGTCTAAAAATTCTAAATCGTGTGTGACTAAACCGAGTCCACGAATTAAAGCCGCGCTGCTCGTTTTAATTCCAAAAGCTACTACGCAAAATTCGTAAACTACATTACCGATACGGAAAGCAGTATATTGCCGACTGTCATCGTCTAAAGGAATTTGCCAAAATCCGCTCGTCATGTCTAAACAAGTAATGTATTCAAAACCGCGGCGTCTTTGGAAAACTTCCGTAAGCCCCGGTGGACATTCAAAATCGTCTTCTAAATTATCATTTAAGTTCCTTGCGTCTAAACATAGTCTTACCGATCCGTCCTTTTTTATTACTATCACGAGTGGATTTAAAAACGGGCTAGTCATGCGTTCTATCTCTTTTTCTACTTTCTCGCGATAATTCAAAGGGATTGGATACGGTTTATTAAATGTGGGTAGGTTACTTTTCAGTTGAAGCTTATGCTCGTAGACTGATAATAGACCTGGTTTCTTTTCGAAAATTTCTTTATATTCAATGATTAGATTTTTTACTTGTAACTTTTGATTGTAATTTAAATTCTTACATTCGTTTATTTTCTCATCAACTTCGGTTATTGGAAGATTGTATGAGTAATCGCAGTCATCAGAACTTATCTTAGAGTTTTGATAGTCGCGATCATATTGATTATATAACTCATCATCAGAATCATCATATGACTGTTGGATTTGCATTGTCGTATATTTGTCTGAATTTTTTACGACGTCGCAATAAGGAACAATATAATCTTTATTATCATTGTCAAAAATCAATATTTCATTTTTAGTATCTATTATCATGTTGAGCGCTTTTTGGGAATCGTAACCTATGATACAATTTTTTACAAGTTGCGGCACTACAAGGAAAATTAAAGAGACTTCTGCCTCACCGATTTTTACGTTTAGAAGTAATTGAAATTTTAATCTAGTTGATTTAACGCCCGTCGCGCCTTTAATAATTTTTCCGTTTATCGGCAACGTAGGACAATTTTTGAAAATATGTTTGTTTTCGTTAAAAAATTCTAATGAAACACACGTGATTTCACTACCCGTGTCTATCAACGCGTTTGTCTCTATTCCTTCTATTTCAATTTTAATTTCGGGGCATTTATTAATTTCGACATTTAAGCTGTCTGGTCCGACATCAAACAAGAGCTCCTCCCTCGGGTCTTCGAGGATCGACTCGATATGTATTATCTCGTCATAGTTTATTTCATTAGTTGTGCCACGTGGTTCCTCCTTCCGAGGGACATCCGACTTGCATGACACAACTAATCCTCGTTTCACGGATTCACGCTATTTGTTTGAATATCTTCTAAATTTATTTCGAGTATCCCGACGTCGCAATCGTATTGGTCACATATTTGTCGGTTCGAATTATTAAATTTATCGTCCGTTTTCTTTTCGTTAGACTTATTAATTTTTTTCGTTTCTTTGCGTTGCGTATCCGTCGTCAAAGAGTTTACGTTTTTACTCGCCCATGGCTTATTTGCTTGGTTTTTAGGTGAATTGTTATATTTATCGGAATTACCGTTTCGATTTGTTTCTCGGTTCAAGTTTTGTTGCGCTTTTTTATCGTCGCTATCAAAATCCGCCAATAATTTAAAAAGATTGCTCTTATTTTGAATCTGCTGTCCGAGCAGAGCGTGCCGTATCGAAGTATCAAAATGGTCTCGTATGCGATCAATTGACTCTTTTTCTGATTCCACAATATTTAATTCTTTAATCATACTGAAAATATTAATCGCGTACTCGACTCTATTTTGTTTTCCGTTTACGTTATACCGGGCAAATTCAATCTTTCGCCTAATAGTTCTCTGGGTGGACGCGTTCCAGTAGTGCTCCCTGAACATATTGACGAATTCATCTAATTTTTTAATTTCTTGATTTTGTAAGTACCACCACTTTTTAGCCGATTCTTCAAGAGTTTGCGCAATCAAACACGGTAGTTCAGAACTAGTGGGTTTGATAAATTTAATATATTTTTCCAATTCGTTAATGAATCTAATCGGACTTTCCCCGTCGAGTCCTTTAAATTTAGGCATATCAATATTTATCTTACGCGAATTTGATGCTACAGGATTTACGAGGGCTTCTTCCACTCTTTGATTTAATTCACCAATGCATTCGTGTAATGCATTGATTTCTTTATTAAAATGAATATTCGCTTTATCAAAAGTCTCTATCCAATTTTGCCGAAAAGTTTTGAAATCTTCTTGATCTATCGCATTAGGATTTAAAGCATTTAATTTTATTTGGAGTTTCGCGTTAACGTTCTCTAATGAACGACAATCCTTTTCTAAAGTTGCAATGCGAGCTTTATATTGATTAAGATCCGCGCTCATTTCCTTAATTAATTTAAGCGCGTAATCTAAATGTTCTCAGAAGTTCCCAACTTATCGAGTTCGAATTGCATTGAACGTTGTTCTTCGTCAATATGCCGGAGTTCCTCTGTTACCGCTACTTCCCAATCAAACCGTTTTTTCTGCTTACTATCAAGTGTTTCCGTATTTATTTCCGACGTGATTTCCGCCATATGGAGTTCCGATCTCCTTTTCTCTTTATCTCTACGACCCATTTTAAATGATTTTAATATGTAAACAAATTTATTTATAAAATTTCGAATTTTAATTTAATTGTTAACTTATTACAAAATTTATCTAACATTATCGCGTTTACAAATCTAAGTCCCTGTTCGGGCGCCATGTTTTTATGTGACGTACAAAAGAATTTACTTGAGATTCTAGATAATTCATTTATAACATCAATACCGGATAATTCAAAATTCGTGTCTCTGGACTTAAAATTATGGAACGCGATAAGGATTGAGGTAGGTTACTCCTTTAGTTACCACCCGTCATGCACAAATGGAGGAAATCGCTAAAGGAGGATTTCAACCACCCAAGTCATGCATAAACAAGGGCGAGTCAAGAAAAACCACTCCCACTTCCCACGCATCGAGGAAGGGAAATCTCCATTCTCTTCAAATAATTAAAAACAATAATTTAAGATTTTATTTCATTATTTATTTACTCAAAAATTTATAATTAATTAAATGAGAGAGAGGTGAAGACCCGCTAGTCGCATTGACTAATCGTGCGGTCGGTGACTTTTCCTTTTGGAGTCGCAATGACAGGGTTCTCCGCTCTCGCTCTACCAAGCTGCGCGCACTGTTCAGCTAGACGAAACGAAGCAAGGAATGAATTTATTCGCTAAATGCTGGCTTATATACCCTGGCGGCATGTCGCCCTTTCTCTCACTCTTTAATTTGCACCCTCGCGCCACGGTGTCGCAGCGCCGAATCTGTATTCATATACGGTGGTTGCCGATCTCACGGCGTCTTCAGGTGTCTAGAAGGTAGTTGGTGTAGAAGCGCTTGTGCGTGACGTTACAAAATAGATTTATAAGTTATAAGTAAATCAGAATGAGGAATGTTGATCTTTGCCTGAACACCCTGTATCGCGGCCTCCTTGGCTTTTTGATCAGCCATTTCGTTTCGCTTTAAGTAATAATAAACTCAATTACTGTACAGCAATTTCTACATTATAAATACTAATAAATATTTCTATCTCAGGAAAATGATTGAAATATTTTTTAATATTTATAATTTAGTAATTGGTGTACAGTAATTATTCAATTGAATTGTGATATAGTATTTCAACGTCCCCGTACTATTCACTGACGGACCAACGGGTATTTCCTCTCTACTCAAATTCGTTACCCTAACCGCAACAAAACTCCCAAACCCTTTTCACATGCGGAAATCGGTCAATACAAAAAGACTCACTAATTTAACCCATTAACGACCAAAACCGTCAATTTTACATCATGATTTCGATGCGAAATTTCATGCATGTAATCGAGTCATAAATGGGTCTCATACATGATATCTTATGTATTTTTGTCTGCAGAATCCGAATATGAGGTCAAAATTGAAAACTTTTGCCTTTAAAAAAAAATATGGCCGTTTTTTTTGCAAAAATATTGTAAACAATCTGTCATTCTAAAAGTTTACGATTTTTTTTCAGACATAAAACGCGACGATATATGAAGTTGCGTTCAACCATTGGTGCACAAAATTGCTGAAGTTTAATGGGCAATTTTTATAAGTACGATTTCTTTTTCAAAATGGCAGCTACAGGGCCAAAACCACATAAACGTCACCGTAAATCTTTACCATTTTTTTTCTCGAAAACTATTGACTTTAGTAAAAATTTTCAAAAAGTTAAAATGCCTTAGAATTGATGAAAGAATACTAGAAATTTTTTCCAAAGTGATTTGAGAAAAATTTTTTAAATTTCGATTTTTCCGATTGTTGAAAAACAATATTTTTTTCCAAAAATTCTGAAAAAATTTTCTAGTATTCTTTGATCGATTCTAAGATATTTTTATTCTTTATAAATTTTTATAAAAATTCATGGTTTTCGAAAAAAAACAGATTTTAAGCATTCACTTTTAGCGCTAGTAAGAACTGAAATTTTACAAATTGCTTACATGAGATCTGTATATAATGTGTATAAATAAACTTTCCACATAATTTTTACATAAACTTTTCGAATAAATTATTTTTAAATAATTAAATACTTTTTTAAGTATATCGTTGTAAAGTTGTTAGCCTTTGTAAAATTTGACTTACAGTTTCATCTCTGCTGTTTTAGAAATAAATTCTCATACTAAGTTTTTATGTGTAGAAATTAAGTTGAATCATTATTATCTATTATTTATTATACAGGGTGTTCGAAATGTTCCGGACCCCCCACTTATAACATAAAGTAAGCATTTTGGAAAAAAATGTTAAATACAAAAGTTGTTAAGTTTTGAAGGTTGAACTAAATGATGACCTTGGATTTGTTATTGGTTATCATTTTCAAGGTCATTTAAAGGTCATCTTCAGTTTTTTAAATAGGGACCCCTATTTTTTATTTCAGATTCTGAAAGAGCACAAAATTTTACATCTGGATATGTATCCACGTTATGGCTCAAAATGACCTACAGAGGTCATTTAGTGGTTAAATGATTATTTAGTAGCAGAAAGCCAAAAAATCCCGATTATTAAGAACTTTGGGTGTATTTGACGAAAAGAAAAAAAAAATTTCGTACTTTAATACTAAAGTACATACGCATGATTCATCGCATTTTCAGGATCGTTACTTGTACCTTAGAAGATTTTGCTCACTATTCTTTTTAGGAATCAGTTCATTTATAATTGTTAATTAACAATTGTTTACTCCTATTTACTTTTCTGTTTTCAAGAGTTAAGTGAAGTTCTCTTACTTCGAAATTCAGATAATTGTATTAATTTTCAATAATTGTACTTTTAATCGTAGTGAAAAATGGCACATCTTACTGAACGAGAAAGAATATCTTTGTTGATGTTGCGAGGGTGGGGTGATCAAGAGAGAGGTTACAAACAGGTACAGCGTTTATTCAATGAAACATTCAGAGTTGAAGAAAACAACCCTATTTCAAAAAGTACCGTAATTCGTACAATTAGACGTTTTGAAGAGACAGGTGGTATTAAAGATCGTCCTAAGTCAGGTAGATCCAAATCATCGTCTAATGATGAAAAGAGCTTAGACGTATTACAATCATTTATTGTGGACCCCCATTGCAGCATCAGACGTTGTGCACAACAGCATGAAATGGGAGCTGCATCTGTGCACAAAATTTTGAAACTCAACAAATGGCATCCTTTCAAATTAAAGTTGGTACAGGAATTATCTGAAGATGATTTTGATAGAAGGGTAGAGTTTTGTGATGTAATGATGCAAATTATATCTGATGATCCTTTGCTCCTCAATAACATTGTTTTCTCTGATGAAGCCACGTTTGAGTTAAGCGGAACAGTGAACAGACATAATTGTCCATACTGGAGTAACATCAATCCACATTGGATGAGAGCGGACCACACGCAACATCCTGAAAAAGTAAATGTTTGGGCTGGCATATTTAATGGAAGAGTACTTGGCCCTTTCTTTATTGAAGGTAATTTAAATGCTGCAATGTATGAAAACATGCTTCGAGACCAAATTATACCTGCTATACGGAATTTAACGGGTGGAAATCTGGACGAAATTTACTTCCAACAGGATGGTGCTCCTGCACACTACGGTATTCATGTTCGCCGATATTTAGATGCAACATTTCATGATAGATGGATTGGGCGGAGAGGTACAATTGAATGGCCACCTCGGTCCCCAGACCTAACGCCTCTTGATTACTTCCTTTGGGGATACTTGAAGGATAAATAAAAGGATAAAGTTTATGTTATAAAACCACGTGACTTGGATGAATTACGCCAAAGAATCACTGATGAAATAGACTTGATACCTCAGCAAATCTTGCGAAATGTTGTTGCAGCCTTTTACAATCGGTTAGCACATTGCCAAACTGTTAATGGGCAACAATTTGAACAGTTGTTGTAAAAAGTTCCTGTCAACGACATTTTAAAAAAATTCAGTTTGGGCGAATAGTCCACTGTCTTGATTTAGTTAGCTGGGCCGCCGATAGTCCTGCCTTAGCTGACTGGGCCGCTAGTGTTCTTGTTTTAGTAGGCTGGGCCGCCGATGGTCTTGCCTTAGTTGGCTGGATCACCCATGATGTTAGCTTAATTAGTTGTACCTCCCGTGCCTGAGCAATAAGGCTCATTTTGATTAGACATTTTTTTATTTATCATTTTCTCCCCCGAGGTATGTAGTTGTTGGGCCTAAGGCTTATTTTGATTAGACATTTTTTTATTTATCATTTTCTCCTCCGAGGTATGTAGTTGTTGGGCCTAAGGCTTATTTTGATTAGACATTCTTTTATTTATCATTTTCTCGCCCGAGTTATGTGGTTGTCTGGCCTAAGGCTTATTTTACGCCAGTGTCAATTACACCTTCTACAATCCTAATGCAGAATTTAGCGCTGGTGCAAAATGGAGAATTACAACTAGGAGGCTTAATTTGGAAAACTAAAGTTAACCTTCAAATGACCTTGAAAATCAAGGGCAATGTCAATTTAACGCCACCATAAAGTTTGTCTTGCAAAATCAAATTACTTTAGTATTGGTCAGATACGCTCAAAGTTCTTAATAATCGGGATTTCTTGGCTTTCTGCTACTAAATAATCATTTAACCACTAAATAACCTCTGTAGGTCATTTTGAGCCATAACGTGGGTACATATCCAGAAGTAAAATTTTGTGCTCTTTCAGAATCTGAAATAAAAAATAGAGGTCCCTATTTAAAAAACTGAAGATGACCTTTAAATGACCATGAAAATGATAACCAATAACAAATCCAAGGTCATCATTTAGTTCAACCTTCAAAACTTAACAACTTTTGTATTTAACATTTTTTTCCAAAATGCTTACTTTATGTTATAAGTGGGGGGTCCGGAACATTTCGAACACCCTGTATTTAAACCTTTAAATGTCACGAACACGAACTAAACGGGCTGTTCCTTCCGATTTTGAAGAAGACTCTTCAGAGGACGAAAACGTTTTGATACCAAATGCAGATAATTCTGGATCTTCAGATGATTCTGATTCTGATACTTACTGTGACGTAAATTTACCGTCGATCACTTATAAAAAAGTTTCAAAAAATTATCAAGCAAATCAAGCTAAGCTTGAAAATGTTCACGAATATGTTTGGAAAGATGGTGAAAGGAAATATTCTAATGAAATTTCAGACGAAATTTTATTGTCTAAATCTGTGATAGATGAAATACAAAAAAGTAAGCCAGTAAAACTTTTTGATACTTTTTTTTCAATTGAAATGAAACAATACATTATAGATGCATGTAAGGAAAATGGCTAAGAGTTATTAATGGCTGATTTGAATACGTTTATTGGGATCATTATAGTAACTTCGTTCAATAAAAGAAAGTCTCAAAGGGATTATTGGTCGACTGATCCTTTTTTAACTTGCGATATAATTTCTTCGGCAATGTCACGAAATAAGTTTGAACTTATTAAGTCTAAATTGAAGTACTCAAAAACCAAAGATAATGTTCCGAGTGACAAAGGGTGGCGTGTTCGTGAATTGATGAATTTGTTTCAAAAAAATATCCTGAAGTTTGGCTTTTGGCGAACTGCTCTGTCAGTAGATGAAATGATGGCTAAATCCTATGCTAAAACGTCGTTGAAACAGTTCATACGTGGAAAACCTACGCGATTTGGACTTAAGTTTTGGGGTCTTTGCACTTCAGATGGATATTTATTAAATTTTGACTTATATTGTGGAAAAAATTCCTTTGTAGGAGATAAATTAGCTTCATGCGCATTAGTTTCTCGTGTCGTATTACATTTATTAAAACCTTTTTTTGAAATGACAGCTCCTGGGAAAATTTCTCAGTATCACATTTATTTTGACAATTATTTTACAAATTTAGATCTTATTGTACACTTGAAGAGACTAACATTGAGGTCTACTGGCATTGTTCGAGGGAATCGTGTAAAGGAGAAAAATGCTATTGACAAAAAGGCTCTGCGTGGAACATATGCAGTGAAGCATGAACAAAACAGTGGTATCAATTACATTACCGTAATGGATTCCAAATTAGTGTCTATATTATCTACAACTGCAGGAGTAACGCCATTAAAGCCACTGAAAAGGTATAGTTCAATTCAAAAAGCAAGAATTGAGACACCAATTCCGCAAGCATTTCACCTTTATAACCAGTTCATGGGTGGTGTCGATGTACATGATGCGCACTGTAACAATTTATTGCCAAGCATTCGATCAAAAAAATGGACCTGGGTAGTTTTTATAAGACTAATCCAGGCTGCTATTACAAATTCTGTTGTAATATTCAATGCTGCTGGAAATAATCAACAAAAAGTTGGAACCAAAGAATTTGCAACGTCAATAGCAAAAAGCTACATTTGCGACACTAGTCAAAAACAAAAAAATCATTCAACGAGACGAGAAAAACAACAAAAAAAATGTTCTAATTGTCCAATAAGAACATATAATTTCTGCGATGATTGCGAATTGTTTTTTTTGCAGTCTATGTATGAAAACATATCACGAAAACATCTGAGTAAGTGAAAGGCAAGGGGACTCACTAAAAAAAAGCACCCCGATTAGTGAGAGGCAAGGGGACTCACTGTAAAATGCACCCCGATTAGTGAGAGGCAAGGGGACTCACTATAAAAAAGCACCCCAAAGGAGATATATTTTTACTACGTCCACGTCGTTATCTCTGGGTAGTGCTAAAAGTGAATGATTAAAATCTGTTTTTTCTCGAAATCCATGAATTTTTATAAAAATTTATATAGACTAAAAATGTCTTAAAATCGATCAAAGAATACTAGAAAATTTTTTCAGAATTTTTGGAAAAATTTTTTTTTTTTCAAAAATCGGAAAAATCGAAATTTAAAAAATTTTTCTCAAATCACTTTGGAAAAAATTTCTAGTATTCTTTCATCAATTCTAAGGCATTTTAACTTTTTGAAAATTTTTACTAAAGTCAATAGTTTTCGAGAAAAAAAATGGTAAAGATTTACGGTGACGTTTATGTGGTTTTGGCCCTGTAGCTGCCATTTTGAAAAAGAAATCGTACTTATAAAAATTGCCCATTAAACTTCAGCAATTTTGTGCACCAATGGTTGAACGCAACTTCATATATCGTCGCGTTTTATGTCTGAAAAAAAATCGTAAACTTTTAGAATGACAGATTTTTTACAATATTTTTGCAAAAAAAACGGCCATATTTTTTTTTAAAGGCAAAAGTTTTCAATTTTGACCTCATATTCGGATTCTGCAGACAAAAATACATAAGATATCATGTATGAGACCCATTTATGACTCGATTACATGCATGAAATTTCGCATCGAAATCATGATGTAAAATTGACGGTTTTGGTCGTTAATGGGTTAAAGAGCGCCAGGTGCTTGTGCACCGTCTTGGTCCGATGTCCGGCTGGCTCAGACTCAAGGGTGGTCGTTGACGCACCGAGTCCTCTGCGACTGAGGCAAAAATCCGCTGCTCTGCTTTCCAGCTACCGCTGTCGCTGCTGCTGGGGCTAACCGCCACCACGGGACCGCTGAAAAACACGCTTCCAGAAACACGAACACTCAAGGGATAATTCGGGCAGAACCACTTAATTAATCACTCACTCGAATTCACTTAATTCCAATATATTTAAATGCTAGTGTATTACACGGGTCGCAGTGTGATGCGTGTCGCGTCCACGAAATCGTCGCGCGGGTGTGTTCGCACCGGCCCTACACCTACACTCGATCACCACGCTTCTCACCAAAAAATAAATTGACGAGCTCCAACGAAACTCCAACAACTTCCCTACACTAACCTACTGCTAACCAATCACTTACTAAAGTTTCTACAACCTTTTCCACTAAAACCTCCATAAAATACTACCGTAAATCTACAACTACGAAACTCCTACAACAACCGAGAAAAAAATGCGTGGCGTCAGTACAAATACTTTTTCCAGAATGGCGGTTTAATTCGCAAACCGCCGCTCTGTCCGCGTCATAAATCCTCTTTCTCTCTCTAACACATCGATCATATATTCGCGATCAACGCGCAGGTTCGCGCGTCGATCGCGAACTCGCGACACGAGCGCCCTCACGAACCTGAGGTCGCGCGGCGGTATTAGCGCCCTCGCGGAGGCGCGGCATGTCGCCACGGTGGAGGCGAGCATCGAGCATAAGAGCCACGGCGACCACAAACCAAACGCGCCATCTCCCAAGGCTCTACGATGCGTAGGAGCGGAGATCGGTCGTTTTTCTCTCGCTCCTATAGCCGCGCGCATCGCCCTCTCTCTCTCTCTCTCAAATAACGCGCCATTTCTTTCACTCCGCGCGCCCCCTCTCTCTCCCGCCGCGCGCGCTCTCTCTCTCTCCCACCGCGCGCGCTGTCTCTGTCTCGCCTAGCGGCCGCCTCTCCCTCGCGCCTACTCAGTTTCCGCCGGCCGAGCAACACGTGCTCGACCGGCTCGCGCGTCTCCGCGTTGGCTCGCTTTCCCTTGCGTACCCGCGTCTTTGCGACCTTCACCGCGTGCAGTGTTGTGTGTGTTCGTGTAGTGTGTGTAATTGTGTTCGTTGAGTGTCAGTGTGTTAGTGTGCCTCGACGGACAACTATTTAATTAGCAAATAAATTTATTTTTTTATCTATCTATCTATCCGTCCGTCCGTCCGTCCGTCCGTCTGTCTATCTGTCTATCTGTCTATCTATCTATCTATCTATGTATTGATTTATTTATTTATTTTATAATATCGGAAATTTCAAGCTGATCATTAATGCATTACAAAGAGCTCTGATAATCAAACCTTCAAGGAGAATCTACCACCAGGGATACCCACGATTGCCGCCCGATAGAAAAAGAAACTTCGAAACATCATCTGCAGCGTCGACTCCGTCAAGGACATCGCCCCTTGCAGTCGATTCTACTGTCCTTTCTTGAACATCGGGCCGCTGTTATTTCGAGTGGAGTCTTCAAGGACACGTCAAGGGCGGCTACTCGTTGATGACAGAGAGACATTGAGCACGATGAAGGGAATTGCAGGTAGCTACCTCGTCTCACGAGCGCATTTTAAATTTTACCATTTGTTTTCGTGTTGGCGGGAACGCCAACAACGTAATCTATTTGTGAAGCGTGATATAAGAAAGATCGCAACAACGGACATCTAAATTATTCAGGACGCGCGGTGTTTATCGCTAATTAATTAGAGTAGGGAATTCACAATAGTACACGAAGAATCGCGGCGGAAAATAGTATTAATATTAATTACAATTTGTATGCGACCGATCGAATCGTTTGAATTAAATTGATTGTAACGACATAGTTCAAAATAAATAAACGTCTTATTTTGTATGAAATATTTGAAGATAATTATTGAGACATCAAAAAATAAAGTATTACAATTTTCCAGATGGAAATTCTATCTGGATATCCATTAAATCCACCTAAATTGATTCGAAATCAAGGTATAAATTGCACTTGCATTCCCCAGAAATCCAGCTGGAATTTCCACCTGGAAATCCAACTGGAATCCAGTCCATGCATGCATTTCCAGCTGGAAAATCCACCTGGATTTCCAGCTGGATTTTCCTATATGGAGTCCTGTAGATGTATATTTTCCTACGGAGTCTCCTAGATGTATTCACTGCAACGTTTAACTTACATTGATTATTATAAAATTAATATTATTATGGCATATGATAATATCCCTTTTGTTGAAGCGAAAGAAATCATATTTGGTGATAGAATAACGGCACCAACTAGAACTAAAGAAAATTATCCGGAACTAAATCAACAGCAATTATTTCAAAAAAAAAATCTATTCTATTAAAAAAATATAGCGACGTAGTCAATGAATCTAATTTGAACAATCAGAGCCAAACACATTATACAAATATAAATTATCAACTACAGTATCATCTAATTGCTGGAAATAGTCAACAGCAAGGATAGTCAACAGCATGGACTGGATTCCAGCTGGATATCCAGCTGGATTTTCCAGCTGGATATCCAGCTGGATTTTCCACCTGGATTTCCAGCTGGATATTTTCAACAGGGTTGTGAAAATCCTTGCTGTTGACTATTTCCAGTAATTCAGAAATATCCGTTGATATGTATTTAATAACTCCTTTCCTGTATTTTCTGAAGCCTGGAACAAATATTTCTAAATTATGTTCCGACAGGTTGGAATCAGATATAATTCTGTTGGCTTCTTCTGCTGTTTTGCAAATCACTTTCACCTTAGTTCTACTTTTTTTCACTATTTTAATAATGTCTTTATATTTCTTGTAAAGTATTGCATCGATTTTGTAGGGACTAAGTTCGTCCTTGTCTATCTTAATTTTTTTAATCCAGATTCCAAATGGTCCTCTGTTGTCTTTATTATAACCAAAATTATCTACACGGCTAGATCTATTTTGACTTAATTCATAGTTTTTTTTTGGGTAGGATTAACATTGATTTTTGTCACACTTGGTTAATTGTTAACGGTAATTTCTTTTAAATTATTTTCAACTGATCCATTAATGTTCTCTTTAGAGGTATGTTTGTTAGCTTTCTTATTTTTAATAAAATCTTTTTTACTCTTATCTGTATTGTTTGTATTGTCCTCATTTTCTATGCTGTGTTTCCTTTTAATGCTTGTAGACTCATAACACATTTCTTCTTGATCAAACTTATTCAAATTCTCCGAATCATTGTCCGTTTCGTCCTCACCGTCGTCCATTTTGGGATTAGCCCGCCAAGCGGGACCACTTTCTTAGAGACTCACTCTTTATATAATCGTTAATTTCACACTTTGTTTAAATTAACAACGTTTTACACCTCTTTTCTTATTATACTTTGATAACAATCACATCACTCCACTTAGGAAAAACTATTTTTTTTTTCTTTCTGTTTCCAATATTTCCAGCTGCTCAAGAAACGCGATCCTACCCGCTCCGTGGCTCGAATCGCACCCGAACGTTCACTGAAAACGGCGGTGACGAGCACGCCATCTAATGATATTTGTTGACATCTGGAAACAATATAACCTTTTAATACCTCTGACTTTTTGCTAGAATCACTTAGTTTTCATCGTGTTAAGATGTCAAGTTTTAAACCAAGTAAGCGTCATTTGCGGGAGTTGTTAATTTACTGCTTTCATTTAAAGAAATCTGCAGCTGCAGCACATCGGCTACTCATAGAAGCATATGGTGATGTTAATTTGAGTGAGAGAAGTTGTCGGGAGTGGTTTCAAAAATTTAAAAGGGGTGATTTCGACGTATGGTGACGCAGAATTGGAAACTTTACTGGAGGAAGACCCATGCCAAACGCAAGAAGAACTTGCACAAAAGTTAGGAGCGACTCAGTAAGCTGTTTCTCATTGAAGATCAAACGACTACAATATGCCAAAAGGCACGATAAAGTCATTATTTAGCATGACAACGCTCGACCTCATGTTGCAAAAATCGTAAAGGAAACATTAGAAGAACTGAATTGGGACGTCCTACCCCACCCGCCGTATTCACCAGACATTGCTCTTTCAGACTACCACCTATTCCGGTCGATGACTCATGGTCTGACTGAGCAGCACATCACTACTTACAAGGAATTGAAGAAATGGGTTGATTCGTGGATTGCCTCAAAGATACCTCTTGAGGTTTCAGTGATGTGGATAACCTCCTCCCTTCTGGAGCCTTGACCCTATCGAGGACCGCTGCCCCCCGTCCCCTTCGAATTCGACACTTGCGTTAATCCAAGAAACTAGGATTAACGGAATATCTGTTTGCATCTCTGTCAACCACTTAGACAGAACAGATGAAGCGCCTTTGCAGTGATGCAAATTAATTTGAATGAAAGGTATGTTGACTCTGGCACCTAATGCCGGAGTACTAGTCGACTCCACCGTTTCCGGGCTCATGGGCAGGCTCCCCCGCCCTTCCTTCCTTCTCTACCCTTTTACCACCATGGACGACCCAGGTGGCTACCCTCCACTCTCGGACCTACAGTCACTTTATAGCCAGCTCTGCGGCATGCTCGTCCTTGACAAAGATCTTAGCATTCTCCAGTTTTTAGAGGGTGCTCTGCGACATCACTCGGATCTTCGCGGCCTCCCACGGAACCCACTTCGGAGCGTTGCTTCTCAGACTCTCCTTGTTCGCTGAGGTGGCTCAGTGAAAAATCTGTGCCCCTCTCAGCGGTTAGTTGACCTTGCAGCAGTGAATATGGTCGTATTCGGTGCTGTTGATCATTTTCCCCTTTATCTCAGCAACCAGCAACACCTGCTCCTCCGTCAGTTGCAGCTCTGCGTACAGCTCACGGATGACCGCCAATTTTATGTACGCTATCCCAGCACCCTTGTACACCTTTTTGACTTGCCGGGATCTGGATCCTCCAGAGGATATCTCCTCCCGACTCCATTTTAGAGAATTCCCCGGTTTTTTTACGGAGGGCAGCTCCGTCAGCGTCTCCAGCAGAGCTTAGCGCTCTCGTTTCCGGTGCACCAGGAACTAGCAGTTCTCTCATCCTTTGCCGTCTCTTCCGCTCCGTATCAGCGGATTCCTTCATTTTATTTCCACAGAGTTGGTCTGCATACCCAAATTCAGCGACTCCCTGCAGCCCGAAGAACCGCAGGACACCGCCTCAATCGGTACACAGACCTCTATGTGTGTGTTTCCGTAATTTGGAACTGCAATCGAAAGATATCTCGACCTTATAAAACTTTCAATTAAAACTTATTTCAGTTATTTGAAAAAGATTTTGAATGCGTTTTACTGATTGTATAGCAATCTTGACCCCAATATACTATATATTTATATTTCATTTTATAAAAAATTAAAAATAAATTAAATTTTATTTTAAATTTATGAATTATTAAAAATTATTTTCAAAGATATATTATCCAATGCAGCGAAATCATGACTCATATCCAAAAACGCGCCACACAAACTAAAATTTAAAAAATGACGGATAAAAAAAATTTTCGGCCTTTTTTTAATATTGGATTTAATAATTTTTTTTTGGAGGGCGGTATCCATTTTCAACCTCGTTTTCTCGGGGTTTAAGAAATTTATTACGTTATGGTACTATTTTTCCCTTATTGGCAATTACATACAATTACAATTTTTTTTGTATTTCTATCTTAATCCTATTGTTAGTTCTACGATTTTGTCCAACGGCAGTTCAAAATCTTACACTGTGCGCCGGAGACGCCACACGCGCCTCTTCGAATGACCAAAATTTCTGTAGCACTGATTAAAAGAATGCCCTTGCACAGGAAACATTTGCTCTTCAGTTATTTTATACGCTTTTCACAACCATGCACAGAACTTTGTCATTGTAATATTTTTGTTCTGTCCACCGCAAGAATCTGATAGAATTATTTTTTTCACATTGTATTTGTCTAAATAGTCTTTGATAAATTCATACAAATAAGAAGCCACAGAATTACAAGTTTTTTCAAATTCATTTTCTAGCATGTAAAAAAAGTGCTGTTTCAATCATTATGGCAGTGAATATTGAAAATAAACATCCAAAGTAATCGTTTGTAAAAATGTACACTAACAGATATCTTAGGAAGCGGCAAATTCTGGCCATTGTCAAATTCAATAACAAACTCTGTGTATTTAGTTTCAATATCCTTCCCTATTGAAAAATCTTACGTATGATCTTACGTATTATCTTACGTAAGATCTTACGTAAGTTCTTACGTGAGATTTTTCAATAGGGTTTTGTACTTTACAATTTTTCCAAATTTTTCTTTCAGTCTTCGAATTTTGTTCAACAGCTTCTAAAAGTTCATCATATTCAGTTTTACGAGTATCATTTGTGGTCATATCTGTTCGTGATTGATGAATAGAAAAGGGCCTATTTTCATTAAACCATTTACAATAAATAGAATATGCCATTTTTAATTCAATATTATTTTTTTCATAATAATACAGTTTAAATGAATCATGAAGTGATCTTATAGTTATATCTGGATTTTGAAAGTATAGCCTTTCAGAATTTGTATAATGAGATTTTTCGTGAGGTATTGGATGTAAATGTTCTAATCCAAGTTCACAAACCTCAACGTCAAGTTTATGCGGACAGTTGGAATGTTTTCTACAAAGATCGGCCATGTCAATATTATTAACTTTAATTTCACATTGAACTGTTTGCAATCGTTTCTTTGTAATTTTAAAAACGTTTAGAAAAATTTGTCTACATACTTTTGTTGGGATTGCGTTAATTTTTACAGAATAATTCCAACAACATCCTCAAGGCTTACTAATTATGTCCAATTGTTTTTGCTTGATTTCTTGACGTGCCAGTAATGATGAAATAAACGTATCTTGCTTTTCTTTCTCTGTCAAATCATAGAATGTATTGAATTGTAACGTGGGAACGAGAACGTCACAGCTCATCGAGTAAGTATGGGCGCCGGAGACGCCACACGCGCATGATAGGTTAAAGCGAGAGAGAGAGAAAGCAACATAGCTTGCGACAAGTACGGCTAACAGCCGAATAGACCCTCCAGGGAAGCGCCCGGAAGGAGTGGGGGGCAACACGCGACGCAACGCGCGGACACTAATTGGGAGCGGAGCGATAGCTCTCTATCGCCTCAGCCTCGAAGCCAGCAGCACCTAAGGAGCCGACGGCCGACCCAGCGACGTGCCGAACACATGAAGAAGTTAAATTATTTTTTCTACAATAAATGCAATATTGAAAATTTATAAAATCTTGTTGTAAAAATTATAACACGAAGTTGTAAAATTTACAATATCGCATTTACAAAATATAGAATATCACATTGTACAATTTAAAATATAGTCTTTTAAAATTTACAAGCATTGTATTGTAAAATTTGTATGCTACAAATTTTACAATATAATATAGTAATTTTTATTAAAACTGAGTATGTCGCCGCGTTACAATAATTTATAGCACATTTTACTATATTTTTAATAAATTTTTAATAAATTTTATAAAAATATTTTTTCTGTGTACTTAATACAATTCATAAAATAAATAAATAAAATAAATTCATAAAACAACTAATGAATAAATTTTACAGAAACTTAAAACAACAATACAAAATCAGTTACAATGCCTATTGGCACACACAAAATGCAAAAATAAATCACCAAGACTCGGACAACTTCTCCCAAAAAGTAACCGCTTCTTCAGGCCTAAAAGAAATATAAAAATTAACTCTCTCTTGATAGATGCAACCACACTGAGAGAAGTTTTGTGCTCGCGCTACACCGGTGTAGGAGCGACGGAAGCACCACGCATTCTGCGCAAACAGTGCTCTGAAATTGAGTTACCCCCACTCAAGTAGCGCGTGCTGTTCATGCTCCGACTGATCGGAGTAGTGGCTACTCCGGTTTGGCAAAAATCCAAGTTTGTCAGCACCCGCGTAAATGATTTGTTTATGTCGCACAGTATGACAGTTACTCTAATTCAGAGCCACTGCTGCGCCGGGTACTTAGTACGGCTGCCTTACCGACTCGGGACACGGTCTCGTCCGATCGGAGTAACTGCTACTCCGATGACGTGAGCGCCGCACGCTACACCAATTCAGAGCAGCACGGATACCTCTGGGGTAGCAACTACTTGAATCTTCTCTCAGTGCAAAACTTAGCTAATAACACGCAGCAAAATTAATCTAAATAATAATATCCCAAATAACCAGTACGAAATTGATGACCTAAAAGATATTCTTAACATAATGAGTGCCTATTCCGAGAATCTAAACACACCTAAACACTATAACTTAAACACTCCCCTTAAAAAGAAGGCGATAGCAAATATAACAACTAACGCAAAACTTAAAACATTTTCCCCTCTCCTCGGATAAAAAAAACTTCCTAGCTCGGCTTCTGTTCGTCGGGCTACTCCGTAATCGAAGGGCCTGCTGGCTGAGCGGAAGAGACAAAGAGATGGAGAGAGCGAGCGTCGGAGCGGCAAACAATCTATCTACCCGCGCCGTTCTTTTCAAATACCTACGTCGAGCACAAGACATGGATGCGCTCGGCATCTGCTCGTTCGGCTACTCCGTCGGCGTGGTTCTCTGCGAGTCTAAAAAAAAGAATTTGACAGTTACATATTTTTCCGTTCTAAATATAAATATAAATGTGAAGCGGAAACAGTTTGTACATAAAAGTTTAATTAAATTTTACAACATATTATTTTTTCTAAGCTCTTATATTGAATACTCGTAGGTGAATACTTTTTGCACAATTTAAAAATGACCTTGCTGCTTCAAATATATTCATTCTTAGTCCGTATCGGAGTCGACTAGATTTATTTTCTTTCTCTTTTTTGCTTGCTTTGGTTTAACAATTTCTTCAGCCTGTAAAAGTAAAATATAGATTTATATGAGATACAAATAATCTATTTGTTCGATTAATGAAATATTATTATAACATAATATTTTAAATATCATATTTCAGAAAAGTACAATTTCATTTTCTTAAGGGGGCCAAAGATAGATCGAGCACTATCAGGGCCGCTTGAAAATTTACATGCAAAATATTAGGCTTAAAAATAATATTTTGCACCTAAATGTCCACAATAATTTTTTCCTTTTTTTTTTTAGAAAAGTATTCCATCACATCTGAGGTACAAGTTATGAAAAGTAATTTAAGCTTGGTCTGGTGACATATAAGTCATCGTACTAGAAAAAAAGCTATGGCAAGTAGACACATAAATCAAACTTTAAGATATTTTTCTTCCTCTCACATGCATGATACCTATTTTCGACTTTCAAATTTAGTTAAAAATTTTTCATAGAAAAAAAAAAATCGATATACGTTTCTTCGGATAGTGTAAATTATTTGCACCGTGTTATATTACACAGAAATTAATACTTATAGACAATAAGTTATAAATAAAATCATACAATGCCTGTCAGTGCGGCCGTTGTAACAACATTATTATCAAGAACCTTTGACCCGAACCATGATGGAGAAATTAAGTTTACAGTTAATGAAGAAGAAAGACAGTTACATAATATACTAGCAGAAATAATAACGCAAAGCGTAATAAATTCTGATATTGATGTAGAAGAAGAAACAACACTATATTTTTACGATGACGATGAAATAAGCGCAGAAGTTATTGAATTCGAAGAAAATGAAATGCCAGAAGATATTCCACAAGTATTTGATTGTAAGTATGAGGAAAAACTGTTGACTTTAAATATAAAGAAGAAGTCGTTAAATACTGATTGAGTGGAAGAAGTAAGCCTTATTCATTAAATACTGTAAAGAATAGGTACAGAAAAGTTAGTAGTGAAAAGCAACTGCAACGATGGAAACAGCAAGTTGAAGTGGGCCGCAGCAGGTATGATAAATTACTCAAAATTTCGGAACACGTTTTAAATAATTTAAAAGAAGCCATTGTTTCAAAATTAACTATTTATGATATTGATTTGAAGAGATGGGCTTTACAAAAGAAAGCTGAAATAGATATGCCTTCATTTAAAGCATCACATAGGTGGATCCAGGAATGTAAAAGGAAACACAATATCGTATCTCGAAAAATTACTAAATTTGTTACAAAAGCATCATTGATGAAAATTAATGAAATAGATGACAAGTTTGAATCTTTTAGAACTGAAGTCCAACAGGCAATTACACAATTCGGTATAGAAAACGTTTTTAATTCTGATCAAAGTGGATTTAATTTGGAGATTCGCACCGGTAGAACATTAAATTATAAAGGAATTAAGGAGGTACAGAGCATAGCACAATCACTATCTTCGTTAACGCACAGCTATACTATTCAACCTTCTATTTCAGCAGAGGGTAAGCTGTTGTCACCTTTGTTTTTAGTATTGAAAGAAGCAAGTGGACATTTTAGACCCCGTGTTAGGCAAACTCTATTTACTCCAGAAAATATATTAATACAAGCTTCAAAATCTGGGAAGCTTTCCAAGCAACTTTTTCAAGCGAGGTTGAGAGAAATATTTCTGAAAAATACTACAAATTCATCTGTGCTACTTTTGGATTCATGGAGTGGTCAATGTCAAAGTGCTGTACAAGAAGTTGTACCAGAAGAGGTGAATTTAAAACTAATGACGATACCAGCTGGTACAACTGGTAAAATTCAGCCTTTAGATGTTTACGGATTTCTCTTCTGGAAAAACTTTGTAAGAAAATTATCAGATATAATTATTTTGATGGATTATGATGTCAATTTACATGAGAGAAATAATATCATTAAAATGCAATCTCTCGTACATAATCAGTTATCATCCCCAAGATTCTATAATACTTTTAAATACTCGTGGTTCAAAAGTGGATACTTAATTGACAGACCTTTAGAATTTTATAATCCTGTTGAATTTTGTTTCAATACAACAGCAGAACCTGTATGTAACTATCAGGATCATATTGGAATTACAACTTGCAGCTGGTGTAAACAGCAGTCGTGCTTGAATCATTTTTTTACGGAGTATCATTATTGCAAAAATTATATAGTGTAGGAATATTGTATAAAATAGCGAATAATTTCAAATCTTCAAGCGATAGAACAAATTGTTCTCTGTACAAGTTATTGTACTATTATGAAAAATGTATATCAAAAATAAAATAAAATTATTATCAAGAAAATAATTATTTTTTCTATATTTTCTGTAGTATTTGTAAATAATATATGTACAAACTCTACATAAAATTTGTACATAATTATTTAAAAAAATCATAATTGACAACAAAAAATGTATATAAAAAAAGATGTAAATCGATACAAGTAAATAAATAAATCGACAAAAATAAATAGAAATAAGTTTGCACATTACATAGTTTTAGCATAAGTTACAAACGAAAAATTTTATGCAAAAAAAAAATTTTAATAATTATTATTTCATCATTATTATTATTTTATTATTATTTTTTTATTATTTTTATTTTTTTATAAATATGCCTTAATATTGTACCAAAAATGTAGTGTTAGGAGCTAGTACAGGCAACCATGTTTAACCTTAAAAACAATTAAAATATCTTACAAAAAATAACAAAATCTGTCAAAAATCCCAATTTGTGTTATTTTCAAGCTCAACATATATGTATTGTAAATTGATAAAAAGAAATAGCAGAAATTGACATTTTTTATTGATTTTGAGATTTTCTGAAATATATTTTAATCTTTTTTAAGATTAAACATGGTTTGCCTCTTCAAACCCTTAGGTCGATTTTACTACTGGATTATAAGTTATTGAATTATTGGGTTACTGGGTCATTAGGTTATAAAAATAATTTTACTTGATTAAAAAATAATGATTGGAAGTGAAAATATCTGCAGAATATGATTTAACGGCCGTATTTAGGAATAAACTTTAGGGGTGGTTTTAACCCCCTAAATCATCGTATCAGCAGCTAAAAAAACACGTGTCTAATATTTTTCGATAATCTACCGATGTGCAAAGTTTCAAAAAAATCAGAGTCGGACACCTGCGTGCCTTCCCTTGTCAGTCAAAACATATCATGGTTCCGTCCAACGAATCGAGGAGGAAAAGTGCAATTCAAAGATGATGTGGTTTGAATATTCTAATGCATTGTTGCCATAATTAAATAGCAACGTATTGCATAGAAGTCTTCGTGCATTATTGCAACAATAATTCAAAGATGAGGTGATTTGAATATCATAATGCAATATTACAATAATACTTCGAGAATATTAAGTAAAGTAATATCGTGCAGAAATATTCCTAAAATATTACATCAACAAATTTAAATTAAATTATTTTGAATATCGCACTGCAATATTGGAATAATATTAAGAGAATATCATAGAGGAATATCGTGCAGGAATATTTCTGCAATATTATATATATTGTTTAAAGAATAATGCACAAAAATATTTCTTAAAAATTACATCAATAACTGAAAGGTAAAGAATAAAACATTTTGAATATCATATAGATGCAATATTCCTTACAATATTATTATTCTAAAATGTTAATTAGAAAATTGAGTGTACGAATATTTCTTTCATATTAAATTTATATAGGCAGATGGACATATGCGACGTTCTGCCATGTGATACTAAATGTTATGATAGTTAAGTGGATAACATGCCGGAATTATAATTTTTTGGATCGGGTCCAAATCCCTTATGGAGCTTTTTTTACATCTTTTTTTTTTGTGAATAAATTAAGTTGAATTTATTTTATATGTGAATATTGACCATTTAATAAGTTTAGTTTTCTTAATTTAATTAGCAAGTATACATTCAAACAATTTCAATGTATTTAACGTAGTCGCATTAAGTTTCAAGTATAAATCCTGAAAATCTAATGCAAAAAAAGAATTAAATAATAAATTTTGTACAATAATTATTGTTTAATAATAAACGCTTTTTATTTCATATAATGCTCAAACTCAATACGACTGATTTTGCGAATTTGTCTTAAGTGCGAAATAATAATATAATACTTGGGTGCTAAAGTGGAATCCGCAGAGGAAATTATCGACTCGGTCCAATTAAATATACGCGACATCCCAATTTAAAGGGGATGGGGCGCCAGGCACTGTAAAATGAAATACTCGCGAGCAGTGCCTCTCGCGAAAAGAATTTACTTTGCACAATACTGACTCTTGCTCCGGCTACTCAGCGGAGAGTCGTGAGGTCGTGAAGTCGTGAACGGCAAAGCCGCCGGAAGCTGCGGACAACACAATAACAGTAATACACAAAAATAAATAATTAAACCAGACTTAAATCTAATGGCGCCTTTATTTGGCCAGCGACATAAGATGCGCGGCCTTCCAAATAGGCAATTACAAATATTAAGCAATCAATTCAGAATTTAACAAAATAAGATTTACAATTTAGATTACTAAATGATTTTCAGAATTTAACAAATCAAATTGATAGTTGAGATTTCAGATTTACTTAATAAGATTCACAATATTTGGGATTTAACAATAGAATTTAGAATTAAATTAACTCCACCAAAATATACGCAGACTCTAAGTAATCCTGAAAAAGGCGCATAAAGGTGCAGCAAAAAGAATAACGATGCCTTATTAAAAACGCGTAATCAAGAGCGAGGCACGAGCACCCTGGCGTAACATCTAATTGCCTCAACGTAGGCGAACAAAACCACTTATCTTTCGCAAAATGGGTTGCCACCTTGTCCTGCCAGTTTGAAGCTGCCGAGTGTATCAGATGATGTTGCTCGGCCACAAGGCCTGAACGAAGGCATGCAAACGCAAAAGAATAAAGGAAGCATGGGTCCGCCACGGAACAAATTAGCAAATTAAATACAATTTTGGACTTTCAAGTCAAACAACGCGGCGCGGAAGTTGCTCCAGCCGATCCTCCCTGTAGGCCAGCCAGTTGCGAAGTCGAAGAGCGCTGTTTCTCTTGGTGAGGCCAAGGCACCGACGCTCGTCGTCTCGTCGGCGTCACCGCTGCTGATTGGTCGCCTTAGCTCGAGTGATTCTGGAGGGCCAGTGTAAAGGTCAAAACACCTCGTCTCTTGCCTCCTCATCCCTCACCTGTCCTCCTGAAAAATAGGGGAGATAAGTGCTGGTTCACGTAAACATTTCGATATTCCGAGCCGCAGCGAGTTTAACTCGCTGATGGAATTTTCCTATTTTCGTGAGGCTCGGCAGCACTGTCTTCAGGCAATATTTCACAGGCTAAAATCGAGGAAATTAAATGGGAGGCAATACTCATCTTTTGGGACGAACTGGATCCTCCGTTGCCCTTGGCTGTTATCGCAGCAACGGCGCGCCTCAGATGACGACGGCGATTGGTACCTGGCTTACCGCGGTGTGCATCTGCATGAAATTTCTTCAGCCCAGGATATCTTCTCCTGAAAATAAAACGCTTCCGCGGCAAAAATACTATTCTTACAACGCGTCATAGGCGTTGGTGGAGGGACTTCCCATCTGGCTGCATGTTTGCCAATAAACTGGCACGCGAAGTAACGGGCGAAAAAGCGCCACGTTACAATTTTTATTTCAATATTGTTTGGTACGCTATCACTGTAACTTCCAAACGTTATATAGACTGTTTTCTGAACATTTAAGGTTAATTTGTTAAGTCTAAGCCATATTGATACATGTTCGAGATATTTATTCCTTATGTTTTGTACTTCTGTCCAAGTTTTACCTACAGCCACAATGGCGGTATCATCTGCATAAGATGAGGTAGCATTATTTGGCATACCTGTTAATAAGTCATTTATATACAGAATAAAAAGTAAGGGCCCTAGTATAGTTTCTTGTGGAACTCCGGTGTTAACATTTTCAGGGTCACTGAAAGTGATTTTCTGTGGGCTGGCCTGGCTCGATATAATCTAATTACTTAATAAGTAGGGATAGAGAAAAGAAACGAAGAGAAAGAATTAATAGGGTAGAAAGAAAAGGAAGATAGAATAAAAAAAAAAACTATAAAACTTAGCGAAAAGTGGATTTTGCAAATAAAGCCTGCAGTCTTTATGCCTAGTAACATAGTTACTAGGTAAAAAAACAGTTTGCAATAATGTGCTCAATCCGTGTACACGTATGTATGTTCTAATATCTAGGGTTAGTTTATCTATAGTTATCAGATCCCCTTGGACTTCAAAGCGGAATCAGATAATTTAGTTTAATTTTCCTTAGTCGTGTATGTTAGAAAATTCTCACTATTGTGGCAGTATTGTTTTATTTTATTACAATCTATTTGTTTTTCTAATGGTCTTTTTAGTTTTGTGTTATCCATTCTCTTAATTTACGTTTTATTGCACTAGTATGGTTTAATATCTTTAGTTCATTTGGAAGTTTGTTAAATAACATAAGTGCTCTTAAGTAGATGCTTTTAAAACTAACTGTTTTTTGTCTTTTTGGGATCTGTATGTTTTTATTTCTTGTGTTATTACTGCAGTTTAGGTAATTAAGTTTCAGTTCGCAATAATGAAGTAAAAGGGCATTGTACTCAAATGATTGTACTATATTGAGTGGGTAATGTTTAAGTCCAAAATTGTTTTTATTCACTATCTTTAATAACCTTGTTTGAAGATTCTGAAGGCATGCTTTTCTTCCTTTATAGGCTCCTCCCTATGCAATAATTCCGTAGGCCAAAACATTATGAAAGAAGGCATAATATATCATATATAGCGTTTGTTTTTGCATTATCTTAGATAGTTTGTAAAAAACGAAAATTAAGATTTTTTTGTTGTATAATTTCATGGTATAAATGTCCCATTTCATATTACTGTCAAACTGTAGTCCTAGGTATTTAGGGTTTTCAACTCTATTAATTGTTTTATTCTGTATTTTAATGGTCAAGTTTTTCGGTGTACTCTTATTATAGTTTCCAAATTCCATGTATACTGTTTTTTCTACGTTTAAACATAGCTTGTTGAGTGTTAGCCAGATGGCTATTTTTTACAAGTATCTGTTCATTTTTTCCTCAACTTCCTTCCAAGTTTTGCCTGAGAGTTTGTAGTTCTTTAATCAAGTTCGCTTGATCTTCATCTTGGAAAGTATAAAGTAGATCGTTTATGTATATTATAAAAAACAAAGGTCTTAATATGGTTCCTTGCAAAACTCCTATAGTTATTGTATTAACATTACTAGTTTTTCCATTGATTGTAACTCATTTTTTTCTATTCGTAAGATAGTTTTTTAATAGATTGAGGGTTTTCTCTGTAATTCCATAATTGTATAATTTATCTAGTAAAATTTGATGTTCGACTGTGTCAAAGGCTTTGGCTAAATCTAGGAAGGCAGTTGCAATAGCAACGAGGATAGACTCCTATAGAGGCCGAATGCCCATATATCGAAGTGAAGCAAAAATACTAAGGTACGCACCCTGACCACGCGCAGCGCTCGCGTCGATTTCAACCGTGCTGTCGGTAGCAATGTCGGTAGCCCGGTAACGCGTACGGTAGATAACACGTCGGCTCAAATAATAAACATTAAAAACTGCAGCAAAAATAATTTGCGATTTTATTTTTTATGTTTTTAAAGACAGATTTATCACTTTAAATTGTGAGTCTAGTGCTTTATTATTTTGATTATGCACCTTTTTAAATTTAAATTATTTAAATGAATTTAATTAATTTATTTCAGATTGTAGACTGTAATGGAAGTATATATAGTTGTTGATAATGTAAACAACACTATTAAAAAACTAAATTATTATTAAATCTGCAAACATAAACTAAAAAACTATATATACAACATTTGATTTTATAATAACATTGTATATGATAGTCGTGTGGTTAGCATGATGGACTTGAAACTTTTGGTTTCGGGTTCAAATCGACTTTGATTTTTTTTTTAAATTAATTTTTTTTTATATTAATTAACCTTAAACAATGTTAAAATAATAATAATAATTATCATTATTATTAACTAATTAACCTTAAACAAGGTTAAAATAATAATAATAATAATAATTATAACAATTATTAATTAATTAACATTTTATATTTAATTAATTAACCTTAAAGAAGGTTAAAATAATAATAATAGAACATTGTTTGTTACTGTACAAAAATTAAAATTTTTATTAAAAATTATGTTATCCCCGCACATTCAGTGTATCTTTCTGCCTTGAAGTACGTAGAAACTTCAAGGCCAGAAGGATATCCAATTGCACACCGCGCGTGCAGGAATGTTGGGGGAGGAAGCGCCGCGCCAGCACTTCGAACTGTGGACTTCGTCGCAGCGATTGGGATTTTCCTAATGAGTGCGACGAGGAGGCAGCTTGGGAGGTCCGATCGGGGGAGGTACTTACGTACTCACGCCACCTCACTCTCTCGCTGGAAGACTTGAAGGACAGACGCGCCTGGCAGCGTCCAGTCCTCGAGCTCCAAGCTTTTCGCGTTTTGTTTTTCATAAGTATTATTTAACTTAAATATTAATAATTTTCGATTACTATTTTTTTCGCGTCGGTTTCTTTCTTTTAAATTCGCGCAAATCTCGCGTCCTTCCGCGCTCCGGGTATCCGTTTCGCGCCACGTGCAAGGTACCGCACCAGCCCCGAGCCAGTCAAGGAACCGGGTTCTCCTTCGCTCGCAGCAAGGTCCACCTGCTCTCTTGGAAGCATCGCCACCAAGGAGCTCAACCAGGTAAAATTTACTTTACCGAATTTAATAATTAAATATTTACATAAACGTAGGCGACGCAACGAGTTATAGAATTATAAACAAGTAGAATCAGAATTACCAGCGGGTAATTCACGGTTTTTTTCCAATATAGAATAAGAATGACAGTGCGGTGTCACTCTCAAAGCGTGTACCATTGAAACTAAATTTTAAATTAAAATTAAGAGCGGAGCATTCTCGACGCTCCCGCGTACGTCGTACTCACGCCGCCCGGTATCGTCTCTCTCTCTCTCTCTCTCTCTCTCTCCCAGTGCATCTGAAAGCAAAAAAAGAAATAAAATTCTATTATTTAAATAAAAAAAAATAGACAACCCTCTCACTGTTACTCTCTTAAAGAAATTTGGAAACCTAAAAGAAAAGAAATTTTTACTGTTTTATTGAAGAAAGACTCTTTAAATTTTATCTAAAAAGAGAATTAATAAAGGTTATTTATTAGACATTATTTTAGCAGAAAGAGAGGGAGAGAAAGCAGATCTTTCTACTCCTAGGTTGAAAGAGAGAGAGAAAATAAAACTCTTAGCAAAGAAAAAGGGAGAAAGTACATACCTGGTACCGCGAAACCTCAGTGCTCGCACAGAGGTCCTTGAGGAGTCCCAGGGGCTTTCGACACCTTCCTCACCACCAGGAAGCGAGGTCCAGCTCGGGCGAACCCTCCTCGACTTAACTCCACTACACCAAACCCCACTCGTCCCAGTATTTCCCACCTCGAAACAACACACAGTTTCTCCCTTATACTCTCCGACTTCACTCGTGCCTTTGTGGGTCACTCTAGGAGTGTTTGAGCCGGTGCAAAGCCCACTGCGGGTCTCGCCTGGCTTGCGAGACCTGGTGCCAGTGGGTCGATACCCCCGCACTGTGCTGCAAGGACTATAACAGTCCTCGAGGAGACATTCGAGCCAGAGTCCAGGACTCACTAGTCCAGCCAGGCACCTCCTGGACCAACAAGAGTCTCCATCGACTTTCTGCTCTAACTCGCCGTGGCTTGATTTCCCTCGAGTGACGCTTCAAGTCACTCGTGTACTGAGGCCTCGGTACACGGTGAAGCTACAAGGACTCGCAGCAAGTTGCTTTGGTTGTCGAGGCCTGCCCTGCCGTTGACAGGATCACTTGGTCCCTCGCCAGGTCCTTGACAGGGAAACGCTCCTCTCCTATACCTACAGAAGAAAGCACCCACAAAGTACCCTGTCCTTGCTTTTCCCTTTATTTTTCGTAACTCCGCTACACTAAAAATACTTATCTGACTATTTCCTCGTCCTCTTCCTGTCCTCCAACGCCCGAACCTGCTTCTGGACTCCTCCTGGACCACCTTTTTCTCGTTCAGCTGTGCATCACTAACCCAGTGGTGTACACAGAGCGAGAGAAGCGAGCACCGACGCATTAGGGTCCCGACGCGAGCGAAAATTTGGATTCCGTTTAAAATTTTATTTCGAATTTAGCTAGGGTACTGGATTGTAAGCTAGGGTATAGATTAAATAAATAGTTCTAAGCATATTTTTCCCAATTTACGCAATTTATTTATCCCTGATCCTCCAGTCCGCTCACCCAAACACCACACTGCACAGGGGCGGGCCTGTACAGGACGTGCAGCGTGTCCGCGGATCTTCCACTCGTATTTGCCGCGGAAAACAAATTAAATACAATTGCGTGCGGGGTGCGACCTTATGCTTAAGCATATGGTTACGCGCTACGCACGTAACATTGTTTAAGGTTAATTAATTTAAAAAAGCACCAATTTAAAAAAAAAATCAAAGTCGATTTGAACCCGGAACCAAAAGTTTCAAGTTCATCATGCTAACCACACGACTATCGCATACAATGTTATTATAAAAGTGAATGTTATATATAAAGTCGAGGGCTGATTAATTAAAGTTTGCAGATTTAACAATAATATAGTTTTTTATTACTGTTGTTTACATTATCAACAATTATATACACTTCCATTACAGTTTATAATCTGAAATAAATTAATTAAATTCATTTAAATAATTTAAATTTAAAAAGATAATAACGCACTAATTATTAAATTAAAAATAATAAAGCACTAGACTCACTATTTAAAGTGATAAATCTGTCTTTAAAATATAAAAAATAAAAACGCAAATTATTATTGCTGCAGGTTTCATAATGTTTAATATTCGAGCCGATGTGTTATCCACCGTGCGCGTTACCGAGCTACCGACACTGCTACCGACAGCACGGTTGAAATCGACGCGAGCGCTGCGAGTGGTCGGGGTGCGTACCCTCCTCGGGGTGCGTACCCTCCTCGGGGTGCTTCACTTTGGGATAGGGCATTCGGCTTCTACGGGAGTCGATCTTCGTTGGCAATAGGTTTACTTTTATGTAGGTTATTATAAATTTTGTTTGTAATGAGATTAAGAGCATGTGTAATACTGAGTTTTTTCCTAAAACCAAATTGTCTTTCTGATAAAAGATTATTTTTATCAAAAAGTCAATCAATCTATTGTGCATTAAGATCTCAAAAATTTTGGCTATGTTTGATGTAAGGAATATCGGTCTGTAATTATTTTGTAAAAATTTCTCTTTTGTTTTATGTATTGTTACTCCTTCGGCTACTTTTAGCGCTTCTGGACATATTTCTTTCTCAATTCATAAGTTAAAGATAAAAGTTAATGGATTGGATATATGATTTATAATTTTCTCGAGTACAAGAAAATTTATCTCATCAATCTCTCGATTTTTATTTTTCATATTATGTACTATTTTTTTGACTTCATCCTGTAATACTGATTGGTTCATTTTCGGTAGTTTTATTTTACAGTTAGTTGGTTGAGTTATTTTTTCTTGTAATTGCTTGCCATTGGAACTAAAATAATTATTAAGTTTATTAGCTATTTCCTTCGGATCCGTAACTTTTCCTTCGTTTGTTTTTATGTAGGTTATATAATTGTTCTTTTTATTATTTTTACCTATTTTGTTATTTATGATTTTCCAAAGTTTTCTTTGGTTATCAAGACTTTTTCAATTAAGTTTTTATCGTGGTCCATCTTGGCTTTATTTATCATCTTAGACAGCGTTTTTTTATAGTTTTTATAAATAACTTTTTTTGCATCGTTTTTGACATCTTTCTTCCAAATTTTGTATAATTTTCTTTCATTTTGCATGATATTAAAATACCTTTCATTATCCAACTTTTTCTTGATCTATTTTTTTTTCTAGTAGTAGTTTTGCTTGGTTTACACAATTCTTTACATTTTCTATTAAAGTATTTACAGCCATATTTGGGTCGGAATTTTGTTGTATTGCATCCCAATCAGTTTTTTTTGCATAATTTTCCAATTTTCTATAATCGATTTTTCATAACTATGTTGTTTATTCTTTATAGTTTCAAATCTGATAGTAGAGTAACAATGTTACATCTGGCGCAGTTGAGGGGGCGGTAGAGTGGGGGAGAGGGCCTCTCGGCCCAGAGGGTACATCTAGAGCAGTGACGTCACAGCCGTCGACGCTGCAGTTTCAGAGTGGAGAGAGCAGTTCTCTCGACCGCGGAGTAGGAAGAGAGACACTCTTGACCGCACTATGCTACCCCGGCGTGTCAGGAAGCGGTCGGTAGCATCCTCCCGATTGTGAAAGATATATGATAGGAAATTTTTTTACGCAGAAATTTTTTTCACTCGAAGGTCGAGAGGGCTATCATAAATAATCCTACGTTTTATAATTTATTGTAGGTTTGGGTTATACTAATCAAACCTATATATATATATATATATACTATAAATAATCCTTAGTTTTTATATATATTAAGATTTATAAACCATTTTATTTTATTTATGATTCTACGAATGATAAATTATTTTATTTTTATTTATTGCCGTACAAAAAAAATGGGATGTAACTAACCAAAGAAGGTGGTTCCTTTACGTGAAAATTTTGAGAGAGGGAGGATATAAAATTTTTTTGTCAAGAGGACTTTTCCCTCCCTGATAAAGGAAGTAACTAAGAAAAAGGGTGGTCCCTTTACATGAAAATTGTGAGAGAGGGAGGAAGAAAATTTTCATTCGTTAAGAGGGTTTTTCCCTCCCTGTTGAAGGAAGTAACTAAGGTATCGTACAAGATTTGCAGTAGAGTGCTCATCAGTCTGTGACTAAACTTGGTTGGGACAGTTACAGCTGATATTTGTTTTATTAAAGTATTATATATATATCTATACTATCATAGATTAAAATACTGTTCAATATTGTATACATATAAAACTTCAGTTAATATATATCAAATTGTAGTTTAATATTATATTATATATCAAGCGGTATTTAATATAAACCAGTAACAACTGTATTTAATTCGTCGATTCAAAAATGAACAAAAAGGAGGTATGTATATTATAAGGTGACTACAATTCATTGAATCATATGGATATATTTAATACAAATTTTTATTTTGCAGATGATGGAAAATACTCAGCAATTTCATGAGCTATTGCTCATTACGCTATCTGTTCTTGCTAAAAATCTATATTTTCGAATTCCTAGAGGAATAGGGTTAGAATTAATATCATTAATCTCCATGATGGTAAGTTTTTTTTTTTTTTTTTGAAAGTATATTATTTTTAATAATGAAATGTAATTAATATTTAAACTTTTTCCAGATGAATCGAGATTTGACTAATCAAAAAATTGTGGAACATCAGACTGAAATTAAATTGAAAGAAGAAGGTGTAAGAAAATACACAATATCAACCGTGCTAATGTAGCACGAAAATTGCAAGAAGCTGAACGACTTAAACAGAAACCTATCAAAAGGAAAGCTGAGAAGGATGCAGCAGATTTATTAAAAAAAGCAAAATTAGCTACATTAGAGAAAAACAAATCATCTACAACAGTGAATAGTGTTCCTCAACCGTCAACAGTGTTTAAATCACATGATTATAGCATTCCTCCACCGTCAACATGTGATTTTAGTTTTCCCCCACCACCAACATGTAACTTTAGTGCTCCACCGTCACCAAGAGTTTTTAGTGTTCCTCCACCAACTATAAACAATACTGAAAAAGCAAAAGTTGATAGTGGTCCACCGCCATCGAGAGTTTTTAGTGTTCCTACACCAACTATAAAAAGTACTGAAAAAGCAGAAGTATTTAGTACTTCACCGTCATCATTATGTATAAAAACGGTGGAAATTGTTATATCACCACTGGATGTCGCAAAATTAACCAGTAAAAGAAAAGTGGAAGAAACTGAAAATAACACGGTTGCTGAGAAGAGAGAAGAGGAGAGAAGTAGGAGCAGTAGTAGCGAGAGTGATAGCAGTAGTGACGAGAGCGACAGTGACAGTAGTAGTAGCAGTACAAGTGACCGCAGTAGTAGTGCTAGCAGTAGTAGTGCTAGCAGTAGCAGTAGTAGTGCTAGCATTGAGATCATCGAAGAACATGAGAACGAATTACAAGAATTGGAGGTTAAAGAAAATAGAGAAAAGAACAATAATTTAGAAGATGTAATAAAAAAAGTAGAAGATGTACTACAAAAAAAAAGATAGTGAAATACCGCCTAAAAAAAGTATTCTGTTAAGTGATAATTATTTTGTAAGCAAAAAACAAGACCTATGAAAATGTCTCTAGTGAATAAGAAAAATGAGTAAAAAAGTAAAAAGTTATGTAAACAATATGTAAAATCTTAATGTAAATAACGTAATAAAAGTTAATGTAAATTGTTCTTCATCTTCATTTTTTACACTGGCAATCGATAGAGTGGGAAATTTCATTTCGAAAATAGTATTTGACGTGATCTTTAGAAGGTCAAATCAAGGTCAATTTTGGATAAACTGTCAAAATATTGTCGTATTCAAACTTTAGATGATTTATGAAAGACTAAATGTTTGAAAAAGTTTTGAAACCAACAACATCGACCACCTTGACTTTGAGATCAGCTTTGCACATTATTTGAAAGTTCAAGCACTTTTTAAATTAATAACCTTACTATCGCCCTTATTCTTACTTTTAGCGTTACCCAGAAACAACGACTCAACGGCTGATCTCAAAGTCAAGGTGGTCGATGTTGTTGGTTTCAAAACTTTTTCAAACATTTAGTCTTTCATAAATCCTCTAAAGTTTGAATACGACAATGTTTTGACAGTTTATCCAAAATTGACCTTGATTTGACCTTCTAAAGATCACGTCAAATACTATTTTCGAAAAGAAATTTCCCACTCTATCGATTGCCAGTGTAAAAAATGAAGATTTCTATTAAAAACAATAGGTGTCCTTGAAATAGCCTTGAAGGTCACGTCCAAGGTCAAGTATAAGGTCACCATTGAGTTCCTCGTTGAAAGTTACACGAGGAATAGCTTTACCGCTTGCAAAAATATTCAGAGGTATCTAAGAACCTTGCTGGAGTGTAAATAACCTTGGAGTAACCCTCAAGTTCAAACACTAGCTCTGACTTAATTACGTATCTGAATGTAAAATTTCCCGCTCTATCGATTACCAGTCTTAAAAATGGGGGTTCCTATTTAAAAAAAAACAGTTGACCTTGAAATAACCTTCAAGGTCAAGTCCAAGGTCAAAGTGAATGTCACCATTAGATTCCTCGTTGAAAGTTACTTAAGAAATGACCTTGACCTTTATCAGAATTACTTTACCTCTGAAAATATTCAGCCGTCCCGGGACTTAATTGACACCCTGTATAGTATGTATACTGTACGAGTGAGCTTTGTTAATTTTCACCACTTACCCCCCCCCCTCCCCCAACACAATGAACAGGACTTTCGTGAACTCCCACCACTTACTGCCCCCCCCTCTAACTCAACGTTGTACTAACCTCACAAGCCAAACAGTCCTCACAATCCTCGCAGTCTCTTCCAAGTCACTGGACTAGAGACTATACCCTCAAAACTGACTAAATATCAATATACATCTCATATCAATATATACAGGGTGATTCATTTTAATTGCCCCTGGCAAATATCTCGAAAAGTACGTTTCTAATTTTCAATTTTTTAGAATATTGTTTTTAAGACAATTGCACAAAATTAAAAATTAGAAAAATAAAAAATACCACCTTCTTTTTCATGCAATTCTAAATCAATAATATTTTTAGTAATTTTTCGATTAGATGCATCCTTTTCGAGAAAAAAAAATTGAAGAGTTTAAAAATGTTTAAATATTAGCCAATTTTTTTCTCGGAAACTATGCGTTTAGTCAAAAAAAATGCTAAAAACACTTTTGACTCTAAATTTTATGTTCTTTCAAAACCAGGTATCAGAAATAGGGTTTCCTATTTAAAAAACAAAAGTTGACCTTCAAATGACCTTGAAATTTGAGATCAAAGTCAAAACTAATGGTACAAAAAAGATGTCCCCCTTTGTATCCTACAACTATTACAAAGGTCATTTTTTGATAGGATGCGAACTTACTGAGTTTTTCAGGTGCATAGATTAAAATGGCCCACCGTGTATATAAAATCAAATGTCAATATACATGCTATGTTAAAATATATATTATGAAACGTATAACAGTATTACAATTTCTTCCCCCCCCTCCCCCCTCCCAAGACAGTGTACATGACTTTTGTGAATTCCTACAAATTTCTACCCCCCCCTCAAAAAAAAAAACTCAGTCTGGTTGTCACCTTAAAAGCAAACAATTCTCTCCGAGTCCGCACAGTCTCTTCTAAGTCAGTCGACTAGAGACTATGCTCTTAAATTTTTGTATCGCATAAGACTGTATTATATATTCTGTACTCTTTTCATATATTTTATTCTATATTCATCTTACATTTTATCTAAATAATTAAAGCAAAATGTATTCTATTCAATATTTGGAACAAACTGTCAAAAGTTTATGGAAATCCTATTTTATGCAGAATGATGCTGATGTACAAGATTTTATTAGATGGAGGGATCTAGCGAAGCTAGCAGCAGATTATATCAATGTATACATGCTAAATAGTCCTGATTTGAGTAGAGCAATCTCACAGAGATATCAGACATGTGCTTTACACTTAACTTCTCTCGAAATTAAATTCACTAGTTTAATAACGGTTGGTGGTAATATACAAGACTTACAAACATCAACTGCTCATCAACAATCTCAAGAAGGTGTAGAATGCCGATCCATCCAATCGGCTTTCAAGAATCGAATTCATACAGCTATCATTGTTAATCGTAGACATTTGGATATGAATTCTTTTTTGATTGAAGGATATAAAATTTTGAAACCTCAAGTAGAAAAGTTTCTTTCAACACATTCTGCTTTAAAAATTAATACTGCGCTGGGAGCTCAATTCATTATTAAAAAGCAGAGCGTAGAGGACGATATTCAAGTGAAATATTTTAATACTAAGAACGTTTGTATTTATAGTACAACTAATTCGAATTCTTGGTTTGAAAATGATATCAAATATATGATATTAACAGATATGGAAGAATTTCAAGAAAACGACTCTGGATGGTCATTAAAGACAATTGTTGGTTTAACAATCAATATAAACAAGCATAATCCCCTCAAACCAGCCTCATACATTCCATTACCAACATACATAGGAAATAAAAAAGCTTGTATCAACATTAAAAATAATGATAATCAATATTTTAAGTGGGCTGTTCTATCGGCACTCCATCCAGTTGATGTTGATGCATATAGAGTATGCAAATATAAACAGTATGAAAATGAACTCAATTTTGATGGTATAAGTTTTCCAGTTCAAATCAAAAGTATTAAGAAATTTGAAAAACTGAATAATATATCAATAAATGTATATATACTTAAAAAATATGGTGAAAGGTTTGAAGTATCTCCCTGCCATATAACAAATTTAAAGCGAGATAAGCATGTTAATCTTTTATTAATTCAAGATTCTTATATCGATGAAGAAAATAGAGATCAGGAATATTTAGCACATCATACCAATAAAAATTTTAAATTAAATTTTCATTATGTTTGGATAAAAAATTTATCCGCGTTAGTCAGATCTCAAATAAAAAAGAAACGTAACAAACTCTATCTTTGCGATCGGTGTTTACACTATTCTACTAATGAAGAAAAACTTAAAACTCATGAGATGGACTGCTCAAAAGTAAATAAATGTGCAATTGAACTGCCTAAAAATAATATTCTTAAATTCAAAAATTTTAAAAGTGTAGAAAAAGTTCCACTAGTTATATATGCTGATTTTGAATGTATTTTAAAACCGGTTGAAAATGGTCGTGTATTCCAAGAGCATGAAGCCTTTAGTGTAGGAATATACTTGAAATATAGTTTTGATGATACAAAATCGATGTATATAACATACAGAAAGAAAACAGATAAAGATGAGATACCTGATCAATGGATTATAAAGCAATTCAAGATATTATTAGCTCATTTACAAACAGTATACAACAATGTCATAAAAATGAATCTATGACCGATTATGAAGAATACAGCATTAAATGCGCTAAAAAATGTCATATCTGTACACAAAAATTTGAATATGGTGAACAGAAAGTTAGAGATCATTGTCCTTTAACTGGTAAATTTAGAGGGGCAGCTCATAATAAATGTAATTTACATTATAGAAATGCAAGTTTCTTACCAGTTGTATTTCATAATTTTACTGGTTATGACTCACATTTTATTATAAAAGAAATAGCTACACATCCAGATTTTGAAGGAAATATTAGAGTAATAGCTGAAAACAAAGAGAGATATATATCTTTTATAAAAGAAGTTAAAGACAGTCGTATTAACTTCAGATTTATTGATTCATTTCGATTTATGCCATCATCTCTTGATAAACTAGCGTCTTATTTGACTGAATTAGATATAGTCACATAGGAATTTACAAAAGATAATTATACTGAAGAACAGATTGCATTATTAAAAAGAAAAGGCGTCTTTCCATACGAATATGTAAGTAGTTATTTCAGATTAAATGAGTCACAATTACCTGCTCTGAACTCATTTTACAGTCAATTAACACAGTCATATTAGTGAATCTGAATATCAATATGCACAAAAAGTTTGGAATACTTTTAAAATTACAGATCTAGGAATGTACTCTGATTTATATTTAAAAACAGATGTACTCCTTTTAGATGATATTTTTGAAAATTTCCGTAAAACCTGTTTAGAATCATACAAGCTTGATCCTGCACATTATTATACAGGGTGTTCGAAATGTTCCGGACCCCCCACTTATAACATAAAGTAAGCATTTTGGAAAAAAATGTTAAATACAAAAGTTGTTAAGTTTTGAAGGTTGAACTAAATGATGACCTTGGATTTGTTATTGGTTATCATTTTCAAGGTCATTTAAAGGTCATCTTCAGTTTTTTAAATAGGGACCCCGATTTTTTTATTTCAGATTCTGAAAGAGCACAAAATTTTACATCTGGATATGTACCCACGTTATGGCTCAAAATGACCTACAGAGGTCATTTAGTGGTTAAATGATTATTTAGTAGCAGAAAGCCAAGAAATCCCGATTATTAAGAACTTTGAGCGTATCTGACCAATACTAAAGTAATTTGATTTTGCAAGACAAACTTTATGGTGGCGTTAAATTGACATTGCCCTTGATTTTCAAGGTCATTTGAAGGTTAACTTTAGTTTTCCAAATTAAGCCTCCTAGTTGTAATTCTCCATTTTGCACCAGCGCTAAATTCTGCATTAGGATTGTAGAAGGTGTAATTGACACTGGCGTAAAATAAGCCTTAGGCCAGACAACCACATAACTCGGGCGAGAAAATGATAAATAAAAAAATGTCTAATCAAAATAAGCCTTAGGCCCAACATCTACATACCTCGGGGGGGAAAATGATAAATAAAAAAATGTCTAATCAAAATAAGCCTTAGGCCCAACAACTACATACCTCGGGGGAGAAAATGATAAATAAAAAAATGTCTAATCAAAATGAGCCTTATTGCTCAGGCACGGGAGGTACAACTAATTAAGGTAACATCATGGGTGATCCAGCCAACTAAGGTAAGACCATCGGCGGCCCAGCCTACTAAGACAAGAACACTAGCGGCCCAGTCAGCTAAGGCAGGACTATCGGCGGCCCAGCTAACTAAATCAAGACAGTGGACTATTCGCCCAAACTGAATTTTTTTAAAATGTCGTTGACAGGAACTTTTTACAACAACTGTTCAAATTGTTGCCCATTAACAGTTTGGCAATGTGCTAACCGATTGTAAAAGGCTGCAACAACATTTCGCAAGATTTTCTGAGGTATCAAGTCTATTTCATCAGTGATTCTTTGGCGTAATTCATCCAAGTCACGTGGTTTTATAACATAAACTTTATCCTTCAAGTATCCCCAAAGGAAGTAATCAAGAGGCGTTAGGTCTGGGGACCGAGGTGGCCATTCAATTGTACCTCTCCGCCCAATCCATCTATCATGAAATGTTGCATCTAAATATCGGCGAACATGAATACCGTAGTGTGCAGGAGCACCATCCTATTGGAAGTAAATTTCGTCCAGATTTCCACCCGTTAAATTCGGTATAGCAGGTATAATTTAGTCTCGAAGCATGTTTTCATACATTGCAGCATTTAAATTACCTTCAATAAAGAAAGGGCCAAGTACTCTTCCATTAAATATGCCAGCCCAAACATTTACTTTTTCAGGATATTGCGTGTGGTCCGCTCTCATCCAATGTGGATTGATGTTACTTCAGTATCGACAATTATGTCTGTTCACTGTTCCGCTTAACTCAAACGTGGCTTCATCAGAGAAAACAATGTTATTGAGGAGCAAAGGATCATCAGATATCATTTGCATCATTACATCACAAAACTCTACCCTTCTATCAAAATCATTTGTTGAGTTTCAAAATTTTGTGCACAGATGCAGCTCCCATTTCATGCTGTTGTGCACAACGTCTGATGCTGCAATGGGGGTCCTCAATAAATGATTGTAATACGTCTAAGCTCTTTTCATCATTAGACGATGATTTGGATCTACCTGATTTAGGACGATCTTTAATACCACCTGTCTCTTCAAAACGTCTAATTGTACGAATTACGGTACTTTTTGAAATAGGGTTGTTTTCTTCAACTCTGAATGTTTCATTGAATAAACGCTGTACCTGTTTGTAACTTCTCACTTGATCACCCCACCCTCGCATCATCAACAAAGATATTCTTTCTCGTTCAGTAAGATGTGCCATTTTTCACTACGATTAAAAGTACAATTATTGAAAATTAATACAATTATCTGAATTTCGAAGTAAGAGAACTTCACTTAACTCTTGAAAACAGAAAAGTAAATAGGAGTAAACAATTGTTAATTAACAATTATAAATGAACTGATTCCTAAAAAGAATAGTGAGCAAAATCTTCTAAGGTACAAGTAACGATCCTGAAAATGCTATGAATCATGCGTAGAAACTCGTAACCCTTGCAAAAAATTATTGCAATAAAAACTGTTCATGTAAAACGGTTAGATTATTTTGCTTTTGAAATTAATAACCCCCAAGTGTCCTATGTAGATCATTTCGAGCCATGACGTGGATATTGTACATATCTCCAGATTTAAAATTTAATGCTCCTCCAGAATCCGGAATACAAAATGAGTCCCTTTTTAATAAGCTGAAGATAACTTTCAAATGACCTTAAAAATGAAGGCCAATTTTAAAGTGACCATAAAGTTCGTCCTAGAAAATCAAACTATGTACTTTAGTATTAAAGTACGAAATTTTTTTTTCTTTTCGTCAAATACACCCAAAGTTCTTAATAATCGGGATTTCTTGGCTTTCTGCTACTAAATAATCATTTAACCACTAAATGACCTCTGTAGGTCATTTTGAGCCATAACGTGGATACATATCCAGATGTAAAATTTTGTGCTCTTTCAGAATCTGAAATAAAAAATAGGGGTCCCTATTTAAAAAACTGAAGATGACCTTTAAATGACCTTGAAAATGATAACCAATAACAAATCCAAGGTCATCATTTAGTTCAACCTTCAAAACTTAACAACTTTTGTATTTAACATTTTTTTCCAAAATGCTTACTTTATATTATAAGTGGGGGGTCCGGAACATTTCGAACACCCTGTACAACTCCTGGATTGACGTGGGATGCTATGTTAAAGTATACAAAAGTTGAACTCGAACTTTTAACTGATGTTGATATGGTACTATTCACTCAAAAAGGTATACGTGGAGGTATAAGTCAGTGTTCTAATAGATATGCAAAGGCAAATAATAAATATATGGGTGCAGACTTCAAAGAGGATGAACCAAGTAAAACTTTAATGTACTTTGACGCTAATAACCTTTATGGATGGACTGTGGTACAATTTTTACCATATGGAAATTTTAAATGGTATGAAGAAATAGATAATATTGACTTTTTTAATGTTCCGGATGATAATGATGTTGGATTCATTTTAGAAGTTACTTTAGAGTATCCTAAAGAGTTACATGATGCTCACAAAGATCTCCCCCTATGTCCTGAACATAGAGCGCCACCAGGTTCAAATATGAAGAAACTTCTAACCACATTATATGACAAAGACCGTTATGTGATTCATTATCGTGCATTAAAACAGGCTATAAAATATGGACTTAAGCTTATAAAGTTTCATCGTGCCCTTTAGTTCAATCAAAAACCATGGCTCAAACCTTACGTAGACTTAAATACTGAAAAAAGAAAACAGTCTAAAAATGAATTTGAAAAGCTATTTTATAAGCTTATGGTAAATGCAGTATACGGCAAGACAATGGAAGATGAACGAAAAAGAAAAGATGTGAAACTTGTTAATCAATGGGAGGGACGATGTGGAGCAGAGGCGCGAATCGCTCTACCCAATTTCCATAGTAGTGCTATTTTTTATGAAAATTCAGTTGCAGTAACATTATCACGGACGACTATACGCATAAATAAACCAATATATATAGGACTTTGTGTTCTAGATCTTTCGAAAACGCTAATGTATGATTTTCATTATGGCTATATGTTAAATCCAGTGAGTTCCAATTGTAAATTACTGTACACTGATACAGACAGCTTAATATATGAAATTGAAGATGTTGATATGTATGAGATTATGAAAGAAGATATTGATAAGTTCGATACATCAGATTATCCTGAAAATAATTAATTTTCTATACCTCATGCCAACAAAAAGGTTCTAGGTGTAATGAAAGATGAGTGTAACGGTAGTATAATGGAGGAATTTATAGGATTACGCAGCAAAATGTATAGTATTCTAATTAAAAATCAGCGACCAATTAAAAAAGTAAAAGGAATTAAAAAACATATTGTTATGAATGAAATTGTACATGAAGATTACCGAAATTCCCCATTGAAAAATCTTACGTAAGATCTTACGTAAGATCTTACGTAAGTTCTTACATAAGTTCTTACGTAAGATCTTATGCCAAAATCTGATCTGAATTTTTTTTATTTATAAAGGACTAAATACCGTGCAAAATGAGGATAAACTTGTTGTTAAAGAATTTTTTTTCGATGGGACTTAGAATTTTTTCAGATGCGGAACTTAAAAATTTTGCTACACATCTGAAAAAATTCTAAGTCCCATCGAAAAAAAATTCTTTAATAACAAGTCTATCCTCATTTTGCACGGTATTTAGTCCTTTATAAATAAAAAAAATTCAGATCAGATTTTGGCATAAGATCTCACGTAAGATCTTACGTAAGAACTTACGTAAGATTTTTCAATAGGGTTGTTTAGAAAAATTAGAGATTATTAAACGTATACAGTGTAATATACGGAGTAATTTGCATACCGTTCAGACAGTACGAGAAGAGAAAGTTGCATTGAGTGCTACTGACGATAAACGTTGTATATACCTTAATGATTCAAATACTCTTCCATGGGGTCATTATCGAACTCGAGAAATATCAAGTCTGAAAGAAAGAATATCATTAAAAAACAAGAGATCTATTATTACAGCATTGGATTGTAATCAAGGTATAGAACAACAGATACTTCTACAAGGTGATGATCGATATCAATCAAAAGGTAGGATCTGTGTTAGGGGAGAAGGACCTCCACAGAAGAAATTAAAGATTGAGATTTAGGAGGGGGTAATGCTTGTATATGGAGAAGACTATGAGAAGGGGAAATATGGAGGGGATAACGGAGTCGGCGGCTCAAGTCATGAGAGTGAGGAGCTGGCTACAAAAACCGAGAGCTCACCTTAGATGAGTACAGTTCTCCAGCAACAGCCTAAAGAACAGACTAACCCTCTTCTCTCGAGTTACTCTCTTAAATACCATTATAATAAAGTATGTTCTATTTAATATATCAAATAATGATCTATCATATTAATTCATTGAAATTTGTTTCTAATAATCTGTATTATTTTTTACAGAATGGATTTCTCTGCAATCAGCAAAATCACCAAGGAGACCTACCTCCCAAAAAAATCATTGTCAGACTTGACCGCCAATTGCAAATATCAAGTCACAAAAGTTCGATCGCACAATAGTCGATATGGATTCAGCGTGGTTGTGACGATTGATTTGGAATTTCAAGTGTTTATCCCGAAGCGAGTTTCTACGATCTTGGAAGGAAATAAGGCAATGCTTGACGCTTTGACTCAAAGGGCTGAAGAAGGCGAATTATTTTTACTACACATTAAAGGCAGTACCTTTGAATTTGAATAAAAAAAAATAACTATTTTAAAATAAAGCAGTAATGTAAATATTATTACCACTTTCGTTGAATAAATTTGTTATATTTTTATATTAAATCAAAAACATGCTTTTTTTTCTCAATCCAAATATTGCTATTCATAATATACATATATAATATGATTTATATTGCAATTGAAATTTAACTTAAGAATAATGGGTAGAGGGAGCTCCTTGCAGCGGCGGCGGTGGCTCCTTCGAAAGTAAAGTGGGGATGAGGACTTAAAATAAGGATGAAAAGCTTCTTCAACCATTAGTTAGAAGAACTACCTCCAACAGACTCTTTCACTATGCCAGCTGTAAGAAATAGGGAATATGTTCACTCCTCAAAGCATGTATGGTTTTCAGGAGTAGATCAAATACGTTATCTTCCTATTGAAGACACAGACTATAGAAGAGGAAGATGGGAGCAACTTGCAAGAGATCGAAGACGCTTTTAACGACGTATTCAAGAATTAAATACTATGATATCGCATGCATTATTTAGAAAACGTATTATAATAATGAATCATATACTTGGACCTATACTAAAAAATCATTCTATAGTATATACTCTTAATAAAATGAAAATCTAAGTGGAGGGGATGAACATTGAGAAGAGGGAGGCGGTTTTGGCGCTCAAAAAATAAGTCTAGTAGTGGAGTTAGGGATTTAAGAGAGCGAAGAGCTTAAAGAATACTCATTCTGCTAGAAGAATCGCTTGAGAGTAGTATTGTCAACCTTATACTTTCTAGTTCCTTATTATCAATAATAATAACAAGATGGATTTTGAAATGCTAAATAAAATTGCGCTGAAACTTGATCCACTCACCCAGAAGGATCATTATGAGCTCAATGAAAATCAAAACAATTTAGTAACGGAATTTAAGGAAGAGGATAAAAGAATGATTCTTGAGCTTAATGCTGAATTCCAAATTATTTTACCAGATCGAATTTTAAGAGCAATCAGTAGCGATTGTGAACTGTATATTCAGCTGATGCAAGATGTGCAAAGATGTAGATTATTTATAGAATACCATGGAGGTGGCAGATTTGAATTTAATATTTAATGTAATAAAGCTTAAATATAATAAATTAATTGTAAGAACACTAGTTTTAGTAAGTTGTTAATATTTGTTAAGTAATATGTAAGGAAAAACTTTATATTTTAAATAAATAAAACAAAAATATTCATACATATAAATTTATTTTGTCTTTTATTCATTTACAATATTTCTTTATCAATCCATGAATTATGAGTATCGTTAAATCCTAACCATTTTACATAAACTTGTTTACCGCGTTTTCTAAGCACTTTTTCTATAAGATATACATCCGGATACATCACTTTTTGTAGTTCTTGCTCATAAAAGCCTCCAGCGATGGGGTTGTGTTTATAGTTCAGTAGATGATACGTCACAGGCTTTGTCTTCGAGACACGATGAATAGTAAATATTTCTGTAGACCAATTAGGCTGTAGCCTTTTTCAAAAACATGTTTAGATTTGCTTACTCGTACTTTATCACCAACTCTGAATTTCGAATTCTTGAATAATCGACGATCGAAAGAAAATCGTCTCAATACTTCGAGTTCAATTTCCGCATTGACATCCTTGGGCTTCATGTTTATAGTTCGATGTTTTGTATTATTGTAAGATTTTATTAAGTTAGGAAGAATATTGTTCCATTTGTAATTTCCTTGTAGACTAAATTTTTTCCACATATTATTTTTTAGAGTTCGATTGAACCGTTCGCAAATAGATGCCTTGAGATTGCTATACGTTGAATATAGATTTATTTTATATCTAGCCATTAAATCTTGAAAATTTCTATTATAAAATTCTTTGCCCCTGTCTACTTGAAGATTTTTAGGAGCACGTCCTTTTTTCAGTACAGATTCCATTGCACTAGCGACATCTACACCAGTTTTTTGTTTAACCGGAACTGCCCAGCTATATTTTGAAAATGTGTCTATAATAGTTAAAAGATAACGAAAGCCTCCATTCTCTCTCGAATAGCCTTGCATCTCTACAAGATCAGCTTGCCACGTCTCATCTCTTCCACGTATCACTTTACGTCTTGGATAGCTACGTCATGCTGGCTTGTATAGCTCGTCTACAACCCTTTCATATTCCATTTTTTCTTTTTAAATATACTGTCTTAGCTCTTATATTTTTTCAATTTTAAAATCTCAATTTTTTGTTTTTCCAATTCAATTTGCTCGAAATTAATACTAGTTTGAAGTTTACATATTATATTTATAAGTGCTCTAACATCAGCATCAGAGGTTTTACGTAGCGTTCGTAAGTTTACTACGTCATTCTCGTGCTGGGGGTCGGCTAGATTACAAATTCGTTTATTATCTACGTCGTAATGTCTGTCTTTAGTGATTTTGTAACCAGTACCAGGAGAGCCTTTCTTTACACTATCCAATTTACGCTCAAACACGTCAACGCTCATGATTATACTGATGATGATGATAAGACTTATTCTTTTTTTATATACAGGGTGATTCATTTTAATTGCCCCAGGCAAATATCTCGAAAAGTATGGGAGATGGAAAAAAACGTTAAATGTAAAAGTTGTAGGGTTCAGAGGGGGAAATCCAATGGTGACCTTGACCATGACCTTGGGGTCAAGTTTCAAGGCCATTTCAAAGTCAAAGTAGTTTTTTTAAATAGGAACACCAACTTTTGACCACGGAAATTAAAAGAGCGGAAAATTTTACATTCAAACATGATGTTATGTCATGGGGTCCAGTTGACCTCTGCAGTCGCATCAAGGTTAAATCAAGCTGTCTACACAATTCGTAGGCCAATATCTTGAAAAAAGCAAGGTTGAGAAAAACTTTAAATACCAATTTCCCCCTCTGAACCCTACAACTTTTACATTTAATGTTTTTTTCCATCTCCCGTACTTTTCGAGATATTTGTTTGGGGCAATTAAAATGAATCACCCTGTATATAGCTAGCCTCGCGAAGTTCTTCAATGATTGAATGAATTTCATTAATATGACTAGGATTACCAGCTGCTTGTTCGGCTATTAACAGTCTAAGTCGATCAACAAGTTTGTTTAGATCATCCCACCACACGAAATCAAATGTTGTATTTTTTCTAGCTATTTTGTGAGTAGGTAAAAGTCCAGACCCACCAATGGACTCTCTCTTTTTTTTTCTGATTGTGGGAGATAAATTTGGAGCAATGAAAGTTTTGAATTTTTTTAAATTTTTGTTGCGATATTCTCCATCTGTTTCATTTCTTTTCCTATGTGCGTTAGTGTTTTCAAGAATTTTTAAATAATTTTGTTGATCCAACGAGCTAACCATTTTAGAATCAGGCACTTTGTGAAAGAGGAGCTCCATCAAACCGAGAGTTGATGGGTATATTTCATTATTCACAATCACTTTATTGTTTTTAACAACTGTCAAATCATTTAACAACTGATCCGGTACACTTTTAGAAGTTTTTTCTATATTTTCATTAGCAGTAGCATTGCTGGATTCATTGATAGATGTTTCTAGATTATGGTCATCATCATAATCATCATTACTAATAGCTGATTCAAATGTATTGTCAAATGTTTTTACTGTTGTATCAAACTCATTGGTAGTACTATTAAAATAGCAAGTTTTATTTTTCGAACTATCCGCTTCATTTGACTCGAACACTTTTCCAAAATTAATTTTATATTTTTTCTCGGGTTTTATAAAATTAATCTTATCTTCGCTAATTTCTTTTTTATCAGTTACCTCTATGAGTTTTTTCAATGGATCGACTACAGGCTTGAAAGTTTCATTCAAAGTTATTTCTAAATTGGCTTTTCCTCGTTTTATTAGCTGATGTTTTCGCTTGATTGCCTCGCGAGCCTCAGCTAATTGTAGAAGTATACTCTTCTCTCGTTCAAAATCAGTCATGTTGTTGCTTCTATGATCTTAAGCGGAATAGTTTACATATCGTCAGTCTACGATATTTATAGCAAAAGAATCGAATCCTTTTCTATATCTCCCATGATTAATTGGTCTGTCTCTATCGATAACTAGAAATCCATGTTTATCATCTCTCCAACATTTTGAACAAATCTCTTTGAATTTTTCAAAAGGCATATCTGAATTAACATGATTGTTATAAATGTGTTTTATATTGACATCATCTTGACGAAATAATACTAGTAAATTTACGTTATCTCTAATAAGATGCTTAGGAATACGTGCATATGACTGACAAAGATAAAAACTATCCACCTTTTTATGTCTTCCCATGCAAAAGAATGCTCTTACGTTATCTTGCTTTTCAGTAGCTATATCATCAAAAATCATGATGGAATTCGCACGTGCTTCATCAGGTGAAACGACTGACTCATGCTCACTAAATGCGTAGTATTGCACACCCTCTATTGGACTCAATAAATCTTTCAAAAATTTATACTTAGGTTGATTAAGCGACTTTGAATACACATATATATTTTCAAATCTGAGACCGTTGGGATGAGTGATTAGTGTTAGCAAACAATTAGTTTTTCCACAATTACTTGGACCGCAGAATACTGCACGTATAGTGTCTGGTAATAGTTCACCATGTCTTTTTCTCGTTTTTCTGTCTCCACTACTTTATCGAAATTTATGAGTTGAAGCTTGAGAGGTTGCTCTTTGAAATCTATGTTAACGTTTCACTGATTCAACGACGAATGAGCTCATCAGCTATAAAAAGGCTACTTATATATTTTTGCTCTCATTAACGTTTTGTCTTTCAAAGAAGAATGATCACTCACAATGATCGAAAAAAGTGCGGTGGTAGTCTAATAAACAAAATCATAAATAGCTTACCTTTCGAAGCTCACGTACCTGGTTACCAGTACTGCGGACCAGGAACTAAATTAGAGAAACGATTGGCTCGAGGAGATCCTGGCGTAAATCAATTAGACGCAGCCTGTAGAGAGCACGACATTGCTTATTCTCAAAATCGTGAAGACGTCACTGCGAGAAACGAAGCAGATAAAATTTTAGCTAAAAAAGCCTGGAAACGAGTAAAAGCTAAAGATAGTAGTTTTGGTGAGAAAGCAACTGCTTTCGCCGTAGCCAACATTATGAAAGTTAAAAGCAAACTTGGTATGGTAAAGGCTTAAAAAAACAACAACGACGAAAGAAATGTGTAAAAAGTAACAAAACCCAACTCAGAGATATGATGTAAAGAAACGAGGTAAAGGTTTAAAAAAACAACAACAACAAAAAACCAAACATTACTTTGAAAAAACTAATTACAGCTGCCTCGAAAAGCAGCGTACCTAGCAATAGACCTTCTCTAGTTATTCGTTCAGCATTAAAAGGAGCTAAAGAAGCTATGAAAAACCTCGTGTTTTACCAATCCCCAGTACCGTTGGTGGAGCTCTTCCATTTTTACTTTCATTATTTGCCGCTTTGAGCGCTACTGGAGCTCTAGCCGGAGGAGCTGCTTCAGTAGCAAAAGCAGTGAATAGTGCTAAAGCAGCTCAAAATGAGTTAAAGGAGGCTCATAGACATAATGAAACAATGGAAGCTATTGCTTTAGGTAAATGCCTTTACTTAAAGCCGTTTAGTAAAGGTTATGGTCTCTATCTGAAACCCCATACTATTGGTAGTGGTTAAAAAAAAAGCTTGAAGTAGCTTTACCTAACCGAGCGCTCACTAATTTAGATATAGAAAAATATGCTCAAATACTGAAAATCAAGAATTTTCGTGGTGTTTTCATGCGTAACGCATTACCTACTAATGGACCACGTTACCAAGAGTCAGCTGTCATAAATTTAGACGATAAAAATGGTCCAGATACTCATTGGGTTGCGTACAAGAAGAAAGGTAGTGAGGTTATGTACTTTGACAGTTTTGGAGATCTTCAGCCACCTACAGATTTGTTACTCTATTTAAAAGTGAATAAAATCATGTATAATTATGTTAGATATCAAGATTTTAATACATTCAACTGTGGTCATCTTTGTTTGAAATTTCTATCGAATAAGCTATAAAAAAGACAATCTCCTTGAATAAACGTCATTTGTCATGTGTCTGTCATGGAGAATACATTAACATTGAGTCTCTCAGGAACTTCCTCAGTACTTGAAGCAACTTACTTCCCTCCAATTGAACTAATCCCAAATAAAAACTATGTCCTCGGTCTAGTAGAGTTATTGACATTTAACTCAATACCTAATATTGACATTGGACATAATAAATTTTACGTTGGTGAGGAAGGAAACGAAGAAGAAATCATATCACCGACAGGGAGCTACGAGATAGACGCAATCGAAAGTTTCATCAAAGAAGCATTAGCTCCTAAGGATATATTATTTAGTTTGAAGCCAAACAACAATACTCTTCGTAGTATTATTCAGTGCAGTCAACGAATAAATTTGGAGCCCGAGGATTCTATTGCTTCAATTTTAGGATTCACTAGACGTGTACTTACTAAAAATAAAACGTATAGTTCTGATTTGCCTGTGACTATACTAAAAGTTAACGCCCTACGTGTAGAGTGTAATATTACAGCAGGTGCTTACATAAACGATCGCAAAGTTTATACTATACACGAATTTTTTCCAGCAGTACCACCAGCAGTATCACCACCATATAAAAGCAGTATTATAATGGGCATTATTTATAGCGTTAAGAGTGGTCGAGGGTATATTAACGCATCAAAATGTCAGTCAGCGATCAGTCGACAACGAGCTACGAAAGCGCTCACACATCAGAACATTCAGTTCCTAAAAAGTCTAAAACTAAAAGTCGTCGCCAATCCTCCAGGTGGCAGTAAATATACTGCGTATTAGTGTGTTGTATACAATAACAAAATGGAAGAAATTCTAAATATTCATTCAGGTGTGGCTTTCGATGAGTCTATAGCTCATTATGAAGTTCATGCGCATCAACCTTATTTAATGTCACAGTTCAATAATAGCGATGAAATTCGAATTGCAATTCAACATCAAGATTTATGTCTACTACCTTCCCGTAGTAATATTCATATCTATGGTCGATTAACAAAAGAAAACGGTACTTCAGTGACTAATACTAAATTGATCAACAACGCCATCTCTCACCTATTTGAGGAAATACGTTATGAAATAAATGCCATTGAAATAGATAAGGCTAAAAATGTTGGTTTGACTAGTGTAATTAAGAACTGGTTATCACTAAATCCAAGTCAATGTTCGATTGCTAAAAATGCAGGGTGGACTGCTAATGAAGAAGCGATAACACTCACAAATGAAGCAGGTTATTTTGATGTAACTATACCTCTAAGTATGCTGTTGGGATTTGCTGAGGATTATCGAAAAATCGTAGTTAATGTCAAATATGAACTCATCATCACAAGATCAAGAAATGACTTGAATTCTGCTATTGTTAGACCAGTAGGTCAACCAGCTACATTAGAAAAATTTAAAATTAATTTGACTAAGATCGAATGGCTGATGCCTTACGTAGTAGTAGCTGATAGAGAAAAAATCAAACTCCTTAATTATATTAGACGCGATAGAGCAATTACAATGAGTTATCGTACGTGGGAGTTGTATGAGTATCCAAAATTACCTCTCACATCAAAGCATGTTTGGAGCGTTAAGACATCTAATCAATTGGAAAAGCCTCGCTTTGTCATTCTAGCATTTCAAACTGCACGAAAAAGCGTAGCAAGTGCCAATGCTAGTAATTTTGATCACTGTAATATTAGTAACGTAAAACTTTTTCTCAATTCTCAATGCTATCCATATGGAAATCTTAATCTTAATATTAATCATAATCAATATGCAGTACTTTACGATATGTATGCTAATTTTCAAAACGCTTACTACGGTAAAGAAAATGAACCAATGCTCAATAAAAGAGATTTTATCCAAAAATTACTACTAATAGTGATTGATTGCTCAAAACAAAATGAATCGATTAAAAGCGCACCTGTCGATGTGCGTCTCGAATTTGAGTCTAGAGATGACTTTCCCGACAATACTGCTGCCTATTGTTTAATTCTGCATGATCGAATTGTTCAATATAATCCAATTAAAGGAGATGTTACAAAAGTTGTGTAATAAAACAAAATGTATGATTATTATAAAAAAAAAACTATATGTAAATTAGTATAAGTATTCATGAATAAAAAAATATTTTTTCAATTGAAACGTTCATGTGTTTTTAATTCATTCCTTATAGACCATTGTATAAATTATTATCATTTTTTATAATTTGCATATCAATTTATATCATCTTACGTATAAATTATTATCTTTCATAGTCGCAGCGGTGCTAGCACCGCTGTGACTGAGTCTCCCTCTCCCCCCGCTGCGACCAAGAGCGTCTCTCCCTACCACGCCGCCACCACCGCGCCGCCGGCTGTGACGTCACTGCGTTAGAAGTAACCTCTGGGCCGAGAGGCCCTCTTCCCCCACTCTACCGCCCCCTCAACTGCGCTAGATGTAACCTTGTTACTCTACTTCTGTTCTCTTTCAATTTTAAAAATATTGTACAATGACCGTTGAATGAAGTCTCAAGTACTATTGCTCTATGATTTATTTTGTTGAATTTTATGAAAATATTATCTATACTTGATCCTTTCTTATTTTCTACATTTGACGGTCTAGTCCTCTATTATATTAAGGAGCTTAATTCCAGGGTTTTTTTCCGACCACTTTTCACGTCTTTGACCGACGATACTTGTAGATGATGTAACTTGTTCCAGGAACATTTTTTCCGCTTCGATTTTTTTCTCAATGACCAAGTGCGGGATCGGCTGTCTTGTAGACGACTTCCCGCCGTCATTGAAAAAAAAACTATTAAAAAAAAAACTCGCCTTCGGCTCGGGTGCCAATTTACGTGTGATCTGCGGCCATTTCTATTTTACCTCCCTTGATACGTAATATACTATTAAAGAAAAAATGGAAAACATACATTTTTTAAGAAAATTAATTCTTTTAAATATTTATAAGAAAAAGATATTAATATTAAGTAGTGAAAATGCTTTCAACCGACCGAGCGTTAGCGAGGGAGGTACATCGCTAGTTATTATATTAATTGCCGGGCAATAACCTTTTTCAAAGAGTGTTATAAAGAACTCTTGCTCTAATGGTTCTTGACTAAATAGGTCAAGAATAAAATCTGCTACTATTATGTTGTTTTTATGTTTTTTGTTTACTTTTATTAATTCTTTAATATTTATTAGAAATTCAGTCTTATGGAAGTCATGGGATCTATATAAGGTTGAAATTACTAGACTCCTATTGTTTTCTATATCTATTTTGGTTTTAATGATATTTAATTTATTTGTCTTAATAATTTTCGTGACATCCTTTATATCCTCTCTGATATAAGTTACTGTACCGTCAGATCTGTTTATTTTACTATAATTGTAGTACATCTTATAGTTATTGATGTTATAACTATCATAGTCTTTTAAAGTCCAAGTTTCTGTACAAACAATTATTGCAGGTTTGTTTTTTAAATTGTTAAGGAAAACTAATAATTTATTATAATTTGCATTCAAACTTCTTATATTAATACAAGAAATTATCTCGTTATTATACTGAAGGTAATTATTTAAATTATCTAATTGATCAAAATTTCTTTGGTTTTGAAATATTTCCTCTTCAATATTCAGATTGATGACACTGCTTTTGATGTGCGCGCTATTAGTCGGTAATGAATAATCTGATTCATTTCTGTGTTTTCTTATTGTGTATACCGACCATTGTAATTTTGGTTGTTCAGTTTTACCAAAATATCTTGCGTAAGTGGGCTTCATTGGATAGTTTCCCTATTGAAAAATCTTACGTAAGATCTTACGTAAGATTTTTCAATAGGGATACATTCGTCTTAAAACTAATTTCCATTATTACTTTCTTTTCTCTCATTCTTATCTTTAATTTTATTTTATTCCTTTATCGCCTTTGCCATCTTTTCGAACTTTTCATTATACAAACATATTTTTACATTCGGTTTTCCATTCATTAGTTTAATCCAATTCTTTCTAAATTCTTCATTCACTCTTGCCAATCTTTAATCCACTTACTTTTTCCAATCATCTTTCGTCTTTTCTCTCGCTTTTCACATTTTCGCACATGCTCCAGATTCTCTTCCTTTTTTCCACGTACTCTACACTTACAGTCATTAAACCCTTTCGCAGCTTCTGCCTATGTTTCCGCACCTTAGTTTTGCCCATTGTTCTTTAATTTTTCTCTCTATGTGTTTGTTTTCCCAGTATGTTTCCTTTTCTATCCCTTTTTTCCAATTCTCGTAGTCCTTACAATACTTTGATTTGTCAATTTTCCCCAATTTCGCTGAATTCTTTGCTCTATCTTTCTTCGTAAACCTTTTTCTAATCTCAACTCTGTTTCATATCACTCTCCCTCCTCTACCCCTTTAATAAATTCTCCTTCTCCTTACTTTTCGAATGCATTTACCCACTCTCTGCTCCATTTACTCGGATATCTGTCTTTATATTCCTTATTTCCTCATTTAAACAAATTTTTGGTAACCTATCCTCCTTCATTTTTATTATTTCGCTAATATACTGACCGGTCCTTCTCATTGACTCTGACTCCATCTTTCATATAGAATCTGGCATATTCTTACTTACTCCTAATGCCATTTTTGTATATTTGTCCTGTACCCTCTCAATATCTTCCCATGTATCCCCCACCCCCATATTTCTACACCATACATACAATCTGCTTTTACTATCGCATCAATTAACTGTAATCTTCTTTCTAAACTGCCTAAATTTGTCCTCCTCCAATATCCCCAAATTGTATTCATCGCTTTGTTTATTTTGTTTATCATTTTCCTTATATATGTCCCATATCCATTCCCCGATGTAAACCAAAATCCTAAGTATTTATACTCTTTCACAACTTCAAGCTGTTTATTATTATATTTCAATATTATTTGTTTTTTCTTCCCTCCCTTCTGAAACGTCATTATTTTCGTTTTCTTCCGGACTATCAGCAACCGCCGCCACATCATCTGCAAATTTTAACCCTTTCAGGGGCAGTGGGACGTATACGTCCCACTTGTTTTTCAGCAGTTTTTCGAGCATTTCTGATACATTTCTCTCAATCAAGTTTACACACATTCGATTTTAGACTCTTAAGGGTTCATACAAAGTAATTATCACAAAAAACTGTGAATAATTGTTTATTAACAAGTGGTTATAAATAATTGAAATCGAAAAAAATCATTTTTTTCCGAATAAAATCAGCTGAATCTGAAGTATTCGGCCTATATCTTTGACAAATTTTTTCCCGTTAGTAAACACTTATAACAGTAACATATAATTTTTTCAGAATTTTCGGCAGGCTAGTTTTTTTGTTTCAATTTTCGAAATTGATAAAAAATAACGATTTCTGACGGAATGTTTACTACTGCATTCATTATACCGCAATTATATGTATTACCACAATTAATATAATGAAAAAATATTTTCGGAGCTGCGGACTGAAAATTCAATGTCAGAATGGCAAAATATAAAATGGCGGAATCAAAATGGAGTCTGTATATTAGTGTAAAATTTCAGTTTTTTTAGCATTCAGTATAGAAATTGGTATATGGGGGTTTTTCAAGTCGCTAATTCCAAATTTGTTATCAGAAATACAAAATTTTGAATGGCGGATTCAAAATGGAGGCTATATTAGTCGAAATTCGCCATTTATGGCTATTGGTATGAAACTTGGGACGAAATTCGAGTTTCATAGGCGCCATTTTAGATGCGCCATTTTTAAATTTGCGATTTTGACGTTGAAATCGCGATAAACGAACTCAAAAACCCCTGTACATCAAAATTTGCTTTTATTCTTCGAGAATGACAAAATTGGAGTCAATATGCAGACATCTTAAATCCGCCATTTTGAATTAGGATTCTCTGTTATTAGAATCATAATCAGTGACCTAAAAAGCCTCCTTACAGCGAGTTTTGTGCGAATTGTTCGAAAAATTTAACTTAAGAGTCACATAGTCGCCATCTTGCATCCGCCATTTTGAATTTTTAAATTCTGATGCCAGATTCGTGATCAGCAACCCTGAAAACCCCTTAGTAACCATTATTTGCAAAAAAAAGTTTCACAGAAAAATGTGCCCCTGAAAGGGTTAAACAAAAAATCTTTTTTTTACCTATCACCGTCCCTCCTCAATTTTTCTTAACCCATCTCTCTTCCAAATTCTCTAAGTACGCTATAAATAACAATCCACTAAGCGGACAACCTTGCCTTTCTGTATTTTCATAAATTTTTTTTACTATTTTTAAAAACTTTCCTTTCATCCCCATTTCTCTTAATTTTTTAACTAATTTTTTCCTATCATTTGAATCAAATGCAGTCCTAAAATCAATGAAACATACATATAGCTTCCGTTTTTCCTTCTTGATTTTATTACCTATTTGACTATTTAACACAAAAATATGATCTCTCGTTCCCCTTCCCTTTCTGAATCCCGCTTGACCTTCTCCTATCTTATTTTTCTCCTCCATCCAATTTCCTAACCTTTTTGCTAAGATATTTGCAAATAACATATACCTTATATTTAAAAGCGACACTCCCCTGTAAGTTTTAAATTCATTTTCATCCCCTGCCTTGTAAATCGGAAAAATTCTAGCCACTTCCCACCCTTTAATTAGTCTTTCTTCTCTAAAAATATCATTTAAAATTTCTGTTATTTCTCCAATAACCCAATCCATTTCTCCAATAACCCAATCCATATTCGGAAAATTCTTTGATTCAGCTGCTATCTCGAACTCTCCCTTTCTTTCATCTGTGTCCTGTTGATCCCTATTCTCGGTTGTTCCTAATAACTTTTTAAAATGATTTTCCCATTCAATCTTTCTTATTACCTCCCCCATTCTTTTTTTCTTTTTCCTAAATTCATTAATCACCTCCCAAAATTCGTTTAAATTTTTGCAATTCTCTATTCTTTCTCTTTCTTATGTTCTCTTCCTCTTTTTTTTCTACTTTTATTTCTTTCAGTCTTTTTCTCTCCTCCCTCAATGTTAACTTATCTTCCTCTAATCTCGATTTCACCCACCTTTTCCAAGTTTCCCATGTTCTCTTCTCTTGTATTCTTAGATCTACATCTCTATTTTTTTCTCTTTTCCCTTTACTATTTTTCTTAACAAATCTTAGCTCCCTACTCACTTCCCAAATATTATTTAAACACCTTCTCCCACCTTTTTTGTATGTCTCTCTCCTCTCTATCAATCTCTTTTTCCTTCTCCTCCATTCTTTCATAATATTCAATCCCCTATCTTTTTCCCATCTAGGTCTCTCTCCTGCCTCATCGCTTCCTTCCTCTTTCTCTTCACTTTCTCCCTCTTTTTTCCCTTTAAAAAATACTACTAATGGTAAGTGGTCTGACTCTAATCTAGGTGTTACAATTACTTCATCTATTATACTCCCCACTTCATTCTCTACTTCTATCACTAGATTAAGTACTGAACTACTTCCCTCCCCTACGTAGGTTTGGCATCCCTCCCAATCGCCTTTTGTCACCACATTTTTAATAGTGCCTCCTAACTCTTCACATAATTCTATCAATTTTTTCCCTTCAATATTTGTTACTTTATCTGCAGACCTTCTTTCCCTTTCCGCTTCCCCTTCTTTACTAATTTGCCAATCCCCTATTCTTGCATTAAAATTTCCTACAATTATAATTTGGTCTCCTAATAATTCCTTCTCTTCTATCACTCTTCTCAAAGCTGCTAAAAACATTCTTATATTCCCATTGTTGTATATAACAATTATGTTTGCACACACCGCCGATCCTAATTTCATTCCTCTTACTACAACTCCGAACTCCCATTCTTCCCACCCTTGTTTTTTAATTTCTCTCCTAATGCCTACAAGAATCCCACCTTTTGCTCTCCCTTCTTCATTTACTTTAACCGCCGCTTATGTTATCATTCATATTTTTGCTTAGCCTACCCACCCACTCCCTTTCGTTCTCTTTCTCCTGCCATGTTTCTTGAATCGCTATCACATCGAATTTTTCTAAAAATCCTTTTACCTTTTCATATTTTCTTATCCCTGCCATGTTTCTAAACTAAGTTTGCTAATCTCCCCTTTCCGCATGAAATGTTTGCTCTTTTATTTGTCCTAACCTATCATCCCACTTATACCACCTCCCATCTACTTTTATTCTCATGTAACCTAACTGCGTTTCTAATCCGTTTCTCTTTTCCTTATCTACTATTTTACTTAACCATTCTTGCACCTGTTTTTCCCTTACTGTGCAACCATCATCTATTTAAATTCCCGTCTCTTTAAGCATACTTGAACGATTCTAATTCAACTACGATCCCACCTCCTATTGCTTTTATATTTTTAATATAAATTTTTTGTCCTAACCACTCCTTCACTATTTCTTTTAATTCATCTTTAATTCCCTTCCCATGAATTTTAAGTACTCTCTTTCCACACATACTTCTTCATTTACTCCACTGTTTACTTCTATTTCCTCTACTCCTCTTATACATTCACTTATTTCATTCTCTTTTTCATTCACTCTTCTCTCATTATTCATCTCCTTGCATTCTTCTACAATTCTCATTTTTTTCGCTATTTATTTTTGTTTCTCTTCATTATTATTAATCTCCACTCACATTATCTTATTTTCATCCCTTTCTATTCTCACATTCTTAATTAACTTTATTTCATTTTCGATATTTACTAACCTATCCTCTACATCTATCCTTTTTACATCGCTATTTACTACAATATTCCTAATCTCAGCTATTTCCTCCTTAAAATTTTCAATTATAATTTTGTCTTTAATACTTTGCTCTAATATTACACTAATTTTACTTACTTCATTCTCTAGCAAATACATTTATTCATCCATCCATTCCTTTAACATCTCCCACCTGCTCTCCACTTCTTTACCTCGATCATCTACTTCTTTCATCATGCCTCTTCCTTCTGCGTCTTTGTTGTCTTCTTCTTTTTTCCTATCTATTGTAAGCGTTTCTCTCCCCACTCCTCCCTGCACTGCGCTGCTGTCGCTTCCGCTCCTTTCTCTGTCGATAATTGAAGTTCTCGATCTTACCGGCGATTTACTTTCCCGTTCTGCAAATAACGTACATCCTCGATCTTCTCCCTTCTATTCACCTTCTATTCTCCCTTCTATGTCACTTTATTCTCCTCCGCCCTGCTAAAAATAGGCGATTGAAATCAATTAAAGAAATTTCAATTGCTTTCAAATGTATAGCTTAAATTGACAAATCACCATTCAAATCTATTTAAATGAAAATGGTATATTACCATGCAATTAAAGTATATTGAAAAATTTTATGAAAGTACATTGAATGCAATTGAAATCGAAGCATAATTAAATTGATTTCAATAAACTTTTATAAATCAAGTTCTATTGCTTCCAATAGAATATTCATAGAAGTTTGCGTAAGTGCAATTAAAAATTTTTATTTATTTGTCCACTTGCCATAGCTTTTCTCTCAATAAAGTAACTTATATGTCACCGGACCAGGTTTAAAATACTCTTCATTACCTGCACTTCAGATGTATCGGATCACTTTTCAGAAAAAAATTACATAAAAGGTTATTGTAGACACTTTTTGTCCAAAATATTAGTAATTGCCTAATATTTTGCACGAAAATGGACAAAAAGTGCCCACAATAACCTTTTATGTAATTTTTTCAGAAAAGTGATCCGATAAAAATTTTTAATGTTTTTGATGGAACAATACTAGAGGTAAAGAACATTGTTTGGATCTTAATAATGAATAAATAACTTCAATTGTGCGAGTAGTTAAAGTGTAAAAAGTTCCAGCAATCAAAAGTGATCAATACAATTGTTACACCTATAATACTGGAAAGTGTATTTTTTTTCAATTTAACCCAGGCTGGCCCCCTTAAGTGACTTGCCGAATCATGACCACTCGACTCGAATAATGTTTCATCACTGTCATAATGTTTCTCTTTGGCTTCTTGTATTTTCTTCTCTTTTGCATTATAACTTACAATATTCTTGTCTCCTTTAGCTTTTCTTCCTCTTCTTAAAATTAATAACAATTTCTTCAATAAAACCTTTTCCTGCAGTAGATCAAATAGATGAAATTAAAAGTGAAAATTGTAATAACTATATCACTGCACTTATATAAGAAGTTAAGTGCAAAATAATTAATATTAAATTTAATAATTTAAGTTACTTATGTTCTTTACCCAATAGAATCGAAATTCAATAAATTTTATACGAAATTTATGTAATTAATCTGTATAATTAATTTAATCAGAATAAATTATTTTTATTATTATATTATATTATTAAATAAATTATATTATTAAATAACTTTTATTATTCAAAGATTAGTTTAATAGTCCGCTTCCAACTCACGCTACACTAAAAACACCTATTATCAAAATTATCAAAATATATATAAATTGTGACGCGAGGTACTATCGGGTACCTCGCGCCGTCGCGAGCCCTCGCGGCGCGAGGGAGAATGAGGCCGTGGCGTGCGGGAGCGGCGGCCATCTTAGAATCTCGAGAGATTCTCTCTAGCCGTCGGCGACGACGGACACGTGCGCGAACGGACCACCCGGTGATCGAGCGGATCGAGAGGAAGCGAGCGACAGCAGGACGTGCGAACGCGGAAGCAGCCGAAAACGAGCCAAGGCTGCGACAGCTGTAAGTACCGCCCGTGATTGTAAGCGAGTGCGGGCGCGTACCGGCGAGGAGTCGAGGAGCGCCTCGACTCCCTGTTGTTGACAGTGTTCTGCGGACGCGGGGAACGTATCCCCAGCTCGTCATTTTTCTCTCTCTCCCTAGTTCGCGGTCGCGGACTCCTGTGCGGTGGGAGTCGCGGTTCTCGCAGAAGAGCCGCCGCGCGGTACAGCATCGGTACCTCGAGCACGAGCTCGAGGTCGGGTTCGCGAGTCGTCGCGCGGAACGGGTAAGCGACCCGTTCCTTCGTGCTGGCGTGTACGTGTGTGTACACGCAGGGCAGGCAGGCGGCCTGCTCTCGAGCGCGGTATTTGTTTACGTGGAGCAAGGTCGTGCTCCGCGTAAACATCACCGATCGCGGATCGCGCGATCGGCCGGCGAATTCTCGACGCGGCCGAGAATTCGTAGGAGCGCGCGCGCTTGCGTTCGCGCGCGGCTCCGCTCGGCAACACTCGGGCGTGCTCGGAGCGGTCGGCTCGCACGCCCGACAGCTACTAACCATTCGGGACGCTTTTACTGTAATTTCTTTTACAGAGGCAATAAAGGCCTCCGACTTGCAATTTTACACGACCGCGTTATTCTTCCGAGTAGTCCGCGGGGCTACTCGGCAAACCCTCCTCGTCCTTAATCTCCCGGATACCGCCACTCTATCGCAGAGCTGAGCGGCCGGCATCAGCTGTCATCTAGGAGGACGACAGCCACGCGAACGCGAGGAGCGCGTTCGTGCGACAGCACGCGAGTACAAGAAGTGAGAGTACAGGCGTACTCTCACGTATACGGGCCGCGGCGACGTGTATTCGCCGTCGGGTGCTCGCGCGCACCCCGAGGTAAGGACCTCACGGGGCACTCGTGCGTGCCCCATTGCACCCATCTCGCTGAGACAGGTCTCCTCCGCGAGGTGAAACAGTCAAGGTTAACCCCGTTACAAAATTAATTAATCATCTGCAGTTAGTTCACCAATTAAATTTAATTGATATTACAATGTATTATAAAATTCATTTCCAACTAATTACGTATCATTTATAGTAAATTTGTCAATTAAGTTCAATTGACATTACAATGTATTAAAAGATCTATTAAAATGAATTAGAATCTATAGTAAATTTATTAATTCAGGTCAATTGGTTAGAATTTATTAAAGTTTATTAAACTCAATTGCGTATCTACTGTAAATGTGCTAATTAAAGTCAATTAATATTGAAATATATTAAGATACATTCAAATCAATTGGATATTAATAACAAATTTGTAAATTAATATCAATTGATATTCAAATATATTAAAGTTCATTAAAATCAATTAGATATCTACAGTAAATATGTCATTAAATTCGATTGGAATTAAAATATGTTAAGATCTATTCAAATCAATTGATTATTAATAGTAAGTTCGCCAATTAATGTCAATTGGCGTTGAAATATATTGAAGTCTATTAAAAACAATTAGGCATCTATAGTAAATGTATTAATTAAAGTGAATTGATATTATATTTAATTGAAGTAAATTGAATTACACTGAAATAAATGAGTAAATAGATGATTAAAATCAATTTAAAACCAAAATCCATTCAAAGCCATTAAAATCAATTCAATCTTAATGTAATTTTTAGGAATGACTATTGAAGCTATTAAATAATATTGAAATCAGTTTAATTTTTAACAATGTTAATTGATTTCAATCGACTATTTTTAGCAGGGCGCAGTCGCCTTCCCGCCACTCTTATCTTCTCTCTCTTGCACTTTCTTCTTTGTTATCGATGCTTCTATTAACTCCTAACCTCTTCTTTTCACTTTCCACAATCAACTCTTTTCCTTCTTTAATTACTTAAAATTTTTTAACACTTTCACTTTTCTTGCTTCTTCTTGTTTTTCTCTATCTCCTCCTTGCAATATCTCCTTTCACGTCCCTTCTTTTCCTTGTTTAATCGTTTTTCCCGGCCACCGTTTTCACACTCGTGTCCTTTCTTGTTCACGGCCCAAGCGGAAGTCAATTATTGTGTCTTTATTTTTATGTATCATATTTTTTATTTGTATTGTTTTATCACTCGTTATGTGCTTGTAAATAGTATTCTCTAAATTTGCTTTATCTTTAGGATTCGTTTTTTTTTATTATTAGTTTTAGCACTTTTTTCTTGATGGGAATCGTTTTAATTTTGTCGTTTTTTAATACTTCTGAAAAACTGGGAACTTGAATCTTGCTCCCGGTGTCTAATCTCTCTTTATTAAGCAGTACGGTTAGTAGATCATTTTTTTCTCTAAATTCTTTGTTTAATTCAGTTAAAAACTTATTTTGTATTAGTAGTGAGTCTTTATCACTATATTCTTCATACATTGATTTTTCATGTATATCATGTCGTGTAATGTCCATAATATTTTCTTGTTCTTGAGTTATTTCATTTAAAATCTTCTTTATTTGTTCTCTATTTTCCTGCTTTAAAAGTGCAATTAGCTTCCAGGCCTCGTCTGTTAACGAAACATATATTTCCAGGTTTTATCTTGAGACTTTCGATAAGTATTTGTAATTTTTCAAAGTTAACATTTAAGCTTCTTATTTGAAACATTGTTCGGATCAAATTTTCTCATTTCGATTGGCAAATTTGAAACTCATTAAGAAACACCCTCGTCTTCTGATACATGGGCTTGGGACTGACTATGCCAGAGTTTTGTTTCTTTATTTTTTTTTATTTTTTTTTTAATTTTAAATTTATATAATTTTTTAATCTGTCATTGTATTCGTAATCAGCGACCTCGAAAAACCTACAAAACGAGTTTTCAATGCTCATTTAGCACATATGATATTTCCCGTCGGTCATATTGGTCCGCCATCTTGAATTTTTGATGAGCGACCCCAAAAATATATATATTAATATTTCAATTCAAATTTCATGAAATCTTAACATTTTTGTCCGCCATATTGGATCCGCCATTTTGAATTTGCAAAATTTGACTCCAAATTCGTAATTAGCGACGTCGAATACCTTAATATAAATAATTTTTTGTATATGTTCATGATCTAGTTTCGTTGGTAACGAATGAGATTCATAAAAACACTATTTCTTTTGTATATATTTATTTATAACAATAATAAGTATTCAAAAATTCTTAAAAATCTCCGATCGTTTTAACGTTTCAGAAGTTTAGTACCAAAAAATGCAAAAACTTCCCCATTTGCTAGCGTTTTCAATGAGTAAATGAAAAAAAAAAGGAAATAAAATATTTCGCCACTATAGTGTTAGTTAAGTTAAGATAAAAATACTCCAGTGACATAAAATAGTATTATGCAACGAGGGAGGTAAAATAGAAATGGTCCCAGATCACACGTAAATTGGCACCCGAGCCGAAAGCGAGGGTGACAAACGTGTCATCTGAGGCATTCTTTTTTATTTCCTATGTTGCGTATGCTATTTTTCAGCCTAGCAAGGCGGAAATCGTAACCTTTTCGATCGGGCGCCGGGAGGAAAGGCTATGATTTCCTCCCGCTAGGCTGAAAAATCATTTTGCTTTAGATGCTAGCTGAGAATATAGAGAATTGCCGGTATAGTAGAGCACGGAAATTAAGACAGACATCCCCTTAAGGACTTTTTTCGAAATACCAATTTTTTTTCCGAAAAATCAAAAATTGTACCCGATCAATCTAAAAAAAAAATTGAGAGTATTTTATGTATAATTGTAAAACATTTTCATTTTTAGGAAATTATTATGAAAATCCAATAGTTTTTGTTACATACTTCAGATAGCTAGGTTAAAAAATTTATTATGTTATTAAGTTAGATAAGACCAAAGACGGTGCCATGTCACGTAATGCACCACTTGGAGAACAAAGCCTTCTCGGACATTCGCACATACTCATTCCGGTGAGCACCATGGAACTCCTCTTCCAGCGCTTTGATATGATCGAGAAACAGCTGGACGAGCTTAGGTTTATCTTGAGAGAGGACTCTGTTCATAGTAGTGCCTCATCAGATATATCTGGTGGTCGCGTTACTATCGAAATGGCAAACTGCCAGGGTATTCACACTAGAGGAAATTAAAAATTTTTTTAATAACGAGTTTACCCACATTTTGCAGGGTGTTTAGTCTCTTATAAATAGAAAAATTTCAGATCAGATTTTGGCATAAGATCTCGCGTAAGATTTTCAATAGGGCAGTATTTGATTCAGAGCAGTTTTAGTCTCTACATTTTTCTTATATATACTATTTTTTAGTTTATTTTTTGGATTATTAATTTTTTGCTGCAGCTTGTACCATGGTTACTCATCTTCGACGCGTGGACTTGTTTAAGGCGACCGTGCACTGTATTTATATCTTAAGTAAATATTGAAGAATTTTATATAGGTGAAACATGATATGAACTTTTAAAAACTGGTTTTTACGACAGTGCGAAATATGAAATGTTGTGTGTTTTCACGTGTTATTGAAACTGAGGTCATTAAACTTGTGGACGATTTGCTGCCTTGCGTCAAATTTATATTTTAAATGTGGCAATGCACCAAATTTAATTTTAGTTTACATTATGCATAAATAAATGGTTTTTATAATTAGTTATTTTTTCTTATAAAACTTTTACTATTATGTGAGACAGTATGATTTTTGGGTCACTTCCATCTATCATTGTTTATCGGAAAGATATCAAAGCAAATTGTTGTCTCAATAAGTATATACTTGCAGTGAAAACTTTAATTTTAGAATGTGCAGACTTGATTATATCGCGTTTTCGCCTGGCAATTGCGTGCTAAATAAGTGATGATTCATGAAGTTTTATTAAAATAAATGATCGTTAAAAGACGTTAGCAAGTAAATTTTCAATGTGTTACCGTTCGTCATTAAAAAATTAAATTAGATTCATTAAAAAGAAATTGAAACAGCCATTATTTTCTGAATGATCTGGATACTCCGACTCATTTTGGTAAGATCTCATAATTAAATTAAACAAACTATATAGCTGTATAATTAATAGTATCAAATAAAACATTCGAGGCTAAAAAAAAACACAAGTACTTAGAATATAATTAAAATTATTTAGGTGTTCTTTTATACAGCTTCTGCTTTATCAATATCCGTCAAATCGTTATTTAGCAAAACTAATGATAGCTGGCTCGGAGCCTATATATAGTCATTAAACGCGCCCCTTAAAGAAAGAAAAATTATGCAATTTGAAGGCGATTTGTACGAGTCCGATTAAGAGTCGTTCATTTCAAAAAGTACTCCTCATGGCGGTTTGACGCAGGAGCTATTGCAGCCTCTCTTGACATTGCATCGAAGAAAAGTTCTGAGAAGGCCTCACGCACGACTGAAAAAAGCAGCCGAGATTACGGATAAGTAGCTGCTGATCGGGGGCTCGACGGTGTAAAAGACTTGACTGTTTTGCTCTCCCTGCTATGGACAGAATCAGTCCGGTGTGGTTTTTTCCTCGCGTCGATCTACGTTCTAGGCTCAAAAATCACTAAAAATAATGCGGATGAAATTTAAAATTTTTACTTTCTATTGAATTTTTATGCGAGGATCTTGCAAAAGATATTTTCTTTTTAAAATCGTCGTAGAGGATCTAATTTTCGCGTATCTCGGTCGCTAATAAATCCAGATTTATCTTGTAATTAGAAGTGAAATAGAGATAAATCAAAGTAATTTAATTTTGTAATAAGTTGAGCTACTTCACACTTCTTTAGAGTCTCCTCCAGATAAATTTAATAGGATTATCTCCTATAATTATTTATGTATTTCTTAAAAAAAAAGGCGATTTCATAATTAAACTCACCTTTTTCAACCTACACTAATTAAAAGATATTTTTATTTTCATTTTTATTCACTATAATTATGCAGCATATCGTTATATAAAAAAACGAGTAAACATTTCAGTAACCCGCCTTTTTTATTATCATTTAAAAGGTCACGCATAATTAAATCTCCCATCTGAAATTTCTCGCGTGCACCTCCCACACAGATCCCACCAACGCCGCAAGAGAATACAAAAAAAAATACTTTTCATTGAATAACAACGTGGCAAAAACCATTAAAAATTAAAACCTCTCCTTATGTCACCGTTACCCGGACTTCTCTCCATTAGCAAGCAACCTTGCACTTGAAATCCTCATCCAACAAAAAACGAAATACATTCAGCTCGAGACGCTGACGGCTGAAGCAACCGGGATCTCCTACGCACGCATGATTTGTCAGCGGCGATATGTTAATGCGCGTCTTCCAGTGTCGCATCCCGCACGCGCGTCATATCGGCCGCCCACGCTCGATAAAATGCGGGCCGCAAGTGTCGCGCGTGAAAGAGCGAGTCGCGAGCGGCATGGGCATAAAAGGAGCGCGCGTCACGTAACCCGCCGCCGGTGCGGGAATCCGGTCTTTCGCGCTCGCGTAAAAAGATTCATTTTTACCAAGGCTTGTCGCTCACACACGAGCGCCTCCTTTTCATTTGTTGCACTTAGTTATCTCTGGGGTTAATCGGGACCCGTGCGGAAATCTCGGCGCGTTGTCCTGACGGAACGTTTTAACTGTTTCTGGTGCGCTGGCTGCGTGCAACGTGGGTCTCACGCTACGACTTGTTCCGCTAGGTCTTAAAGGATTTTTTCACTTATGTTTCTTGTATCTTGATATCTTATCTTACGCTTGCCCTTGGTAAATCCGATGCAAAGATGAAAAAAATTTGTTATCGATAATTAGTAACGTATTGAAAGATAAGGCACTCGAGACCGTTAAAATATACGATTTCTTTTTCTTTCTTCTTCTTTCTTTCTTTCTTCTTCTTCTTTATTTTTTTTTTTAATATTTTACTTTTCAAATGTATTTGGAAATCATTTGTCATCGTTTCTGAATTTCGTGCACGTGTCTAAGGTCTCGGTCCTTCTGTAGCGATGTAAACTGCTGAATTACAAAATAAGCTCTAAATTTTTTTTTCTTACTTAAAAGATAGGGTATACAAAACAAAATCTCAAAATTTAGACGAATTACGGCAAAGAATTATTGATGAATCAACGCTTATTCCTACGGAAATTATCTAAAACGCAGTTGATGCATTTTACCACCGGTTAGCTTACTGTCAAGAAGTAAAAGGAGGTCAATTTGAGCAATTTAAATAAAAAATTGCAGTCCATAATGTTTATGATCAAATGTGAGAGACAAAAGGGACTCACGCTAATCAAGCACCCCAAAGGGAACAGATTTTACTACGTCCACGCCGTTGTTCCTCGGTGAAGCTATAAATAAATAAGAAAATTCAAAGTGAAATGTCCTTAAAGGGCATCCTCAAGGCCGTGCAGAGCGTCACCGTTGCATGCACCTTGATAAAGGTAATAGCTTCTGTGGTACAAAAATGTAGAATTTCCTACGCTACGAGGTTTCCAGACCTTGTTTGAGGTTAAATAACCTTGTGTGACCATCAAGGTCATCCTTGATCCATGACTTGAGCACATGTTTGGACGTAAAATTTTCTGCTCTTCCGATTTCAGTTGTCAAAAATAGAGGTTCCAATTTGAAAAAACAAAGTTGACCTTGAAATAACCTTGAAAGTCAAACCCAAGGTCACTATTAAATTTCTTGACAAAAGTTACCTCTAGATTGACCTTGACCTTGTCCAAAATCAGTTTACCTGGAAAATTATTAAGGTGTTCCGGGTCTTTTTGGATACCCTGTATATTCTAGTGAATTAGTATGAATTTACCGAGTTATACTTATAAAGATTCTAAATTTCTCAACTTAGCAGGAGGTTGAATTTTAAGCACTTTGAAGATTTTAGTATTTTGCGATATTATGGATAATAATCGAGTTATTGTTACTTATTTATAGTCAATTAATGCTAATTTCATAATTAGCGCAATTTTTAATTGACAATAACTCGATAATTATCCAAAATATTGCAAATGTACCAAGTGGAAAATTGCTTAGAATTCGACTCCTTATACCAATGTACCGTATTCAGGAACATTTTTTTTTTGCCACCGTATATATCTCCCTATATTATCTAGTTATAAGGTCAAAACCTAAGATTTCCCCCTCCTCCCCCCTCCTCCACCACTCCTCTTTTCTATTTTCCTCTCCTCATTTTTTTCATTAATTTATGTTATATTTATCATTTTAATGATGTCTTTTCATATATTTAAAAAATTTTTTTTGCTCCTCTTCAACTATCCTTCCCTCTCCTCCGCCCTCCTCAGTGATATTCCTCAACCCATCCTCAGTAACCTCCTCATTATTGAACCCCTCCTTAGCCCCTACTCAATTTGTATGAAATTGTAATTTTAGCTCCAAAAAATGTGGATAAAAAAATTTACAATAAATTTCTTAATCGTATAGCGATACAGTCTACGGTATATTGAATCATTGACATAGCAAAAAAAGATAATAAAAATAAAATCAATTATATCGCTAAAGCAAATGGCTAAATGAAGTTTTGTTTCGTATATACAGATAAAGAAAAGGTGAAAAATTTTTTTTTTAAAAATCGACTCAAAAATAAATAAATTCAATGATATCGGTAAAGTAAAAGAGTAGATTAATGGGAAAAAAGTGAAAATTGAAAGATGACCCAAAAAGTAAACAGATTTAATTGTATTACTAAAGCAAAGGTGTATAAACAAAGGGGGAAAAATAAAAAATAGGAGGTTTGAATAACATGATAATAAAAATTATAAAGAAATTTTAAATGTAGAAAAATGTTTAATTGATTTATCTGATTATAATGAAATATTTGGAGCAAAAGAAGTTCTTGCATCAAGAGATTTTCGACATATGTTACTAATTGTTCCGTCTGGGAATCGAGTTACTGAGAGTTATTGGGAATTATAAAAAATAGGTATACTGCAACAAAATTTTAAATGTATGTCATTAAAGCAAAATAAAAAAATTTCGGAAAATGATATCGAATTTAAACAATTATATTAAACGAAAATATTATAGAAGAAATTTTTTGGATACTTAAAGATATGAATTAATCATTGATAGAGCAGAAAATGATAATAATGAGTATTAGTAAATATAATTCCAACAGAATTTTAAAACTCATTAACTCCAAATGGATTACATCATAGTAAATTAAAATTAAAAAGTGACGCAATTATCGTGTTGCTGAAAACTTTAAATTGAAATAATAGTTTTAAAATAAAATAATGGTTATAAAAAATTATTTTCTGGAATTTGACTAAAAAAATAAATATATTCAATTCTATCGCTAAAGCAACTGGGTAAATGAAGTTTCATATCTTATACAATTAAGAAAAAGGAGAAAAATGCAACAATTATTTTCTAGAATACGTCTGTATCGCAAAATGGGCGGTGGACGAGCGGAGCGAGTAGGGGGTACCCCCTAGTATATATATATACATATATAAGTAGCCGAAAAATACTTACTTCGCTGCTTTGATCACTACTTTCTGTATTTTTATCTTTTGTGGACAATCTCTTTAAATTAACTCTTTCCCTGGTGCTACTAATCGTTTTTCTGTGTCCTACTTTAGCTGATCCAATGGTCGAAAGGATTTGCATGTGTTTTTTAGTTGATCCTGTCGCTAATGAGGAATTAGTATCATGTTCCTCATTAACTTCAGCAAGTGCGAATAAATCACCATAGGTTTTTCTTATAGCATCACTGCTGGATGTTTGTGCTTGTTGTAAAGCTTTTTGCATAGATTCTAGTTGATAAAATTTTAATTCTGCTGTAGATGTACATTGTTGTCGTAATTGATCTAAATGTCCTAAAACTTGCTCTCCAGTTGGTAGACCAAGTGTCTGAGTGTTTTTGATATTAGAACGTTTTCTTTTGTTGGGACTTGTCACTGGATAACGAGTACTTAATAATACAGCTAACAATTCAGATAGTTTATCCTCATATTCTCGACACCAATACTTTAATGCAGCAACTACGAATATGTCGCCATCTACGGTTTCCCTCGATAAAAGTTGTTTTAGTAGTTCTTGAGATGGTCTGAAAGAATATATTTAATTAGTTCAATTAGTTAAGTTCAAGTAGTTTTTACATTTTATTTTAATTATTTTATTTAACCTTTAAGAGGGGTTTGGACCTACAGATTTTTTTTATTAGTACCTAAAAAATAAAAATCATAATATTAAATGAATTATGTTAGTATTATTTAAATATTACCAATTGCTTACAAAATAAGCCTAGAAAGAAATCTTTAACCCATTAAGGCCTAAATGTCTTAAATTTTTAACGAGTTTTCATGCAGTAATTTTTCATATTATCTGCACCAAAATTTTCCAACACATCATATTCGATGTAAAATTTCATGATCTTTTAGACTATAACTTCAGAATTTGTCTAAAATTACTGTTAAAAAAAGTTATAAACAAATATTTACAAAAGAACGCGATGTTTTTAACTGAAAAAACCTTTGTTTCAAAATTTTTTTAAAGAAATCACTAAGATGCTTATCTATTTACAGCTGGAGAAGTGTCATCGAGTTCTGAATTTTAAGACATATGGGGTACTAATCCTACTTAGTTGTTCTCAAAATTGCATCCATAGTGAACATTTTTTTAAAAAATTTCAGGTTGCTGTAACTTAAAACCTACGAACCTTTCTTAAAAAATGTTAATAAAAAGTTTTTAGAATTCATTAATAAATACCCTGTGTTACGTCCCGAGCGGGGAGGGCTGATATTTTCGCGAGCATAGCACTTAAAATCTTTCCGATATACAACGCCCGCCTTTGCAATTCGGGAGTTTCGAGGCGCCACGCAAGCGCCACGGTTCGCAGGGTCGTCGTCACCTACTTTTCGATTGCTGCGTACGGTGACCGGCGCGTTCGCTGCTACTAACTGCGGGGCTGCGCGACTGGGTCGGCGACTGCTTTAGCTGCTGGGCTGCGCGTACGCGAGAACGGCAAAGAGATGGCGTAAGGACCGCAAGGGAGATGGAAATAAAATAAAATAAATCGGCACTTCACTCAGTTTCACATCTTTATATTTCCTTAATTCCGTAGTCACAATTATTATTAAGCACAACACTAGTTAGAATTTAGCGGAACCCGATCGTGGCGAACCAGTAGAAAAAAAAGAGCAAACTAATATTGGATTTCGCGAGGTTGAAATCGCGAATGGCCTCGCGGAAGCACTCGTTGCGCCGGCCTATCGTCGCGATAACTCCACTCCAGCCGAGACACGTCGGCGGAGTTGGTGCGGCGGAGAGCCTTTCATTATATCGAACTCAAACGAAAAACGCGACCTTTTCGGTGGTTCGTTCAATCGCGACTGACTCGCATCTCTCCGTTGCACCGCGGAGACGAAAAAAAAAGGAAGTCGGCGGTAACGTCCCTCCCCAGTAGCATCGTTCCTCTTTCAGGGGCTCGGGTATTGCTAGATGCTAACTCAGCGCCGGCAGCCTGCACCAGGGTTCCTATTCTACCTCCGCTTCGTGGGAAGCGCATACGTTAATTTTTCCGCGTGCACCGCTCGCGCTGTTCTTGCGCTTCGTGCGGACACCTGAAGCCGCCCTGGGGATACCCGAAACTTCGGCGTCGCTGGTCCGGCCCGGGGAGGCGCGGAGCATCGAGGAAAGTCGACCCGCTGGTCGACTTTCGCTGCGCGCGGTGGACTCCGGTGTCTATCCTGCGAGTCGGCGCGTAACCAGAATTACTCTAAAGGCAAAAGCAAAGAAGAAAAGAAACAAAATAAATGATTCCTTATTTCTACTACCGTAGCGCATTGAATTTTTGCCGCGAATAAAATACTCGAGCGGCGTTGTCTTTATTATCGCGCTGACGATGCGCTCCTGCGTTGGTCGAGTCGCGTCGCCGCTGCGAGCTCTCGGCCGTGCGAAAACGCGCTGCGGCATTAGCGCAAAAAAAAACTTTAATACTTAATTAAAAAAAAATTAGGGCGAGCGATGCCGCTCCGGACATCACACCCTGCAAGTCGTTTTTATTTTTTGCATTTTTGAACAGGGTTGCTTATAGGAGTTGAACCTGATTTTCTTTTTTATCATACTTTTTTGGACATTACCGTGTACAAAATATGTCCATCACGGCAAAAGAAGAAAATCGTCTCGAATAAGATCATATTTGTGTTGAGGAAGATGAAAAATCTTGAATAATCATTCTTCCTACTGCCGATTATTCCGGCAAATCAGATTCTGATTTTGAATTTAAAGAAGTAGATGCTGCAGATTATGCTGCTATTACAGATTTGCAGGATGAAAATGTATTTCATGAGTACTCAGAATTATTGGGTGATGTTCCTCGTATATCTTATCGTAAAGTTTTGGACGATTATAGTGAGAACCAAGAAAAATTAGAACCACACCATAAGTCTGAATGGGTGGATGGTAAATATATAATCAATCGATACTCTTGATAATGCTTTATTGCTCCCTACAAATGCTCAAAATAACTATTTTTTTCTTTAGAGTTAAAACAAGTTATTGTTGATGCTACTCGCGAAAATGGATGTGATCCTACCATTGAAGAGCTAGATGTTGGGATAATAATTACATCTATATTCAATGTATAAAACCCCACAAGCATTGTTGGTCCAGATTGCCTGTACGCGATTTCTCATTTGAGTTAAGCGCGCCCCGAGATTATCGGCTGAGCTCATGCGCGCGTTGCTACTCTGCCACGCCGACTGGCACTGCAGCCATGCGCGCGCGCTCTAAGGCGACTTGGCATACCTAAGGTAGCATCCCCACGCTAACTCTATTTCTCTTTCTGCTCGCCTCTTGGACAGCAAGGTTCTCCGCTACGCCTAGAAGCAGGTCTTCAGCTTTTTCGACCCGCTAATCCCCTGCAAATCAACTATGCTGCTCACCAGCTCACCTCCCAGCTTTAGCCTGCTAATTCTTGCCAACACATCATCACCAGTAAGGTCAATAAAGCCCTTTACAGTCTGCAATTTATACGGGGCTGCACCAGTGAAGTACTGCGAAGGAGACTAGTCGCGTCTATAGTACAACCACACCTGGACTACTGTATGGTTGTGACCTTAGACGCAACAGACGAACAACGAATCCGATTGCAATGATTAAGCAATGCATGTGTGAGATATGTTTACGGATAGGAGGAATGATCACATTTCCCTCTACTGGAGGCGATAGGGATGGCTCAGAATAGATTCTCGAAGGCTGTACTTTACAGCACTGTTAATATATAAAATAATAAGAATGAGAGAGCCCAGCTACCTCTTAAAATTCTTTTCTGTGCACATTCCGAGAGTTACTGCCATGGATGAGCCGCAGGAACTACATATCCCTAGAGCAAGCACTGAAACTGGAGCCAGATCATTCCAAGTACAGGGAGCTCGCCTATGGAAGTAATTAACAATCTAGGACCTCGAATTCACCGACTATTTGTGAATTATTGTTCTCTATCTGCAAGTTATGATGATATATATTTGTATACAATTTTGTAATGTTTATATGTATTTATTTATTTTTTTGCCTTAAAGGCAAATAAATGGCTATTTATCTATCTCCCCCCCCCCTTCTCTCTCACTCTCTCTCTCTCTCTTCTGACGCTTGTGAGAGTTGTAACTCGTGCCGTCGAGCCGCGCGAGATCGAAGTGTCATGGGTCAAGAGCACGAGATCTTGCTGTGTTAGCGCGGAGCAAGCGGGCAGCCTGTTCCGACGATCTCTGTTGTTGTTGACGCGGGGCGGGCACGTTGTCGCTTTACTACTGACTAACTAACTCTCCTGTACGGGGTCTTTTGTATCTGACTGTTGAGAGGCAAGACCTCGACATCTTGATTTTACTTAGCCTACTCGACGTCAAATAGAATCCTCGTGTTTCTACTACACTACCTCCTGGATACTACCACTCTCCAGTAGAGTTGAGCGGCCATCATCAGCTGTCCTGTAGGAGTACAGGGGCGCGGGCGCAAGGGACGCATCTCCGTCAAACAGAACCCGAGTACAAAAGAGGGAGTACAGGTGTACTCCCGCATTGTAGAAGTCCCGCGGCGACACAAGGTCGCCGTCGGGTGCCACCACGAGATAAGGACTTTACGGCGGCACTCGTGCATACACTACAGGTTTACTTCGGTTTCGCGGAGAAATTGGATTTCTCCGAGAGACAAAAATAAAACTACCCCGTCACAGTACCTATAATATTTCGAAAAAATGAACATTTTGAACATTTTTATAAACATTCCCTGTTGAAAATATCCAGCTGGATTTCCAGGTGGATTTCTGGGGAACCTTGGTTGAATTTATCCAGTTAGATTTCTGGGGAATGCAGGTGCAATATATACCTTGAATTCGAATCAATCTAGGTGGATTTCTTGGATATCCAGATGGATTTTCCAGATGGAAATTCCAGGTTTGCTTAAAATTATTTTTGCATTAATTTTCTAGGTTCATATTCTCGAGAATTGAATGTCAATGACAACGCACGTTATCTGATTTTGATCAGTTTGACATACAGCGAGAATTGAATTGCGTATCTAGTAAATAATTAACTTGGTGATTGCAAAACATACCAAGCTCAGTCCATTAGCGGAATAGTACGTCTTGAACACTAATCTGCCCACCCACACCTATCCCTTTCCTCATAAAAACCCGGTTTGATACAAATTTAAAATAAAATATTATAAAAAATAAGTTATTTTTAAGTATTAACATTAATTTTGTTCATAAACAAAGCATCTAAGTTTTACTTTCAACTTCTGAAAATCGATCTTTGAATAGACTTAGCTTTTCATTTCTAATTTTCATTCTTTATTTCCCTTACTTTTTTACTGTCTCTACCTGCGATTACATTTCTTTAACTCTGATACTCTACCTCGTCATTTTAATATGTAATTGTTTTGGATTCTGGACTATCCCTTTAATTTTTTATCTTTTGAATTCTTTACACATTTTAGTATATATTTGCTTTTCTAATAGGTTATTTATTTTGTACACAGCTTCGATGGTAAAGCTTTATTTCAAACTATAATTTTTTAAACCTACGATTGGTTAGTCAATTGGAGTGTTTGCTTTATGTGAACTCTAAATCTGCCAATCTGTTGATGGTTGGATACTTTTTCTTCCGTTATGTCGCGAAATAATTGTTTTTTGTCTGTTGTTTTACTTATACCTCTTGTTATAACAGATATGAAAATTTTCTTGCATTTTCGCTTTAAAAATAGCATTGAATGCTTTTATTTATTTTATCCAATTTTTTGAAAATAACTTCCGTATTTTTTCCATGTTTTTTCATACAAAAGAATTTAAAATTTAATTTACAACTTTTTTAGATTAACAATATTTAAAGGGAGGGGGCAAAGGGGCCGAATTTAATTTTCATAAAAACACAATTTCTAGGCTTTTCACCTTAAAAACAGTGGCGGTCACTGCGGAGAGGAGTTAAGAGAGGTGTGTGCCTATACGGGCACAGCACTGATGTAATTGTTTGGCTTGGGCTGAAAGCTACCGACTGGCTCGAGCTTTTGTTTTTTTAATTTTCGTAATGAATAAAACAAAAATTATCCATTTATAAATAACTTTTAACTATCTTATCAAAAATAGCGTATATGGTGTACTGCAAGATTTAATGTTAAATGTGTCTTGAAATATGAAGAAAAAATTATAAAAATGTTTTTAGCTTAGGGGAACAAAACCATAAGTTTTCTTCCCGATGCCCAATCGAAAAGGTAACGATTTTAGTCATGCTAGGATAAAAAACAGTGTACACAACATGGGAAGTGAAAATGAATGCTTTAAATGAAGAGATCACACGTCTGTTACACTCGTCTTCAGCTAATACTTATGTGTGGTATTTCAATTCGCCTGCGCTGTTTTATTACCACTTGCTATGATGATTTGCAAAAATATATAGCTCAATGTTTCTTCGTGTTTCCCATATTGTAATTTTACAATATTAAGAGGCTACCTGCGCGATCGCAAAGTTTATTTTAAAGAGGGTCACATCTAAAAACTTATTTTTTAAAATCAATTAATTCTAAATATTTATAATAGTTGTAACAATCGGATTTTCTATGGGGTAGGAAGAGGTATTCCGATTTGCTCCTGAACTCAGTACGTTCAGGGGCACTATTCGCGAACGGGCTCAATACGCCCGTTAAAACCCTACGTTGCCCCGCTCAATACGCGTGCAACCCTAAAACGCAACGAGCTCAGTACGCTCGAAACCCCTTTACGCGGTGCTCAAATAATAAATACAAATTTTCATTGAACGGAAATAAATAAACTTTGTTTTGATTGCACTTAACACTATTCTTAAGTTTTATTTATATAAAAATAAATAGAAAAGAAATACAAAAATAAACTTCACTTAGATATTACAAATTTTCTTGAGCGCGCTCATTTTACAACTAATAGGGCTTCGCACTGCCCTCCTCCTCGGTAACTCTAAAACATAATAATTAAAAATACAAATTATTATCGCGCTAATACAAGTCGAATAGATCGCGGCCAGTCCAATCGCCAACGCTTATTACGCGTGACGATCTCTGCTGTCAGGGTTAGAGCTCGGCTCAGTGCGCCGAGTGGACTGATTGCAACAGTCAGCTCCCGCTCGCTCCGAGCCGCTGACTGACTCGAGGCGCGCCCGGTGGAAGAGACTGGTCGCCCTGGTAACGTCGTCCCGCGGGTGGGAAGGCGTCGCTGAGTTGGGACGCTCAAAAGCGCACTTGCTCTCCGGCCGTCGCGGTCACGCTAACGCAAGTATATATTAAATATACGCGCGTTGCGTACCGACTTAAATTCGTAACAAAGCTATTGCTCGCGCTTGTCGAAATACCTTTGTTACATAGTTCATGCAAGTTACATTTAATATTACAATAACCTATTAAATTCCTGATAAAATAAGCTAAAGGAAAAGCCTCTAAACTCATTTTATAAAGCGGTCGCAGTTTTTCTGTAAATAAAAATCATGATAGAAATAATATTTATAAAAAAAAAAACAAATTAGTTAAAAATGTTATAAATAATGCAATGAATAATGGATATAGAATGCTACTTTCTTACTTTTCTTGTTTCAGCATTAGCAAAATGCAGGTCATTGCTTCAGCATTCTCATGGAATCGTAATTTTGGTAAAATAGGTAAGATGTAATCAACTGAAAAATTATGTGCAAATACCAGTTGCCAAAAACAATATTGTTCAAAAGTGTCCCAGTTCAAACTTGCTATTAGTAACGTGTGTAAAGATTCTCTTTTTAACATCTTTAAGTGTCCTTGCATTATTTGACAAATTAAATCTTGAAGTTGTGATGAATCGATAATTGATACAACTAAATGAAACAGTTGTATGTGCCCAAGAGTCACATTCTGGAACTCCATGTATACGTCCGGTAGCAGGTAGTACAACATAGAAATATTATCTTGATGACAGCGCTAAAAATATTTTAAGACTATTATGTATTTAATTCCTATATTATTATTGTTTTACAATGGTGAATAAAGGGAGAATTCGAAAAAAATAAGATTACTATCTATAACCGAACCCTGCCATGGATCCGCGATGCAAAAAATGTGGTCAGAGGGATTGTTATTCGAGATAAGGTGTAGTTTCTTAATATGAACTCTAAGCGAGTTCACATTTCGCATATGATGTAACAGAAAAGAAGTGGGAGAAAGTAAATAGGAGTAAAAATACATCAGAGTTTTGGGAAGCACTAAATAAATTTAGGAATAAAAGAAAAAGGAGAGGATGTATTATAAAAAAAGGAATGGATATGATACTTTACTGTGTGAAAAATAAATAATTGGTAACAGAGAGGGAAAAGAGATCCTTCATATGGATTGCGAGACCTTGATGCTGATAGAAGGACTTGATTCTTGTCGGAGTAATTGGGTTGCTTACTCTTGCACCGTGTGAAAGGAATATGTCAGGGACGGAATCCCTGTAAAAGGGGCTGTTGATGTGGATGATGTATGGTTCAAATTTGTGTCTATGAATCGAAACCCCCGTAAAAAGGGCTCTTCGTGTACATGCGTTGATTGATTGAGAGATGACTGTAAGGATGCATGTGAAGGCACCTGTACTTGAAAAGCGTACTTCCCGAGATAAAGGGTGCTCGGTCCTGGTTTAGCTGATTGGACTGGCTGCCCCATTACCTAGCGAAAAATCACCTTCGCTCTAGTAGTGCTGGGTGGCGACCAGGTAGGGCCATGCTGGGTTTGGGGCGGGGGCACCTCCAAGGCCACAGTATTATTATGGAGTGTAGCTGATGAAAGGTGCAGATACTCGCACACTTACATTCCACTCAAATCATTCTCTAAACTCAATCACCCATCAAATCAAAGAAAAGGAAACCGAGTACTCCGAGTTACCCCACAATCAGTTCCCTAGTTCATGAAAACTTCCTAGAGTGATTGGAACATTTGGACCTGGGGCCAGTGAGGAGATTAAGGTAATGCAAAAATAGGTTTACGCACTAATAGAGGGGGAACTGGCTGTTCTTCGAACAGCGGGAACTTACTAACTTTCGGAGCGCGAGCGAAACAGGAGCGCTGGGCTCTGCTAGCATATATAACGGATTCGCCCTTTGTACGAAAGCGATAAAAATCTGGAAGATTCACCCTCCCCCTTCCCCGCCACAAGTCAAAAAGGCGAAGGATAGCAATTAGATCACATACACCAAGCCGATGGCCAATGAAATAAAAATAGAAGTCGGCTCTGAACCTGTATCCCGAGGATCGTCTGACAGAGGATCAAGGAATTTTGGTGGTCGAGGCAATAGAGATAACTGCTTTAGAGATAACTAACCACTAAGAGGGGCATAGGAAGTTCGCGTGCAGTGGCGCGTCCGCCGAAGAGAAGGGGGAGAAAACGGCGAGAGAATAGCGAGAGCGAGGTCATGGAGCCGGAGGGGAGAGAAGTTGGAGGTGAAGTTGGGCAGGTTGGCGAGAGCACTGACGAGCGTGAGGAGCAAGAAGAGAGGGAGGCGCCGCGGAGTGTGCGTACGACCGTGCCGGCGTGGCCGGGGGTAGTCGTGACAACAGCGGCAAATACGACCACTATGATGTCGACGACGTCAACGGTGGCGTACCCCGTGCCGACGCGACCGGTGTGCACGGCCACGGTGGTTTCGATGGTGCGACCGCCGAATCTTGCGGTAACCGCGGATTTGGCGGTCTACTTACGGACCTTAGGGCCGGAGCAGGTGCGGCACTTTTCCGCGCGCCTGCTCCAGGAAATGCGCATGTAGGCAGGATCGGCGAATAATTTCGCCGCTCCGCGCATCGAGCCGACTACGCCGCTCGCTCGGTTAGATAGTGAGTGAACAAGAGAGGATGGGTACGCCAGGGCGTACGAGAATGGCGATCAGCAATCAACGCCGTCACGAGGTGCTCGCGATACGGGATCGCTGGTCCCGGAGAGTGAGCTGAGCTACACCGACTGCTCGGCGAGCGAGGATAACGAATGGTTTACGCTGCGAGGGAATAATGGGGAGAAGAGGAATAGTGGGGTTGCGGTGAAGGCGAGAGTGGGATTAGACGAGCCTGATGACAGGAGAGGGCGGGTGAGAGAAACGTAGCCTTTTCAGCAGAGAGCGAGCGCCTGAAGAACCGCGCGGCGATGGATTCAGCCGCGATCGAACGGAAGCATGCGTGGTTTGAGGGATGAAGGGGATGATCGGGAAGGGGTGCGTTTCGCCAGCAGTTCCTCAGGGAATACGCCCGCGAGGACCTGATCGATGACTTGAGGCACTGGACGCAGGCTAAGGGCGAGAAGGTGTCGGCGTATTTATCGTGCTTCCGATATATTCTGACGCGGTTTCCGCATAACCCTCCATCCGAGGCAAAGCAGGTGGAGTGGGCATACCACAACTTATTGCCGGACTATCGCCATGCAATGGCGGATAAGTTGCGGGAGAGTTTGGAAGATCTAGAGAGGCGCGGTCGTGCGTGGGAGAGGCATAAGTAGTTAGACGAGCGCTACGTTCCGCCTCTGCTGCCGGAGAAAAAGCGCGTCCCTGGCGCCGCTTTTATAAAGCCCGCGTTGGTAAAAGCGAAGGTAGCGAGTGTAGAAGAGGTGAAGCGAGAAGGGTTAGTGAAGAGAGGGGGAATAAACAAGGAGGTAAAAAGAAGGAATAATCTGAGTATAAAGAAGTAGAGCAGAGCCAGGAGAGAACGGAGTGTGTCATGGGTAAGCCGGAGGAGCGGTTCGTGGTCCAGGAGCATCAAGGAGCTGAGCAGGTGGCGGCGGCGCAAGTGAGGACGCAGCCTCCGGTGCAAACAAACCAGCCATCCAAAGGCTACCAAGGTAGGCCAAATTGGTGATCTGGTAGTGGCGAGCAGGGAGTAGGTCGAGGAATTCAAAGAGTACCGAGCTATACGCAGAAGAGACCCGGGGAAAAAAGTGGAGCAGTGTCGCGGAGGTCGGCGAGCACGGAGAGTCACCTCGACTGCGAACGCTGGGGCGCGCCTACCGTCCCTGCGCCCGTGTTATACCTATCAGGCTGTAGGCCACCAAGACTCGGAGTGCCCAGAGGTGGTGTGTTACCTGTGTGGAGAAAGGAGACACATTATCCGTGAATGCCCAGACAGGGATCAAAGGGCTCAACGACCGGACACGTCGTGCCAGGGCTGCGGCGAGCGAGGGATGACCGTTAGGACGTGCCCATCGTGTGGCCCGTTACTCCGGACGGGAAACGCGACGGCCGGGGAGCTGAAGTAAAGGACTTTGCTTCCCGGAAGAACACCACGGGAATAATTGGAGAGGAGAAGGGTACAGTGAAGAGGGAGGGAGTCCCCGATTTTAAGGTAGTGGCGAAAAGAAGGAGCGTTGTGTACAGGCAAAAGCCGCGCGAACGCGGTCAACAGCAGAGGGCTCGGCGTCGTATAGCGTCGCGCCGTAGAGCAACGGGGCGCCGGCATGCCCGCCTGTGCAGTTCCTACAAAACAAAGGGATGCAGGTGAACCCGTTGCCGTCGCCGGGTTAAGGATTGGAGAGCAAGGGGGAGGGTCGAGAAGGTGAGAGTGGAAGCAGGGATAGAGCGAATGAGGGCTAATAACAGGTACTTCATGGAGATCGAGATGGGTGGCGATCGGTATCGAGCCCTGTTCGACCCTGGGCCAATGATTTCCTTAGTGCGGCCGCGGGTAAAGGAGCGCTACGCTAATAGATTAAGGCCTAGCTATCTGGTAGTAAGAAGTGTTATCGGAGGGAGTAAGAAGGTCGCGGAGAAACTGGACGTGATCCTGGAAGTAGACGGAGTAACGAAGAGTTTTTCGTTTACGGCCGAGGAAAGCTTGGATCACGACATGCTCCTCGGAATGGACTTTTGGCAAAAGTTCGAGTGTGATACGCGAATGGGCAGTGAAGAATGGCGAGTTAGAAAGGGTCCGTGGAGAACATTTGCTAGGTCCAACGGAAACACAGGTCCGTACGTGAGGGGAGAGTGTGCAGGTTTGTCGGCGATGACCGACGAACAGCAATAGAAGGTGAGGGACTTGATTAGGCGGGTGTTAGGAGAGAAGGAGGTTCAATCGAGCACGACATCGACGAGCAGAATGCGGCGCCGGTAAGACACCGTTTTCGGCGGATGTCACCGGCGATGCACGAAGTGGCGGTTTTGTGTGGACTACCGAGACCTGAACAAGGCTTTTCGGCATGACGCGTACCCGCCACGGAACCTAGATACGGAACTCGATAAGGTACGGAAGGCCCGCTTCATCACGAAAATTGATTTAGAAAAGGCTTACCACCAAGTGCCCATGGAAAAGGGGAGTCGCAAGTATACTGCCTTCGCTGTGCCGGGCTCTGGGCTGTGGCAGTACGTAGTAATACCGTTTGGGTTGATGAACGCGGGTAAGACGCTCCAACGCCTGATGGATGCGCTTTTCGGTCCCGAAATCGAGGAGTATTTAGTAGTTTATCTTGACGACATAGTGGTGATGACAGAGACCTTTGAGGAACACCTGTTGATTTTAGAGGAAGTATTGAAGAGATTGAGAGATGCCGGACTAGTAGTGAACAGGGAGAAGTGTGAGTTCAGCGTTTCTGAACTCACCTTCTTAGGATATCTATTAGGAGGAGTTAGTAGTGTTCAGATGGGAGACGCCGGAGTATTTCGTGTCGTATAATGGCCGGGAGTTTGATAACAAACTGTTAAAAAAGTTGTTGGAGGACTATGGAATTGACCACTCCGCCTTATTGGCCGCAAGCTAACCCAGTAGAGCGCAGCAATCGGACGCTAAAAACGATGATTGCCGCGTTTGTCAAGAATGACCACAGGGAGTGGGACGTGCACGTGCATGAACTCCAGCACGCCGTGAATACGGCCGTGCAGGCCACGACCAAGGTTTCGCCGGCATTCTTGAATTATGGGAGGCACCCGCAGCTAGTGAAGAGTTTGAGGAGAGAAGTGGAAAGGGGTAGGAGTATAGAGAGAGTAGCGCCAGAGGAGTGGGAGAAAAGAATGAAGAGGCTGGACGCGTTGAGGGATTTAGTGGCGCGATACATTGATTTAGATAGGGAAAGACAGGAAGCTGCCTATAATAAAGGGCGGGTAGAGGGGAAGTTTGGAGACGGTGATCGGGTGCTCAGGAAGACACACTACTTGTCGAGCGCAGCTAACCGATTCTCGGCCAAATTAGCTCCCAAGTACGAAAGTCCTTATGAAATCGTAGAGTTTAAGTCGCCATGCGTGTGTGTATTGCGACGTGAGGAGGGCGCATCACGACGAATCTCAAAGGCGCACGTTTCGCAACTGCGAAGATATGTTCCTCCGCGGGTGGCGAGGAGAGATAAGAAACCTATACTAATCTCTCCTTAATTACAGGTGAACGAAGCAGAGAAGGAGGATCGACGGAGGAGAGTGGAGATGGAACAGGAGGCTTTGGAGAGGGCGTTACTTCCGGCCGCTGGACCGGTCGAGGAAAGAGAAGCCGACGAGCGGACCGATGGTGCGTCTGTACAGCTGCTTCCAATTGTTTCGAGCGAGGAGGAGCAACGGAGGGCAGGGAGCGCGTCGAAAATGGAAGAAGATCGTGAGTCAGTGATCATGGTCGAGCTGGGCGCGACTTGACCGAAGCCCGGGACGGGAGAGTGAGGACCACGTCAAGGATGAGGAGGAGCAGAAGAGGTCCGACCGCAGCATCCTCACGGCCGCCGTAAAGCAGCAGGAGGAGCTGCGGGTCAGCGTCCCGATCAATGGTGAGTACCTCGTGCGGTGCTGTGTATATTCATAATAGAATTTTCCTTTTTGAGGTTTATTTATTAACCTTTAGAGGGCCGGAATACGCCTCTAGGCGTAAGGGGTCTGACTCACCAACATCGCAATTTAGTCTGGCTCTAACTCAGGGACCTTCGACCACATTCCTATAGAAAAATGCGATTTTCAAATTTTTCAGAACTTCGGCCCTCTAAAGGTTAAAAATATTATTTCCACTTGCATAAAATGTTTTGTGTTTAGCCGTCGGTCATAGTAATGTTTGAATCTATATTTTGTTCGCGTCTGATTAATTGCTGCTAACGCAATGGCCAGGTTAATGATTCGATTTTTGCCGATTGTCTTTGGGAGCAGAGAAGGATAATGGTGTTCTTGCCTTGTATCCAAATATAAGCTCGTGCGGCGGTGAATGTTGTGAGCTCTCATGGACTGCTGTATTTTATGCGTGTTGTGCCAGTGGTACTCACACATCCCAGTCCGATTTTGTCGAGACGCAAAATTGTTTTATATACTCCGTCAGCGTATTATGCAAGCGATCAATGCCCCTGTTGGATTGTGGATGATATGCAGTCGTTGTGCATTTCTGTATATTCGACATTTTAGAAAATTCATCCATTCTCTTACTATGTGATATAGTATTTCTAAGTCCCCGTACCAACGAAGATAGACTCCTATAGAAGCCGAATGCCCTATTCCGAAGCGAAGCTAAAATAGTAGAGTACGCATCCCGACCACGGGCAGCGCTCGCGTCGATTTCAACCGTGCTGTCGGCAGCAGTGTCGGTAGCCCGGTAATGTGCACACGGTTGAAATCGACGCGAGCGCTGCGCGTGGTCGGGGTGCGTACCCTCCTCGGGGTGCTTCACTTCGAGATAGGGCATTCGGATTCTATGGGAGTCTATCTTCGTTGCCCGTACTATTCACTGACGGACCAACGGGCTGCACTCACTTCGCTCAATTTCCCAACACTAACACACCAAAAACCTAACCCTTATCGCACGCGGAAAACCAAACACCAACTTATAACTGTGTTAAAGGCGCCAGGTGCTTATGCACCGCCTTGGTCCGTTTGTTCGGCTGGCTCAGACTCAAGGGTGGTCGTTGACGCGCCGAGTTCGGGGATGTCCTCGGTGACTGAGGCAAAACTCCGGTCCACCGCTTCTCCGCTACCGCTGATACTGGGTCTAACCGCCACCCCGTGACCACTGAAAAACGCGCTTCGAAAATACACCACTCAGAGGGAATTGTGCAGACACGCTCAAAGAATTAACCACTTAAATTCACTTTCAATCCACTATATTCCAATTCAGTGTTATACACTTGCAAGAGTGTGGTAACTGTCGCGTCCACGAATCCGTTCTGCGTGTGTGTCCGAACCAACCATAACGATTCTCGTTAAACGCCAACTCTCCTCACCACAAACAACCACGATGAAAACCAGCCGCTGAATCCTCTCTCCGCCGTTTCTACAACTAAATACTACAGCTAACCTACTAACACTCCAACTAAATTCGCTACTGCAGCCTACTAACTTCCTAACTACAACCCAGATCTATTAAACCAATCTACAAAACTGATAAACTTCAAACGAATTTACAAAAGCGTGGCGTCGATACGAATACTTATTCCAGAATGGCGGTTTGATTAGCAAACCGCCGTCCTCTCGGCGTCGCGAATTTTTTCTCTCTCTCTCTAACGTTCACGCCTCTGCCTTCGCGCGCCGATCCCGTACTCTCGATCAGAGCGCCCTCACGTACCTCGCGGCACTTACTACAGCCCTCGCGGAGGCGCGACATCTCGCCCTAGCGGAAGCGAGCATGGGGCATGAGAGCCCCGGCGACCACGGGTCGATCGCACCGTCTCTCGTTGCTCTATGATGCATAGGAGCGGAGATCGTTCGTTTCTTTCTCATTCTAATAGCCTCGCACATCCGACCCCCTCTCTCGCACTCAGCGCGCCGTCTATCTCGCACCGCGCGCTCCCTCTCTTCCGCCGCGCGCGCTCTCTCACTCGCGCCTACTCAGTTTTCGCCGGCCGAGCAATACGTGCTCGACCGGCTCGCGCGCCTTCACCTAGGCTCGCGTCTCCCCGTGCTTCCGCGTCCGCGCGAACCTCGCGGCATGTCAGTGTTGTGTGTGTATGTTCGTTGGGTGTCAGTGAATTCTTCACGTCCTCGACGGCGTCTTCTGTCTTCGACGCGACAGTCGCGAGGTTGAGGGAAGATGGCGGCCGTGTACAGCTGAGCGGCTGTCTCTCGCCTCGGCTGCGTGCGATGTCGCGGCACCGTCTGGCTAACTACCGCTGCCAACATATCGCGCTTCATCAGCTTCTCTCTTTTTGTCTCTCTCTCTCATACTCGTATTCATCCGAGCGTCCCGGATCCCAGGTAATCCTCATGTCTTCCTCTATACGTCTCGTCGAGCCTATCTGCGCAACATAAACATTGCATTTATAACATTTGTGATTACCGACATATCTTGTGGTAAGAAGCAAACGAGATTGGTATCGTATGAAAACGGATGCGCGTTCATAGGACGTATGACGCTTAGTGGTGGAATTTCTTCTTGTAGTGGACAACAATTCGAATGAAAGTTGAGCGCCCACGAGTAAATGCTGCGATTTTGCCAATGTGATCGCGTTTAACCTTTAGAGGACGGGGAATTTAGGAATTTTCAATTTCTCAGTATTTTCTATAAAAAACACATGATATGTATCTCTAATATTGGGTAATACTCATATGTAAAGTGTCTATCCATGGTCGAGCCACTATATTGGCTTTCCCGTCACCTACAGGTTAATGTGTGTTGCATCTCATCGTGATCTGCCTTATCATCGTCCGTGTATTGCAGGAATTCCTGTTGTTGTTCTCTGATATACCTGAGTCCACCTGTGTGCTCATATTTTTGACAATGTCTTCCGTGTTGTTTCTGCTAAAAGTGGCATTGTTGTTAAAATTATTGTCTTCGTTATTGTTCTCATTATTGCTCGTATGATTGTCCTCATTTTCCGTATGTTCATTGCTTTTATCCTGTGGATCCTGTATGAGCTCTTGTATATATGTTGTAAAGTGCCTTGCTATATTGGATTCATGCTTTGTCCTTGTCTACTGTGTAGAGGACCAGTCACTATATTCAGATGGCAGGATTGATTTCCGTTGTCCCGCGGTGTCTGCATCTTTAATTATAATGTGCATTTCTAGCCCATTTTCCCCTTGTCTTGCGATGTCAACCGACAAACTGGCCTTCTCTCGTTGGGGCAGGAATGGGAAGGAAATATTTGAATCTGTGTTTTTTGAATTGCGTGTCGGTCTTAGTGCGGGCGGAAATACCGATGATGCTGGCGATGACTAGGCTTATGGTTTCGGGGTCTATTGCTTGTTATTTCTTTTTCTGAAATTTTGATATTTCGAGACCTGGTATTAGTTACTAGAAATTGAGTCGGATTGCTATTTAATGCGCTGTCTGCTGAGTCCTGTTTTTCTGCTAATTCATGCAGGTCTGCTCATGGTCGCTCCGGATTTTCTTCTACACTCATACTTCATACACTCTGTCAGTAGGGCTGCCATTGCAGTTCTCAGCAAGGTGGTAGTCACCTCATCTGATGTTCTTGCCTGCAGGGCATCAGTCGACAACTTGGCAAGGGAATGCGTGGTTAAGCTGAAATGGGTAGCAGGTCATGCAGGCATTCGAGGAATTGAGAAGGTCGATGGATTGGCTGAAAGAGGTGCGCCGGGCTCAGAGCAACCACCGCTGAGACGGCTCTACCAAGTTGTGAGCTAGATAGCAAAATTCAAGCTTGGATCAGAGAAGAGCAGATGAACAATTGGAAGAGTTGCCGGGATTGTAGACACACCAAAGCGTTTATCGCGGAGTCTGCCCCGACAAGGTGGGTGGGTGAGATGATGAATCTCCCAAAAAAGGACATTAGGACGGCAGTAGAGTGGTTGACGGGACACTGTAACATGTCATACTTTAATACTGCCCTAGATTGACGGCCGGAAGTCATAGGGTATATCATGGGAAAGATAAACGCAGTGTCCGCATGTTGACTAGTGTACATGAGCTTAAATTTTGCACAACTGGAAAAAAAACATTACAAAATGAAAGAAGACATTATAAAGCCTACATGTATTCAATATTACAATCGAGATATGGTTGGTATAGATAATATAGCCAGACAATTATCTATAAGAGTCAGTGCAAAAAAACAATTAAGTGGTATAGGAAGCTTTTCTTTTACCTTATTACTCTTTGCCTGTCTAATGCTCATGTTTTGTATAAAATGGAAAGAGCCCATGTCGTTTCCTTCATTAGGTTGCAGATTGTTAGTTCATTATTGAATGTTGATCCTACTGAAAACTTCACATACAACAATGATACACCTACTAGTTTGATTGGTCTACATTTTCTCGGAAAAGTACAAAGCGAAGGTATCATTTATGCACTTTTGTAAATATAAAAAAGAACAATTTGTATATGTTCAAAATGTGACCTTCCTTAACCATAGTACCCTGCTTTGAAGAGTATCATACATAAGGCGAGTTTCCCTAACATCAAAAATTGCAAAGTAAGAGATAAGGGGTTTTACGAATATAGTATCGCAACGTGTGAGCCACGGGTACTCATGTGAATCAAGCTCCCCAACGAGAGAGGTACTGGGACTCACGATCACATTCATCAAGCATCTCAAAGGAATCATATTTTTGCCGCGTCCACGTCGTTGTTCTGTGCAAAAACTGTAGTATTTTAATTTCTTAAATCCGAATCAGTGGTAAGTTTTTCTCTATCGTTTTTTCTCATGAAGTCGACGAAAATTCATTAAGAGTCAAAAGTTTTTTATAATTTTCGAAAGATTGAAGGATGACGGAGAAAATCTAAGCATAGATTTGTGTTCAGAATGTAAAAATACTTATGGAAACCATTATGATATGAGACTGGCAGATTATTGAGGGCTTCAACAGGTTGTGGTCAACTAAATTATTTTATTTATAAAAAAAAGGAAACATTATTTTTGAAATATTTTTCTCTCCTGAAGATCAATTCATGGTTAGACTTATTCTATATCAATTTTTTTTGTGTGGCTATAATCATCTCTGCAGCAATTGTGATAATATACGAATTTGGTTAGACGCGATAATGTTCAATTTGAAGGGTGCCTTCAGGACGTTTTTTATTGCTTTATTCAAATTCAGAACACCAAAAACATGATTATATAAACTATGAATCTAAAATATGAAGAAAAAAAAAATTTATATTGCCCGTAATATTCCGGACGGGGATGGTCCCTTTAGGGACCACCTGTCACATAGGGTGTTTAAAATTAGTGATCCAATGTTTTTAGACATTAATTTTAGTGAAAATAGAAACTCATTTTCATCCAGGAAATCCCCGTTCTCTAAAGGTCAATGTAGGTGTCTGACTGAGAAAATCCCAAAAGACTTCACAGGCCAATTAGTCTGACTTAGTTTTTGTACAAGACTTCGGAGAGATTAGTGGACAGGGAAACTAAGAATGGAGCTCTGGCGACTAATCCGCTCCACCCTGTGTAACACGCAGATAGGGAGTGTAAGTGTTTTGATACCGCACTTGACCAGGTGACTGCTGGAATTGGGAGAGTGATAAGGAACAAAGTCATGGTACTTGCTGGCTTCCTGAATGTGGAAAAAGCATTCAATTTCACGACAGGAAGGAATATATATCGAGGGGCGGAGAGACTCAGAGTTCCTGCGTCTCTAGTCAAGTCGCTGCACAAATCAGTGATAAGGAGAGTGGTTAAGGCACAATGGGAATCGGTAACTGAAAGGGATCGAGTGGTAAGAGTTTGTCCACAAGGGGGAGTCCTCTTGCACAGTGTTCCTGAAGTATGCAAAAGTGGTCTGAAAATGGATCTAAAACCAACTAACACAAAAAGTTTTTATATTGTTTTGAGATCAAAAAAAGTTAAATTGAAAATCCTAAGTGATTGTTTTCCCTAGTTATAGACGTTTTTATGTTTATGCTATGCGCCTTCACGAATAGCCAAGTTGAGCATTTGAGTACATACGTGTAATTCGATTTATAACTCCGAATAAAAGAAATTTAGTATATAACATTTTAATAAATAATATTTAAATTATCAAAAAACAATAATGCTCTCAAGAATGTTGAGCAAATAATGCAATATCGGGTTTATTGAAAAGGACAAACATAGACAATTTGAAAGAAACTACGTATTTATTGAACTCTATAGTAAAATTGGGATACATTTTCGAAGCATAAATATGGCGATAGGAAAAACGAAAAGTTTTAGAAGGAGTACAGGTTCGTTTAGGAGTAGTTTAGGGATAGAGGGAATGAAAAGGGCGGTAAGTTACTTATTGAAAATAGCAAAGATGGAAGAGAACAAGTGACCTAAAACTTGCTTTCGAGTAAAATTAAGAAAAGCGTGTAAATAATGTAAATAATGTATAATAGTGCATTAGATATAAATATTCTAATACTAGTTTAGGAAATTTGCTAAAGCTTAAGTTTGGAGATTTTTTTGTTTTTATAAGTCGCAACAAAACAGCATGGGACTCTCATGATATGAAAATATGTAAAAGATTGTAAAATATATTCATGGAAAACTAAATCGTATACAACAAAATAATATTTTACTGCTTTTTAATACCTTTATTATTTAGTACATACCTTAAGATCATGAAGTAAACATATATCAAATTTATCCTCCCTCTGACTACAAAATCTTTATATACTGATGCCTTTAGGTCATATAAAATATTGCTGGAAGATAAAATCATACATTAATTATTGTTATAAAAATGTAAAAGTTTTTTTATTAAATGTTATAATTAATTAAATTCTCAAAAAATGACCAAAAATACAGCACAGGCAAATTTGAGTTACGGAAAAAAGATGGAGTACCGACAGGTGGTTAATAAAGGAGGTGAAGTGAACAGAAATGTGGTTACTAGTTCAATTGCAACAAGTAGAAAAAATTCTTTTATTCAATTCGGTAGCCAGAAATATAAACAAAAAAAAAACCACAAGTACAGCTTGATCGTGGCGAGCCAAAGCCACGCAAATTAAATCAATCGTACGCGCACGAGTCGCGATGGCCTAGTCGGTGCGATCCTGCTGGCATACTCCAGAATTCGCGTGACGAAAGAGCCGCCGTTGACAAGATGTTAGACGGTTTTTCTGAGGTTGTCCTGCTCGTAGATCCTCTGATCGGCGACTGACTTGAAAAACTTGGTCGCCGTACTAAGGAGAAAAACCAACGGTTAGATCAGCTTTATTTTGACCAATCGCGTTACCTCCCTCACTCGTAGTGCAGATCGAGTTTATTATGTTTCAAAGGTTAAATGAAAAGTTTTTAGCGCATATTTGGCCCCATCCCCTACCCCTTACCACACCCCTAAAAAATGTTTTTTTTTTAGGTTTTAATTTTTTATCCGTTTCTATTTGCATAAAAGAATCTAAAAAAATTCACAATCTTAGATGAACAGTCTACAAAATACCTATAAGTTTTTCAGGAATTATGAGTTAGGTTACGTACCTTAAAAAAATTTTTTAACTCAAGAAATTTTCTCATTTTTTTAAAAGCAGCTGCAGGTCCAATTTGAGTGTGCTTGGGCATATTTTATTGAAAAGTAAATTCAAGAGTTTTTTCAGATTTTTCTGAGTGGTGGGTCATTTTCAAAAATGCAAAAAAACTGCTTTTTTGGGTTTTTGCGTTTTTCGGTTATTTTTTTACTAAGATAATTTCAAAAATGAATAATTTTTGCATGTAAAAACATTTCAAAAAGTGTATTTTAAATCAATCGTACTTTTTTCGATTTTTCGGAATTCGAAAGCAGGAAAAATCTTTATTCAGCGATTGTTAGCATTTTTATTCATTTTCGGACGTCATTTTGAAAATAATTTTTTCCAACTCGAAGATTCTTTATAAATCTAATCGTGCATATAAGAAACTTAAATACAGAAAAATTCACGTCGCACAAAAATAGTGTTTGGATAAAAATAGTCCAGAACAATGGGGGCTGTCTTTCTGTCAAAATAGTTTTGACCTTGAGATTGACCTTCAAGCTCAATTGAAGGTTAAAGCAATTTTTTAAATAGGAACCCTTATTTTTTTACTAAAAATATTTCTGACTTAGAATTGTAGGAAACATATGGTTGTATTTATTTTTCCAAGTTTTAATTTTGTGGAATAGCCTGAAAAACAATACTCTATATTTTTGTGAAACAGAGGTGTAATCGTATTCAGGAAGTGTAGTCAAAGGCGTATAGCCGTGCATGCACGGTCGTTTGGCATGCATGCACAGCCGTTTGACGTGCGTGCATACTCGCAAGCAGACGAACTCGTGTGATATCCTGCATTGAGCATTCACTAATCGCGTATTAAGTAAAATAAAGCATTGTATTATTTAATAAATTTTATTTATGTTTATTTTATTAAAAGTTTTCAAAAAATGTATCTATTTACAATAAAATCAACGCTATCAATTTTAAAATGATTACAAGGAACGTTCGATGCTAATGACTGATAACTTATTATATGTAAATTATCAGCATCTTCCATAATACTATAGTATTATAAAATAAAAAATACAATGCTTTATTTTACTTGAATACGCGATGAGTGAATGCTCAATGCAGGATATCACACGAGTTCGTCTGCTTGCGAGTATGCGCGCACGTCAAACGGCTGTGCATGCATGCCAAACGACCGTGTATGCACGGCTACACGCCGTGCAAACTAGCATCAATTTTCACGATGCTTCTTGCACCGCTTAGGAGCGTGCGCACACGGCGCGGGACGATGTATGCACGCCATCTGACGAGTCTCCGCCGCAAAAAGCTGTCTTACAAGGGAAGGCACGCAAGTGTCCGACTCCGATTTTTTTGAAACTTTGCACATCGGTAGATTATCGAAAAATATTAGACACGTGTTTTTTTTTTAGCTGCTGATACGATGATTTAGGGGGTTAAAACCACCCCTAAAGTTTATTCCTAAACATGGCCGTTAAATCATATTCTGCAGATATTTTCACTTCCAATCATCATTTTTTAATCAAGTAAAATTATTTTTATAACCTAATACCTAGTAACCCAATAATTCAATAACTTATAATCCAGTAGTAAACTCGACCTAAGGATTTGAAGAGGCAAACCATGTTTAATCTTAAAAAAGATTAAAATATCTTTCAGAAAATCTCAAAATCAGTCAAAATATCGGCATGCCAAAATATCAATTTCTGTTATTTTTTCGATCAATTTACTAATTAATCAATTTGTAAATGTGGATATAAGATTGTGTGGACATGTATACGTGTAAGTTGAGCTTGAAAATAACACAAATTGGGATTTTTGACAGATTTTGTTATTTTTTGAAAGATATTTTACTTGTTTTTAAGGTTATCATGATTTGGCTGTACTAGCTCCTAACACTACATTTTTGGTACTATATTAAGGCATATTTATGCCTTTTTTGAAGAAAATTCATTATATCGAACTTCGTTTTCTAGCCCAATATGGATTTAGGACTTATAAGAAAATGTAGCATAATTCCTAAATATTATTCATTGTCAGATGATTTTTTTCATAAGCATATTTATTCAGATTGTTTAAAGTACTCCTTCTATGTAAAATTTTCTATGAAAAAGTTTTTTTAAAAATCTTAAAAAATGAAAAAAATGGTGAAATCGGCATTTTCAGGGCCCCAAAAAGCGAGGGGGGGGGGTTGAGAACCTCAAAAAATAAAAAAAAATTCAGAGGCATGTTCGAACGACAGAGAATTATTCATCCGTTTATATAATTAAAATAAAATAAATATATAAATCACATAAATAAATAGAAATAAACAAAAATAAAAGTTTATAAATTAAATGAAGAAATGTAAATAAACGGATATAAATAAATAAATAAAAATAACTAGATAAAAATAATTAAATATAAATTTAATTATGTTTATCTAGTTATTTATATTTATTTATTACATTTTATTTATTTATACTTATATATACGCATTGTTTGTTGTTAATTTTTTTGTTTATTTTGTTAGTGATTTTACAAAATAATATTTTTTTTAATTTTATTTTGTTGAAGATAATTTTATTTCTATTTGCAAACAAGGAAACCGTAATTTATCGTATCATTTTCCTTCATCAGTGGTCGGTTATAAAACCACCATGGCAGACCACTGTAAATATTTTCCACTTGTAAATCTGTTGTAATTTATCATGTTTATGAAATTGTCTTTTATTCAAAATAACTTATTTTAACATGTTTATCATAAGATATATTATAAACCCAAATTTTATAAAAGGCTCAGGTCAGTTTGAAGTTTCAATTGTGCCGCGTTGACATAAATACGGCAATTTAATACATTCCTCTCACATGCATGATTCCTATTTTCGACTTTCAAATTTAGTTAAAAATTTTTCATAAAAAAAAAAAAATAAATAAATTCGATATACGTTTCTTCGGATAGTGTAAATTATTTGCACCGAGTTATATTACACAGAAATTAATACTTATAGACAATAAGTTATAAATAATATAATACAATGCCTGTCAGTGCGGCTGTTGTAACGACATTATTATCAAGAACCTTTGACCGGAACCATGATGGAGAAATTAAGTTTACAGTTAATGAAGCAGAAATACAGTTACATAATATACTAGCAGAAATAATAACGCAAAGCGTAATAAATTCTGATATTGATGTAGAAGAAGAAACAACACTATCTTTTTACGATGACGATGAAATAAGCGCAGAAGTTATTGCGTTCGAAGAAAATGAAATGCCAGAAGATATTCCACAAGTATTTGATTGTAAGTTTGATTGTAGTGAAAAGCAACTGCAACGATGGTAACAGCAAGTTGAAGCGGGCGGCAGCAGGTATGATAAATTACTCAAAATTTCGGAACACGTTTTAAATAATTTAAAAGAAGCCATTGTTTCAAAATTGACTATTCATGATATTGATTTGAAGAGATGGGCTTTACAAAAGAAAGCTGACCCTGTTGAAAATATCCAGCTGGATTTCCAGGTGGAAATTCCAGCTGGATTTCTGGGGAATGCAGGTACAATTTATACCTTGATTTCGAATCAATCTAGGTGGATTTAATGGATATCCAGATGGATTTTCCAGATAGAAATTCCAGATGGAAATTCCAGGTGGAAATTCCAGATGGAAATTCCAGGTGGACATCCATTAAATCCACCTAGATTGATTCGAAATCAAGGTATATTTATATATAAATTGCACCTGCATTCCCCAGAAATCCAGCTGGAATCCAGTCCATGCATGGATTTCCAGCTGGATATTTTCAACAGGGTTACAATTATAACTTATAAAAAATTTACATTTTCGTAAGGTATTAATTGGCGGTTAATAGTCATGATTTATATGTAGTACCGTATAATCATAAATGATCATTTTAAAGAAATTTAAAATTTTTTTGTGGTTATTATTAACCTTTTAATGTAACCCAATTTTTTTCAAGTTAGCAAGTAGTTTACAAAACCTGTGTGTAATTTTTAATTTCTGATAGTTGTTAATGCACGTCAGTCTAATATTAGAAGCATAGGTACAAAGTGGTGGAGAATAAAAATTTGTGAAAAAAGCCTGCCATATATTAGTAAATTTTTGTATGAATGAGTCATTAAAATCCCAAATGTGATGAACAAAGAAAAATCAAACAAAATAAATTTTTAATAGCTCAATAAACAAAATAGAAAACAGCCATATTTTATTTTTTTCCTGAAAATGTAAGACAAGAGCTGTACACGGTTAATTGCTACTGACGACTTATTCATTACTTATTTAACTGACAAGAAACTAGATGCAAACTGGTTAAAAAGTAATTATAGTGTCGGAAATAAACCTGCAAATAAATAGAAAATAAAAATGGCAGAAGATGTAGAAAAACTTCTACCTTGCTCTAAATCCTTGCCAGACCTGAATATTAAAATTTATATGCAAAAATTATTTTACAGTATAAACTGTAGCCAAAAACTTCTTTCCCTGTATTATAATTTAATTAATTTATATTAAATATAAAAATTTGATATAGTACCCAATGGATTGGGATTGTTGTAACTCGGAGTTTATGTTGCATTTAATGCTGTAGAAGATAAGAAACTTCGGTTTCCTAGATAAAAAAATTAATGAAATTTAATATATTTATATAGTAAATTTAATTTTTAAAATTGATAGTTCATAATACCTGGGCCAAAAGGTGTAGGACTACTAGTTACTTTTCCTATACTTCTCCTACTAGATTTTCTATCTAGTTTAATGTCTTCAAAGACATTTGTACTATCTTTCAAAACATATTTTCTAAAGTTAAGATATTGTTTTTTTGTTGCTGCACTTTCAAATGAACACTGAAGTTTTCCAGCAACTGCCACTAAAGACTCATGTAGTTTACTCATTGCCATAGTGAGTTCTGAAATTATAATAATTAAATATTTGACTTTATTTAATCTTCCTCTAAATCAGTCATGAATTAGTTATTATATTTTTACCTTGAGGAGTTAGTGTTTTTGGTGTCATCATTGTCTGTATGTGCTTTTCAGTGGTTTCAGTTTGCGACTTAAATAACATTAAATCGTTTTCGAAATTTTCTGCAAGCTCTATGAAAAATAGCAGGGGAGCATTATTTTCGTACTGCAACCCTGACGGAGTATCTTTAGCTGTATCTTGTTTTAGCTTATCTGCTAATGACCTGTCTCTTTGAACTGAGCCAGCCAATGTTGTTAAAATTTCCATAAGGGAAGCTGTATCTTCAGCACACCTATTGAGCGGCAGTAGAAGGGGGACGTTTTTTCCAGATAGGGGCGTGGCCTAAAGTGGGGGAGGTAGGCGCCAGTGTGAGAGAGATAGCTGCTAGTCTGGCGGGCCCGCGGCGGGCCGTTTTTTCCGAGCAGGCGGTGGGTGGTGGGTGGCGGGAGGTGGGATGTGGGTGGTGGGTGGTGGGTGGTGGGTGGTATTGTTAACAACAATTTATAAATAATTTTTTTTTTGCAATAATTTTTTTAATATATGCATGTAGTACACCCGCCACCCACCACCCACTACCTCCTACAGCATAGCTAGATTCTTGCATACGGGACCACCTACCACCCACCACCCACCACCCACCACCCGTCACCTCCCACCGCATAGCCAGGGTCGCGCATTCGGCCGCGTCGTCGCGTACCTCGGTCCGCGCATTCGGCCGCGTCGTCGCGTCCCCGCCGCAGCGGTAGCGTCCCGCAGGCGTGCATCCCGGGCCCGCGCATCTGGCCGCGCCGCAGCGTCCCCGCCACAGCCTATTTACAGTGTTTTTATATTGTTTAAGAACTAAAATATCGTAAATTAAGCTGCTGCAATCTTGACTGTCTATAACTGTGCTGTCGATGTGTTGAGCCAGTACTTGTGCCATGTAATCTTTGCAGGTGTTTACTTGCGCGCAGACATTTGAGATTCTTTGAAAATACTCTTCGACGCACACTGCGCTTCTTATTAATCCCTTGAATGTCTTATGTTGCATGATTATTTCACATTTTTTCGGCGCAACAGGGCCGTACGAGAGGTCCGAAAGTATTACAGATTTGGCTGCACAAACGTGATTAAATGAAATTTTCAATTGATTGAGAAAAATTTCAGAGGGGTATTTTGCAGTTGCGGGCGCTTCAAAAAATTGAGAAATGATGTCAAATTGATTTTGTAGCATACACCATGTAGCGCTGTCAATACGAATACTATAAGAATTATTACTCTTTGCTAACTCAATCATAGGTAAAAAAGATTGTGCATTAGCATTGTAATAAAGACCAACCATAATGGCTTTTGTTTTTGAATTATTGAGTTGATATATCTTGTTTAAAATACTTATTTGTCTCTCTTTGTTTGACACGTCAAGTGTAGCGTTTTTATTATCCATTGATATCTTGTTAAAGCATTTTACTTTTTCTCCTCGAACTGTTGCTGATATCGGTGAAAAATCCATCGGCTGCATCTGTTGCATACCGATTATTTCATCTTCCCTTTCGGACGCAGTTCTTTTTTGTTTCAAAGGTTGGAGTGACATTATTTTGGCCGGCAATCTTTTAAATTTGAAATCTAAACACTTCCACTGTTCGCACAAGTGCTGCGGGGGGTTTGTCTGTGTGGAGCACACGTGAGAAAAGGAAAACGCAGCCTTACTTCAAACGCTAATCCGTAACAGAGGTGGATGCGATGTCTGCAGCAAAATAAACCTCCGGCTGGGAAGAATTGCTACGACCGATAACTACCGTTTGCGCCGGTGTCTAAGATCTAACTGGCGGCCACCCATACCCTTTGGCCGGACCTGCTACCAACATGTGCGCTGCAGAAGCATCGGTCTGTGTACTGTACACAAACCCTTGCCGAACTAGGGCGGCCTATGCGATATCTATGGATTATTGTTGAATTTTTACACACAACCTTTTTTTTTTCTTCCTCCCCGGAAAAAGGCGTGCACTTGGTGCATTTTTTGGCGGCAAGTCGCCGATTGGGAAATTAGTTGGCGGGGGTGAAGGTTTTAAAAGACGCCCTTATCGATCGCCTTATAGTTTTTGTACTTTTTTATTTTGCGCCTGATTGTTTTGTGCCGATAATCAAGGAAACATCGTGTGATACATCAAACAGTTTTGTGAAGTGTTTATAGACAGTGTCTACACAAATTATCGGTAAAAAAATGTGCGACGACATAGTTTTTGATCGCGAAGAGGTGCAGCAGGCAAAACCCCTTGTTGACGTTTTGCGGGCCTGTGTGATTTTTTTGATGCAGTCATCCCGCTGGGCGAGCACTGCATATAACGCGACATTCTTGGCGTTCATTGACACCCTCTCGGAGGCTGGGCTAATTCGCGAGCTAACACTGATGCTCGATCAGTGTAGTTGCGAAGAAATTGCCCAGTTATACGAAACAACGTTGAAATATTCGAGAGCGGCTGTCATTATCGCCGGTGATATTATTGGTCAGAGAGGCGATGCGAAGGTGTTCCGCGTTAGACCTATAATGGAGGCATTTAATCGATTTGGTAAGTTATATATTGTTTAACACATTTTCTTTGTTTTACTTTTTAGTTTAAATTTTTCTTTGTTTTACTTTTTAGTTTAAATTTTTTATATTATAATTACATTAGATTATTGGTTATTTAATTTTTTTGTTTAACAATTTTCAACTTTTACTTAACTTTTATAATTTTACGATTTCTTTCAATTTAAACATTTTCTAGTATAATTACAATGGGTTATTAATTTTTTATTTAAATTTTTGTTTTGTTTAATAACTTTTCTTCTTTTATTTAACTTTTATTATTTAACAATTTTTTTTTGTTTCAACATTTTGTTAAAAAATTTTTTTGCTTAAATATTTTTTTCTACTTTTATTTTACAATTTTTTCATTTTCAACATTGTTTAAAATTTTGTTTAAAAATTTTTTTGTTTTAAAATTTTTAACTAACCATTTTTTAGTATAAATCATTTTTCTGATTTAAAAATTAAAAAAAAATTTTTTTTGGTTAAAAAATTTTTTTGTTTAAAAATTTTTTTCTACTTTTATTTTACAATTTTTTTATTTTCAACATTGTTTAAAATTTTGTTTAAAAATTTTTTTGTTTTAAAATTTTTAACTAACCATTTTTTAGTATAAATCATTTTTCTGATTTAAAAATTAAAAAAAAATTTTTTTTGTTTAAAAATTTTTTTGTTTAAAAATTTTTAACTAACAATTTTTTAGTATAAATCATTTTTCTGATTTAAAAATTAAAAAAATTTTTTTTGTTTAAAAATTTTTTAACTAACAATTTTTAGTTTAAATCGTTTTCTGTTTTCAAAATTTTTTAAAAATTTTTTTTGTTTAAAATTTTTTTTGAATTTACAATTTTTCAGTTTAAATCTTTGTCTGTTTTAAAATTTTTAAAATTTTTTTTGTTTACAAATTATTTTTGTTTAAAAATTTGTTTAATTAACAATTAGGTTAAATCTTGGTCTGTTTTAAAATTTTTTAAAAATTTTTTGTTTACAAATTATTTTGTTTAAAATCTTGTTTAATTAACATAGTTTAAATCTTTGTATGTTTTAACATCTCTTTAAAATTTTTGTTTACAATATTTGTTTAAATTTATTAATTAACAATTAGTTAAATCTCTTCTGTTTAAATTTGTTTTAAAAATTTTTTAGTTAAAAATTTTTAGTTAAAAATTTTTAGTTAAACCTTTTTCTTAATTTTATTTATGTATTTTTTTATCTGTTTTAAGAATCTTTTAATTTTATTATATTTTTAGTTTATAAAATATTTTCCTATTTTTTATAATTATATTAATTTATTCTTTTTTTCTAGCTAGGAGCTATTTCCAGCACGATTATTTATCGGAGGATGATTGGTTCAAGTACTGCGACTCCCCAGCATTGATCGCAGGATACTACAAAGAATTAGATGACCTCTTCACTAAGTTGGCCGAATCCTGGGATCAACGCATCGATGTAACCAGACATCTGTATGAGTACAGTTTTGACGGGCACGATCTAGCTTGGATTTTCAACGATAGTGATGGTGCTTCGGAAAATGACTGTGCTGCTGTGAATAATACGCCCGCCGAACAAAGTGAAAATCTTTCAGCAGGGGGGCGTACAAATTCCAGTGCGAAGTGTGACCGCTTTCACCCTTACACACCGACTAAAAGAAGTGTGAAAAGTCACACGGAAGCGGCGGCAGGTGCCTCGTTAGCGGCTGAGGCAGTGGCAGGACCCTCAAATGCCCCGCAGTACGACCCCGAGGCCGCCGCAGGTCAACAAACTCCCGAGCCATCACTACACCCGGTCGAGCAGGTCGGCGAAGGAGCACGTGCCGATCCGTCCGCTACTGCGCTTACGCTAGCAGGTAAGGTCGAAATAATAAGCGATTGTGTAGCGGAAAATAAACGTTTTAAGAAAACGTCACGTGTGATTAATATTCGCATTGTCACACCTCCCGAAAATTCGAACCCCGTGGCGTGGATGTCCTCCGCAATGCGCGAAATCGTGGAAATTATAAAATGCAGTCACGAAAATGATTACGTCGGTCTAACAATAGATTCGGATAATTTCGCGGCCGGTGTTGCATGGTTAGGTTTCCGTCCAGTAAGAGAGTTTAATCACGAGTGCTTGTGGGATTTAGTTTTTAAAGTTACGCAAAGTAATAATGATTTTAAAATTGATGATAGTTTTAAAATTGTTATTACTTATATCGAGGGTTTTAAGGGTAAGGGCGGTGTCGGGCAAATTTTAGATAAAAAAGGGGTTTTAAATATTAAAAATAACGATAATCTTTGTTTACCACGCGCGGTTGCTTGCGGCCTTGTTTACGTCGAAAAAAAAGCTACCGACGCGTGGAAAAAAGATTGGCGTAATATTAAAATTGATCGCGTTCAAGTAGAGTCAGCTAAAAATATTCTTTTAAATTCGGGCATAACTTTATCCCACGGAGACGGCTGCGGATTAGAAGAAATACGCGCTATATCACAATTTTTAGCTCGCGAAAAACACGTTCGGCTGCGTGTTTATGAGTTTGAAGTGTTCGGTACGGGTGCTCCGCTCTTATTCGACGGAGAGCAAGAGTATCCCGGTGACGACTATAAAACAATTAATATAATGTTTTATAGACGCGCTGAACATTTCAATCTTATTTTAAATTTATTAGCCGTAAAAAGCAGAGCATATTTTTGTGATAGGTGTAATATTTCCTATCGGCAGCCTCTCAAGCACCGTTGCGCAAACGTGTGTGACTGTTGCCATTCAAGTCCTAATTGCGACTCTCTTTCTGTCGACGGAGAGCTAACGTGTAACGTTTGTCGGCGAACATTCAAAAATTCAGAATGTTTTAAAAATCATAAAAAGATCGGAGGATATGCGCGTCGTCAGGGTTCGAAGATCGCGACAAAATCAATTTGCGACTCTGTACAAATTTGTAAAATATGTTATAAATTATATGATCTAAATAAGAAAAAGCACGAATGCGGGATTTCGTATTGTAGTATATGCAAATCCAGGCATTCGATTAATGAATTATGTTATATTAGGCCTATAAAAAATAAGGAGAGTCGGGATCGTAACAGCGAACATCCGGAAACTTGTTTTGTTTTTTACGATATGGAAACACAAATTAAAATTACAGATGGTGTAAGTTTTTGCGTGCCGAATTTGTGTGTGGCACAGCTTTGCTGTGACGCATGTATTTTAAATAATAATTTATTAAATAATTGTAGTTTTTGTGGTGTGCGACAACACATTTATAAAGGTCGCGATTGTGTAGAGAAATTTCTAAGTTTTATTGTGCGTGACAAAAAAAAGACAAACGGTTTTTCATCTTTTGTCTGTATTGCGCACAATGCTAGATCTTTCGATGCACAATTTATTTTAAATACTTTGACGAAAACACGCAAAGATATTAGGCCATCTGTAATTTTAAACGGTCTTAACATTGTTAAATTAAAAGTAGGAATAACAAAATTTATTGATAGTCTCAATTATTTACCGATGAAGTTGGCAAGCTTTGAAAAAACGTTTGATTTGCCTGCGGGGAATAAAAAAGGTTATTTCCCGCATTTATTTAATACACCAGAGAATGAAAATTATATTGGTGAGTATCCGGATGTTCGGTTTTACGAGCCCGACTCAATGAATGCAGTAGATCGTGCAAAATTGTTAGACTGGCATAGCGATATGGTCGCTCAAAATGCAGTCTTTAATTTTGCACAAGAAATTGTTGACTACTGTATTCAAGATGTATCTATTTTACGTCAGGCGTGTTGTAGATTTAGGGATATTTTTTTAAAAGCAGGCAAAGTCGATCCTTTTGTTGAATCGGTGACGATTGCGAGTGCCTGCTCCGTAGTATTTAGAAAAAATTTTTTGGTTAACAATTCTATAGGTATAATACCCGCCGGAGGTTACACGCATGCGGATAATCAGTCGAAAGTAGCTATAGAATGGCTGCTTTGGGAGGAAGAGCAAGCGGGTCGGGAGATAATACACGCGGCGCGTGGACGGGAATATTCGCTTATAGAAGGTCCACGTGTAGACGGATTTTTACCGCCACTGGACAACCGCAAAGGAACCGTCTACCAATTCCACGGCTGTTTTTTTCACGGTTGCCCGCGATGTTTTATTAATAATAGAAATGAAAAGCGCATAAACGGTGTAAGTTTTAATAGCCGTTATGAAAATACAATAGCCTGCAGTCAGCGAATAAAAGGGTACGGGTACACGTTATTCGAAATGTGGGAGTGCGACTTCATTAAAAATATTAAATCAAAGCCGGAATTTAAAAATTTTATTACAAACCACCCTTTAGTAAATAAAGTAACTTTAAATCCCCGCGAAGCTTTCTTCGGAGGTCGAACGGGGAATATTGTCACAAAATATTTTGCTCGCGAGGGGGAAAAAATAAAATATGTAGACGTGTGCTCTTTGTACCCTTTTATTTGCAAAACCGGTAAATTTCCTGTAGGTCACCCGAAAGTTTATGTAGGAGATCAATGTAAACATTTGACGGGGGATAATTTTCAATATTTTACCGAAAATGTTGAAGGCCTCGTCAAATGCCGCATTTTACCCCCTCAAAATTTATTTCACCCTGTACTTCCAGCAAAAATGCATGGCCGATTACTTTTTTCGCTCTGCAGAAGTTGTGCTGAAAAATCAGACAACGACGCAGAGTGTAATCATAGCGTAAACGACCGTGCATTTTCCGGCACTTGGGTTGCTGTTGAAATAAAAAAGGCTCTCGAAGTAGGTTATAAGTTGCTTCAAGTTGACGTTATTTGGCAATACGAAGTGTGTCAGTATAATACCGACACCCGCGAGGGCGGTCTTTTTGCCTCCTATATCGACACTTTTTTAAAAATAAAACAAGAGTCGAGTGGATGGCCTGCGGGTGTCCATACTGACTCAGAAAAGAAAACTTATTTAGATCAGTATTTCCGTAGAGAAGGCATCGCGCTTGAGCAGGAGAAAATTACAAAAAACGCCGGGTTACGATCAGTCGCAAAGTTATGTTTAAATTCTTTTTGGGGGAAATTTGGGCAGCGCGATAATTTATATCAAACGGAAATTATTCATACACGAGAACAACTTTTAAAAATATTAACCAACATTGAAATAGAAACCGAACGTGTTATCGACGTCGACGATTCTACCATGTACGTTATATGGCGTTACAAGGAAGAATCGGTGACGTCGTCTCCTTCAACCAGCGTCGCGATCGCGGCATATACAACTGCTCAAGCGCGACTAAAGCTTTACGATTATATTCATAAATTACAGAATCGTGTATTGTATTACGATACAGATTCTGTAATTTATGTTTCTAGAAATACTGACGAGTATGAACCTCCTACGGGGCCTTTTTTAGGAGATTTAACAGACGAGCTCGAGTGTTACGGCGAGGGCTCCTACATAGAAAAATTTGTTTCGGGTGGCCCTAAATTTTACAGTTACCGTGTTCGCGCGCCAGACGGTACCACGCACGATACATGCAAAGTTAAAGGTATCCGTCTAAACTACAAAAATTCGAAAAAAATTAATTTTGATTCAGTCGTAGAATTGGTAGACTGTCACAACGCGAAAGAAGACGCGGAAATAACGGTGAATAATTTAAATTTTAGAAGAACAGACCTTCACGATGTTTACATTCGTGAAGAGGAAAAGAAATGTAAAGTAGTTTTAAAAAAACGGAAATTTTTAAATTCATTCGAGTCTTATCCTTTTGGGTTTAAAAAGTTTAAAAAAATTAATTAATTTTTTCTTTTTTGTTTTTTTTGTTTTTGTAGAGGCCCGGTCAAAATATGGCGAAGATACTAGGTACTATCGTCAGTTCCCTTGCTCACATCCTTCATGCAGCCACTATCCAGAATATAAAACATCAATGACTGGTATCGCAATGTACGAAGTTATTAGAGATTTATTGTGGTTAAAATGTTACAGCGAGCGTAAATTTAAAGAAACACTTTATTCAGCATATTTGCAAAGAATAAAGTATGTTTTAAAAAATCGATTTACTGTAAAATTGTATGGGCGTTTTCGTGGGAGCAACGGTACAAAAGAACAACCGGAGCGATGGGTGTATCGCAATAAATATTTATTTAATGTTTTTCCTTCTACTATTATAAATTTAATAGAAGAAAATGATATTAGACAGATAAGTTTTGGCACGCATAAGGTTTACCCTATACGTAATTGTGAAAAATTTGTAAATATAGAATATATTGAATATTGCCCAATACATCATAAAAAAAATTATCGCAAAGCAACGCCAAACATTTTTCGAATGCCTGTGGTTGGGCCGTTTTGTTTGGATAATATTAATGTGCAAGAAGCAATAATTTGCCCGGCTCCTGCAGAACTCGCGGGACCGCTTCATTATTTTGACGTTGATGATGATAGCGATTCCAGCGAAGATTCAGACGCAACTTTTTTTAGTGAGTCGGGCGAGGAATAATTTAAGAAAAAAAATAAAAAAATAATACTATGTAATAGATTTAAAGAATATAGTTTGTACTAGATTTAAGTTTTTTTTTTAAAACAATATAAATGTAACAATTTGTAATGTATTAAAAAAGAAAAAAATTTGTAATAGATTTTAAAAATGTGTGTAAAATTAATAATAACCATGTAATATATATTTAAGTTGTAATAAAATGTAAAAAAAATAACCTTCCTTATTACTGTAATAAAAAGCAATATATGTTTATGTTAATGTAATGTTTTATTTTTTAAAAATCCTAGCCAATACAATAATTATTTATTATTTATATATGCTTATAATTTTAACAAATTATGTAGGAGTATCTACAGGCCAAATCGGATGTAAGAGATTATGGACGTCTGCAAGCGCTGTATCAAAAGCGCAGAGGACTGTATTAATATGTATTTTATATCCTCCTTTGGAAATAGCTGATAGAAAAACGTAATAACTGTTGGGTAAAAGACCTGATTGATTGAAATAAGCACGTAAAGGACAGTCATCAATTAAATTTTGGACTATTTTACATGCTCTTGTCGTCCATTTTACAGCATCGGGAGAACGAGGTATAATCCCACTCATTCCACATAAGAGAGCTCTTGGAGGAAGACTTAAAAATTGTAGAGGAACTTCGTAAATTCCCTTTTTTTCTAACGTTGGAGTAAACTTGCGTGTTGCGCCCGTATCGATGTCTCTGTACTCTCGTGTATCCGTACCTACAATACATCGTATCCATTTTCCGGCAATTTTTACGGCTACATTCGTTTTTGACTAAAAGAAAAAATTTTTGAAATATTTTAAACTATTAATTTAGAAAAAACAATAATAGATTGCATGCTTACCCGTAGGTGTTGGATTTTTAGTTTGTTTATAGTAGGGTTACTTCGCCTTTTTCCAGTTATTTTACAACAGCAAGAAAGCACTGTAACACTATTGTAATATTCTTGCATCTCGATTTCTAAATTATTATACGAGTCGTCCTCATCGACAAGTTGCATGTAAAACGAAGAGGGTGTATAGAACGTTGAAATCCTTACGTTTTTTACATTATAAAGCAAATTTGCATTATCGCGGTTTTTTATATCTAACAACGACACAGTCATTTTAGAAAAAAGATGGCTCTCAGTCTTGCAAAGAGCGAGAGAAGCGTGTAGTTTATGTGTTTGGAGGAAGGTTGAAGGGTTACTGGAGACGCGACAGCTAAACACGGAAATTGTTTTTTTTTCCCGTATCCCCCCTCCAATGCAATGTTTTAAACAGCCTTTTTACGTAAGCAGTTTTACAGATATTTTTAGTACTAAACGAGTGGTCGCTATGGACATATCGTGGAAGCACCCGTGGACAAGCATGATTTGTGGGCCTACAGGGTGTGGAAAGACAGTTTTTGTAAAGAGGTTTTTAATAAACATTGAAAAGATGGCAGATGTAACATTTGACAAAATATTATTTTACTATGCCGAGTGGCAGGATGGTTATAAAAGTGAAAATTTCTTAAACAACGGACAACGCGTAGATTTTCGTGAGGGTCTCCCGAGACCCGAAGATTATTCAAACGATCCGCAATTGAAAAAACTTATAATCATCGACGATTTAATGCGTGAATCTTCGAATCATGTAGTTGTCGATCTTTTTACAAAAGGCAGCCATCATAAAAACATAAGTGTTATGTTTATAACACAAAATATTTTTCATAAAGGAACCCACTCGCGCGATATTAGTTTAAACTCGTCTTATATCGTATTGTTTAAAAATCCACGTGATAGAGCGCAGATTCAACATTTAGCTCGTCAAGTATGTCCTGAAGATCCTAGATTTTTACAAGAGGCGTATCAAGATGCAACGGCAAAAGGACACGGATACTTGCTGATTGACTGTAAACAAACAACTCTCGATGAATTTCGTTACAGAACATGCATATTCCCCGACGACGAATGTCAGTACGTGTACATTCCAAAGTACACTCACAGCGCCCATGTGCATGCTCTATAATAGTATGTATAAAGGAACACCACAAGCACTATTTTAGTCAGTTATTCGTAAGCTATGGCGGGAGAAGCACGTCAAGTGACTAAACCTAAGGGTATTCCTTTTGAAAAAAAATACGTGAGTTTATTGAACGCTCTTAGACACTCGAGTAAAGAGCAACGACTCGCGCTTCTCAAAACAGCCGATCAAAAGCTAATCAATTATATTTGCGAGTGTGCAATAAATGTGTTAAAAGGAGTTGTTTCACTAAAAAATTGTGAAAAAAATAAGCTAAAAAAACATAAAAATATTTTACGTCAATTAGCTGAAAAAACTAAAAAAAATAAAAACTCGTGGAAAAACAAAAAACGCATCATTGTACAAAAGGGTGGAGGTTTCTTGACCTTCTTGCTGCCGCCAATTTTGGATGGACTTTTAAAAGTTTTTCTACCCAAGTAGAGAGCGATATGGATAGAGCTCGAAAAATGGTATTGGTATCAAAAGAGCAGTTTGAGAGATTGCAAAATCAACAGCCAAACGTACCTGCTGTTGCAGCAGGGTCATCGACGCTAAATCTCTCAGGCCAAGAAGCGTCTACTACCTTACAATCAGTGCAAACAATCGGAGATAATCTGTCACGTTTAGATAATTCTATGAAAGAAATACTTGACTCGAAAGTTTACCCAAATGAGCACGAAAAATTGAAAGATTATTTACAAGCATTGAGACGATACTTATTTTTTATCGAAGATAAACGAAAACCAGTAAACCACGCCGACACAAAATTATTTGAAGAAGAAGAAGAAAATACACATCTCAACGAATCTATAATTTCGTCTGTACCAAAACTATTTCAAAAGAAAACTCAATTATTATTAAATCATTTAAAGGCTAACAAAAGCAGAATTACGTGGAATGAAAAAGGTCTAGTGTATATCGACGGTGAGGAAATAAAAAACTCAAATATTGTTGATTTAATGAACGATATAGCAAGAAATCGTAAAAATATAAAACCTGCTGGTCGCAAAGAATTTGCTAAAATTCTTCGTGATATAGCAGTCCCTCGAGAGTACATCGGTAATCCTGAAATCTGGCAGCTAGCAAATACACCATCGCCATTGAATAAAAAAAAAAGACGATACGACGAAGAAGAACAGGAGGATGAAGATGAAGACGAGCGATATGCGTACAGTTTTGACGACAACGTGACGCTATTAGAAAAGTCAAAAAGCAAAAATAAAAAGACTATAACATCTCCTTTATTTAAAACTTCAACTCCACAAAATAAAAAGGCTGCCGGTAAAAAATCTTGGATAACTTTTAGATAAATTTATTTAAATTATGGACAAATTAGAAGAACAGTATTTTACACCGCAGCATGAGGCAGGATTCTCCGGCGCTCGTAATCTAATTCGGTTAAATAAAAATAAAATTTCTCGTCAAAATATTAACGAGTGGTTATCACAACACGATTCGTATACTCTGCATAAAGCCATTCGTCGCAAGTTTCCAAGACTTTATTACGACGTTGATGCTATCGATCAAGTGTGGGAGGCAGATCTCATTCAATTATCATCTTTAAAAAATTATAACGATGGTATGTCGTATATACTGGTGGTGATTGATGTTTTAAGCAAATTTGTGTGGGTAGAGCCTTTGCGAGACAAAACAGCACTTGCTGTTACAACTGCTTTTAAAAAAATTCTTTCAAAAAATAAAAATCGATTTCCCTCGATGCTACAAACAGATCGTGGTAAAGAGTTTGTTGGCAAACCATTTCAGCAGTTTCTCAAAGAAAACGAGATACGTTTTCGCGTTGTGACAAACCCCGATGTCAAGGCGGCCGTTGTCGAACGCTTTAATAGAACTTTGAAAGAACGCATGTATCGGTATTTTACATTTAAAAATACAAAACGATACATTGACGTTTTACAGCTTTTAGTAGACGGATATAACAAATCGCCGCACTCTACAATTAAGATGTCGCCCGCCTCAGTGACAATATATAATGCACACATTGCACACAAAAATTTAGTAGGTCGAGCGCTGCAAAGGCAACCGCAGCATATACGACGTCCCAAGTATAAAGTCGGCGATCACGTGCGTATTAGTCGAGAGAAAAATGTTTTTGAAAAAGGAGCCGAAAAAAGTTGGAGCGAAGAAATCTTTAAAATAACCCACGTACTGAGGAGACAAAATTTATTTATTTACAAATTGTGCGACTTGGATGGTGAAAAGATTGAGGGTTTTTTTTACCCTGAAGAAATTACACTAGTTCACGAGAAGCGAGTGCGCGATCAACAACATCAAATCGATAAAATTATTCGATCTCGAGGAAAAGGCAAAAAGAAACAATACTTGGTCAGCTGGGTGGGCTACCCCGATAAATTTAACTCGTGGGTCAGCGCTGGAGACATAACAAATTTATAAAATGCCAGGTCACGATTTTACAATTATTTTACCGAGCAACAGCAGCTTAAATTATTTCCCCTCGAACACTACAACTAATTTTTCGACACGTTTACCGAGGGAAGTCGAATTGCACGGCCGTTGGTTGGTCGGTCTGTCGGAAGTCCACGTTCCTTGCACCACGCTACACATCAGTCGCGAAGAGGCGCTGCTAAAGGAACCTATGAACGATGCCCGATCGAGTTATTTTAAACACGGTGTATACAGTTCGATACCTTCACTCATTGACGCTCTAAACGAAGGTGTACACGAATATCATAACGGCGTTTGGGGAGAAAAATTTTTTTACGACAAGGAAGGAGGATTTGTGAATCGCATAGTATACAAGAAAGATGCCGAAGATTACCACGTGCCTTGTATTTTGAGCGAGACTGTAAAGAGAGTGCTCGGTTTTGAAGATACAAATTTTATTTTTACAGATTTTAATACGCCAGACGATTTTACCCGAGTCAAAGTTGTTGGCGACGGTATTTTTGAAGGAAAACAGCCTGCCAGCCTCGCTCGCGCTATTCCCAATCAGCTATTTATTTACTCAAATTTGTGTGAACCAAACATTGTCGGCGACACGCACGCCCCCTTGCTACGAATCGTTAGTCTTGATGCTCGAGAATTTAATTTTGGAAGCACTATTGTCAAAAGGTTTGCTCCTGTAAACTATACACCCTTGTTGAACAATAGATTTCAGATAATTGACATTGATATAAGGGATCAGTTTGGCGAGCCTATACCATTCGAGTTTGGAACGTTGACGATTGCACTTCATTTCAAGAAAGAGTATTAAGTGTGTAGCGAGATGAGTTTTCACGACGCTTACTATCACAGCCAGTTTGGCGGAGGAGGTCGTGGTGTGGGTACTGTTTTTATCGGGGCGCCTCGCATGCGTGGCCATGGGCTCGGTTCATGGTTTTCTGGAATATTCCGCAGTGCTCTACCATTTCTTGCCAAAGGAGTGCGTGCAGTTGGTAAAGAAGCTCTGCGCGCGGGTGTTAATATTCTTGACGATGTAACAGAGAATAATATGAACTTTAAGGAGGCTTTTCAAAATCGCGTAAACGAATCTGGACTAAATTTGAAGAGAAAAGCTTCGGATAAAATCCACAAGATGATGGAGGGAAGCGGATATATACATCATACACCGAAGCGATCCCTTCAGTTGCCTTTCTTGCCTGGCACGCGTAAAGTCCGAGCAAAGAGTCGCCGAAAGCAAACTAAGCGCGGAAAATCAGTGAAACGTTTAAAGAACGCCTTTAAAAAGAAGAATAATAAGAAGAAGAGGAATACCAAAAGAACAGAGGAAGAAAACACTCTAAACTGCAAAATAAAAAGAAACGAGCAAGAAGGTCAAAGAAAAAGACAAAAGTTGTTGACATTTTTGGATAAAAAAAAAAATGTCGTTTTTACACAGTCACTCGGAGGCATGCCTCAAGTCGGAGCTTGACATATTTTCACTGCCACCGACACAAACAGCTATAGAGGCGAGCTCATGGGTATCATACAAACCCGTGTCGTCTCTGAACGACGAGAGTCCCATCGAGTTTTGTGTAAATTCTCAAAACGAAGATTATCTGGATCTGGCGCATACAATGTTGAAAGTGAATGTGAAAATTACGCCGTACACGGAGGCAACGGACAAATTTGTTGCACCCGTGAACAATCTACTACACTCTCTGTTCAACCAAATAGACATTTATTTCAATCAGAAGCTGGTGTCGCCACCCAACAATGCGTATCCTTACAGGGCTTATCTCGAGACATTGCTGAATTACGGCCCAGCAGCTAAAGCATCCCATTTAACTACAGTGTTGTGGCAAAGCGATATAGCAGGACATATGGATGCCTCCGCCGATAGCGACAATAATGAATCGTTAAAAAATAGACAATCGTTTTTATCAAACGGAAAATCTGTAGATTTGATAGGGCATTTGCACTGCGATGTTTTTAATCAGGATCGCTTTTTGCTCAATGGTGTGGAAGTGCAACTTCGCCTCGTTCGTTCGAAAGATTCTTTTTGTTTAATGAATAATTCGGCAACCAACTATAAAATAAATATTAGCGAGGCTACTTTGCTTGTGCGTCGTGTTAAAGTAAGTCCGGCAGTTTTAATTGGCCATGCCAAAGCACTCTCTACAACAACTGCTAAATACCCCATAACTCGCGTCGAAATAAAGACTTTTACTATGCATCGAGGAATCGTTAGCGATTCGCTCGAAAATGTTATTCTAGGGCAGCTACCTAAACGCATTATAATAGGATTCGTTGACAATAAGGCTTTCAACGGTGATAAAAATGTGAACTCGTTCAATTTTCAAAATTATAGAATAAACTTTTTGTCTTTGTACATTGACGGAATGCAAGTGCCGAGCAAACCATTGCAGCCCAACTTTTCGGCAGACAATCCTCAATATGTAGAGGCTTATCACACTCTGTATTCTGGCACTCGGTATGCATTTTATTAACGAGGGTAACGACATTGACCGTTCGGAATATCCCGACGGGTACTGTCTCTTTGCCTTCGATCTTACGCCCGATCTCTCAGCGCATTTCGCAGGGCATTGGAATCTTGTGAAAAACGGAACTGTTAGAATCGAAGTTCGCTTTGATACCCCACTAACAAAAACTATAAACTGTGTGTTATATGCAGAGTTTGACAACGTTCTCGAAATAGATGCCTCTCGTCAAGTAATGGTAGATTTTAGTGCTTAAGAATTGCTTGCTCTTACCAACTACTTCTACGACGGGACTTACTGGTGGTTTAGGTGGAGGTTTAGGAGGAGGTTTAACGACTGGACAAGGCCTTATTACTACTGGTGGTTTGACTGGCGGTGCATTAGGACTTGCTGGAACTAGTGGTTTATCGTTTGATACTCCTGCGGCAACAATAGGTGGTTTGAATTTTGGAACAGCAATACTCTTAGTGCGGGTTTGAATTTTAAAACAACATCAACGGCTGGATGTTTATCTTTTGGAGCAACATCAACAGCTGGAGGTTTATCTTTTGGAGGCAATACACTTACTGCAACTTCTGCTGCTGGCACTGCTTCTAAGCTTATCACAACCTCTACACGTAAAAAACTTTTTTAATGATATAACATATTTAAAATAATTATTTTAATTCAAATCTTTATCAATATAATTTATATTTGTAGCTTCAGTTCTGGGTGGATTATTCGGAGGAATACCAGCTACATCTTTGGGATCGAACAATACCTGCTACTACTAATGCTGTGGCTACTAGTCGTGGTCTTGGTGGATTAGATGTTTCTGTTAGCAAGAAGGGTCTTGCACAAGGGAACACTGTCCCAACTGCTGCGAAGGAAAATTTGTTACCAGCAAAATTGATGCAAACTATAGATAGTTTTAAGTAAAGTTTACAATTTTTTTAATGTTAAAGTTGTATTATTTAATAGTTAGAAATGCATAATAAATTTTTATTTATAGAGAATTTGTTCAAGTACAAAAAGGACTCAGTTCCGATATAGCTAGTGGGATCCGCAAAGCCGCTAGTAGTAGGGGGAGCGTTTTTTCCAGGACAGGGGCGTGGCCTAAAGTGGGGGAGGTAGGCGCCAGTGTGAGAGAGATAGCTGCTAGTCTGGCGGGCCCGCGGCGGGTCGTTTTTTCCGAGCAGGCGGTGGGTGGTGGGAGGAGTGGGAGGGTGGGAGGTGGAGTGGTGGGAGGTAGCGACTCCGTCACCCATTCGTACTATATCGATAATACAAAAAATTATTAGAAAATTTTTTTAAAAAATTGTTTATAAATTGTTTTTAACAATACCACCCACCACCCACCACCCACCACCCACCTCCCACCCTTCCCACCTCCCACCACCCACACGCCTGCTCGGAAAAAACGACTCGCCGCGGCCCGCCAGACTAGCAGCTATCTCTCGCAACACTGGCGCCTACCTCCCCCACTTTAGGCCACGCCCCTGTCTGGAAAAAAACGTCCCCCTTCTACTAGCGGCTTTGCGGATCCCCTAGCTATATCGGAACTGAGTCCTTTTTGTACTTGAACAAATTCTCTATAAATAAAAATTTATTATGCATCTCTAACTATTAAATAATACAACTTTAACATTAAAAAAATTGTAAACTTTACTTAAAACTATCTACAGTTTGCATCAATTTTGCTGGTAACAAATTTTCCTTCGCAGCAGTTGGGACAGTGTTCCCTTGTGCAAGACCCTTCTTGCTAACAGAAACATCTAATCCACCAAGACCACGACTAGTAGCCACAGCATTAGTAGTAGCAGGTATTGTTCGATCCCCTTTGATGTAGCTGGTTTTCCTCCAAATAATCCACCCAGAACTGAAGCTACAAAATATAAATTATATTGATAAAGATTTGAATTAAAATAATTATTTTAATTATGTTATATCATTAAAAAAGTTTTTACGTGTAGAGGTTGTGATAAGATTAGAAGCAGTGCCAGCAGCAGGAGTTGCAGTAAGTGTATTTGCTCCAAAAGATAAACCTCCAGCTGTTGATGTTGCTCCAAAAGATAAACATCCAGCCGTTGATGTTGTTTTAAAATTCAAACCCGCACTAAGAGTATTGCTGTTCCAAAATTCAAACCACCTATTGTTGCCGCAGGAGTATCAAACGATAAACCACTAGTTCCACCAAGTCCTAATGCACCGCCAGTCAAACCACCAGTAGTAATAAGGCCTTGTCCAGTCGTTAAACCTCCTCCTAAACCTCCACCTAAACCACCTGTAAGTCCCGTCGTAGCAGTAGTTGGAGTTCCAACTGTCAAGCCTACAGGCTTTGCAGGTGTCCTGAAAGACAAACCGGTCAATAGCGGTAGACTGAGCTGTAGGTCTAAAAGCATTTACAATTTCTTAGTCATTATTACATACTTGAATATTATTTCTTTCAATACTTTAATTTTAAAGATGCTATTATAAATGCTCTTGTTAAAATACTTAAATATTTATTATTATTACGATTCCTAAAAAACATGAAATTTGACAGGTTAGAACTTAGACTTTCATATACAAGGTTATTATTTATTTACGTTTGTGCGCCGAATTGAAAGCTGGGAGGCTGCTGAGCTGGCGTCGTGGTCGGTGTCTCGAAAGTAAATTTGTTCAGTTTAATAACTTAAGAATTACTAATATCTTGCAAAAAACTTATTACAAAATTATTTGATGCGTGGCAGTCACCATCTTTATACTATAACTATATCTATATATACGGGTTCCTCGAACTGGGAGGGGGGGAGGCCGCCACAGCTGGCGAATTCAACGCCGCTGTATCAGCTACTCAGTCTGGCGGCCCTTACTACTGGTGGTTTGACTGGTGGTGGATTAGGACTTGGTGGAACTAGTAATTCTTAAGTTACACAGGTTTTTTAAACTACTTGCTAACTTGAAAAAAATTGGGTTACATTAAAAGGTTAATAATAACCACAAAAAAATTTTAAATTTCTTTAAAATGAACATTTATGATTATACGGTACTACATATAAATAATGACTATTAACCGCCAATTAATACCTTACGAAAATGTAAATTTTTTATAAGTTATAATTGTAATCCTGTTGAAAATATCCAGCTGGAAATCCATGCATGGACTGGATACCAGCTGGATTCCTGGGGAATGCAGGTGCAATTTATATACAAATATACGTTGATTTCAAATCAATCTAGGTGGATTTAATGGATGTCCACCTGGAATTTCCATCTGGAATTTCCATCTGGAATTTCTATCTGGAAAATCCATCTGGATATCCATAAAAACCACCTAGATTGATTCGAAATCAAGGTATAAATTCAACCAAGGTTCCCCAGAAATCCAGTTGGAATTTCCACCTGGAAATCCAGCTGGAAAATCCATCTGGATATCTGAAATCCAGCTGGAAAATCCACCTGGATTTCCATCTGGAATTTCCACCTGGAATTTCCATCTGGAATTTCTATCTGGAAAATCCATCTGGATATCCATTAAATCCACCTAGATTGATTCGAAATCAAGGTATAAATTGCACCTGCATTCCCCAGAAATCCAGCTGGATATTTTCAACAGGGGAAATAGATATGCCTTCATTTAAAGCATCACATAGGTGAATCCAGGAATTTAAAAAGAAACAATATTGTATCTCGAAAAATTACTAAATTTGTTACAAAAGCATCATTGATGAAAATTAATGAAATAGATGACAAGTGTGAATCTTTTAGAACTGAAGTCCGACAGGCAATTACATAATTCGGTGTAGAAAACGTTTTTAATTCTGATTAAAGTGGATTTAATTTGGAGATTCGCATCTGTAGAACATTAAATTATAAAGGAATTAACGCACAGCTATACTATTCAACCTACTATTTCAGCAGAGGGTAAGCTACTGTCACCTTTGTTTTTAGTATTGAAAGAAGCAAGTGGACAAACTCTATTTACTCCAAAAAAAAAATTTTTCAAACGTGGATGAGAGAAATATTTTTGAAAAATACTACAAATTCATCTGTGCTACTTTTGGATTCCTGGAGTCGTCAATGTCAAAGTACTGTACAAGAAGTTGTACCAGAAGAGGTGAATTTAAAACTAATGACGATACCAGCTGGTACAACTGGTAAAATTCAGCCTTTAGATGTTTACGGATTTCGCTTCTGGAAAAACTTTGTAAGAAAATTATCAGATATAATTATTTTGATGGATTATGATGTCAATTTACATGAGAGAAATAATATCATTAAAATGCAATCTCTCGTACATAATCAGTTATCATCCCCAAGATTCTATAATACTTTTAAATACTCGTGGTTCAAAAGTGGATACTTAATTGACAGACCTTTAGAATTTTATAATCCTGTTGAATTTTGTTTCAATACAACAGCAGAACCTGTATGTAACTATCAGGATCATATTGGAATTACAACTTGCAGCTGGTGTAAACAGCAGTCGTGCTTGAATTATTTTTTTACGGAGTATCATTATTGCAAAAATTATATAGTGTAGGAATATTGTATAAAATAGCGAATAATTTCAAATCTTCAAGCGATAGAACAAATTGTTCTCTGTACAAGTTATTGTACTATTATGAAAATGTATATCAAAAATAAAATAAAATTATTATCAAGAAAATAATTATTTTTTCTATATTTTCTGTAGTATTTGTAAATAATATATGTACAAACTCTACATAAAATTTGTACATAATTATTTAAAAAAATCATAATTGACAACAAAAAATGTATATAAAAAAAGATGTAAATCGATACAAGTAAATAAATAAATCGACAAAAATAAATAGAAATAAGTTTGCACATTACATAGTTTTAGCATAAGTTACAAACGAAAAATTTTATGCAAAAAAAAAATTTTAATAATTATTATTTCATCATTATTATTATTTTATTATTATTTTTTTATTATTTTTATTTTTTTATAAATATGCCTTAATATTGTACCAAAAATGTAGTGTTAGGAGCTAGTACAGGCAACCATGTTTAACCTTAAAAACAATTAAAATATCTTACAAAAAATAACAAAATCTATCAAAAATCCCAATTTGTGTTATTTTCAAGCTCAACATACATGTATAGTAAATTGATAAAAAAAATAGCAGAAATTGACATTTTTGACTGATTTTGAGATTTTCTGAAAAATATTTTAATCTTTTTAAGATTAAACATGGTTTGAATCTTCAAACCCTTAGGTCGATTTTACTACTGGATTATAAGATATTGAATTATTGGGTTACTGGGTCATTAGGTTATAAAAATAATTTTACTTGATTAAAAAATAATGATTGGAAGTGAAAATATCTGCAGAATATGATTTAACGGCCATATTTAGGAATAAACTTTAGGGGTGGTTTTAACCCCCTAAATCATCGTATCAGCAGCTAAAAAAAAAACACGTGTCTAATATTTTTCGATAATCTACCGATGTGCAAAGTTTCAAAAAAATCGTAGTCGGACACTTGCTTGCCTTCCCTTGTTAGTAGCCATACAAACAAAAATACAGTCCTAGGCCTTCTCTTGGGAGCGATTTCGGAGCTTCTTCTCCTTTATAAAACGTGGTCTGAAAAAGTCTACGCCCGTAAAATATGGGCGATTGGTTCACACGAGTAACAGGCAGACTAGCCATTTGAGTATGGATGGGAGCGGATTTTTGTGGAACAAACAGAATGTTACCCCAAACGATCTTTCGAGGTACCATAAGTGTTGGCAAAGGGTGCTTAGAGTACTTTGAATACCTGAATTATACAGGATGGACCATTTTAATCGCCCCAGCCAAATATGTCGGAAAGTAAGGGAGATAGAAAAAAAACTTTAAAGACAAAAGTTGTAGGGTTAGGAGGGGGACAAATGAAGGTGACCTTGACCATGACCTTGAGGTCAAAGGTCAAGGTCATTTGAAGATCAAACCGATTTTTTCAAATAGGAACCCCTATTTTTGACCTCGGAAATGGAAAGAGCAGAAAATTTTACGTTCAGATATGATTTTTTAAGGTCATGGGTGGAGGTCATTTGAAGGTTAAATCGATTTTTCAACTAGGAAACCCCACTTTTGATCTTGGAAATGGAGAGATCGGAGAATTCTACGTTCAGGTACGACCATGGTCAAGGTCATTGATAGGTCAGAGGGTTTTTTAAGCTGGAAACCTTATTTTCGACCCTATTAACCCCGAAGATACAAGTTTCGTGAGAAATATGTATGTTACTCCGATATGTTCACGTGGCATACTTATTTCGTGAGAAATAAGCCACGTTCTTAGTTCATCGCGAATCCGCTACGCGACTGTACGAGCAGGAGTATGTGGTAACTGAGTAGCTCGTACACGAACTAACGGTCCATGGCACATAATAAGGGACTGATATGCCGAGTAAAGGTATACCATGCAGAGGTGCTTATCCTAGCATAAAATTTACTCTTCTCATAAGCTTTGTAGATTCTAATCGATATTTTATTATTAAAATTTTTGAAGTTTTGTTAAACCAGTACAATTAAAAAAACACCCTTAAAAATGGCTGACTATCAACCGAATGAAATTGTGGATATGATAATGATTTTAGGGGAAAGTCATAATAATTATCGAGCTGCAGCAAGACTTTACACTGCACGCTTTCCTGACAGACGACACCCAGATCATAGAGCAATAAGTCGCTTGACTCAAAGAGCTCGTGAGGTTCATATGGTTCGCCAACGTAGGAACCACGAATATGATGAGAATGATCGAAATGTTATTACTGTTCTTGCTGCCATTTATCTTGATCCTCATACCAGCTCTCGATGAGTTCACAGAGAAATCGGCATAACAAAATCAACGTTTTTGAGAATTCTTAAATCCCTTAAATATCATGCTTACCACATTACGTTGGTTCAAGAGCTTCAAGATAATCACTTTCAACAGCGAATTGAGTTTTGCCAATGGGCTTTACGTATGATAGAGAATGATCCAGATTTCTTTAGGTATGTCCTTTTTTCCGATGAGGCTAAATTTCAGAGTGACGGAGAACTCAATAGGCACAATTGTCATTATTGGTCGGATGAGAATCCTCATTGGTACAAAACGGTCAATCATCAAAGGCGTTGGAGCATTATGGTATGGTGTGGGATCGTAAACGGTTATTTGATCGGTCCTTATTTTTTCGAGGGCAATTTTGCTGGGAACTCCTATTTACATTTAATAAGAGATCGGTTTCATGAATTGATAGAAGATGTTGATCTAGAAACGCGTCGAATGTGGTTCCAGCACGATGGTGCACCAGCACATTTCGCTGTAATCGTACGAAATTTTTTAAATCAATATTATAATGGTAGATGGATTGGACGAGGAGGTCCAGTTAACTGACCTGCTTGTTCACCCGTCCTCACAACTCCTGACTTTTATTTATGGGGGTATTTAAAAAATGTTGTTTTTAAAGAACGACCCACGACTAGAGCAGACATGCAAGAACGTATTCGTCGAGCATGCGCAGCTATACCAAGACAGATATTGCTCAACACCGTTTGCCATTTCGAGAGGCGTTTGAATTTATGCCTTCAAGCTAATGGACGCCATTTCGAACATTTAGGTTAATTGACCACCGTGAGAGGCAAGGGGACTCACGTTAATCAAGCACCCCGACCGTGAGAGGCAAGGGGACTCACGTTAATCAAGCATAAATAGGGGTTCCCATTTAAAAAATCCTCTGATCTTCAAATGACCTTGACAATCGATTCTTGAAGATCATTCAGCTGACCGCCTTTGTCGTGAACCATTTTTAACATTCACTATTCTAAATATTATTCAATTAACCTCAAAGTTAATGTTCGAAATGGCGTCCATCAGTTTGACCCATGACCTCGACCCATGACCTTGACCCTTGACCCATGACCTTGACCATGGTCGTACCTGAACGTAGAATTCTCCGATCTCTCCATTTCCGAGATCAAAAGTGGGGTTTCCTAGTTGAAAAATCGATTTGACCTTCAAATGACTTCCACCCATGACCTTAAAAAATCATATCTGAACGTAAAATTTTCTGCTCTTTCCATTTCCGAGGTCAAAAATAGGGGTTCCTATTTGAAAAAATCGGTTTGACCTTCAAATGACCTTGACCTTTGACCTCTAGGTCATGGTCAAGGTCACCATCATTTGTCCCCCTCCTAACCATACAACTTTTGTCTTTAAAGTTTTTTTCTATCTCCCTTACTTTCCGACATATTTGGGTGGGGCGATTAAAATGGTCCATCCTGTATATGATCTGATCACTTCGCGCATGATAAGTTCAGTCACATGATAGTAACATGTCAAAAGGATGTGTCATTTATGATCAAAAACGGATTTGGAGTGGAGTAGAGGATCACCTATGTAAATCAGACCGCTTTCGTCTAAGAAAGAGTTAATAGAAGCGAGTCAAAGGTTCTTCGAAACATCTGATTTTCGAAGCGCGTACATCACCTTAGAGTATTGATCTTGTTAGATAAAAACCAGTACACGGTGTACTATCTGCTTCAGAATCCTCGCTGGCCATAATAATCATACCTAGCAAGCGCTTCGAAGACCGTAAACGAATACAATCGAAAAGATCATGTCGAACGGATTTTGAAAGAATACAAGTGATTTTATGGAGACCAGATAAATCAGAAAGCATTAATAAGAGGCTGATCAGCCAGGTGCTTTCAGCCTTTTGAAGCTAAGTCAGGCCATTAGACAAAAATGAGTTATTAATGAAATCGAGCGGAGCCTGTCCTCCAGAAAAAATCACAGCCTTGTTATCGGGGATGTATTTGAATTTACGAAGTAACGAGTAAATAAGATTGAGAGCGTTGAATTTAAACGAATGAGACTCGTCTAAGTTGGGATCTGATTCTCGAAAGGGCACGCGTACAACGTAGCGTCAGCTTAAATTGCGCACGGTGTGGGCGAGGTAGTGTTTTTCGCAGCATCTTCTGCGATTTTTATCGAGGGCAGGTGTTGAGACCACGACAGACCAGAAACGCTCAATTTATTTGGTTAAATCGCAATTAACAGAAGCGCGATTATCAAAATTTAAGCCATCAGTAACTACCAAACCTAGTTGGGATTTTTGTAATATTAAGCGGATTGGTTTCTCGATGGATGGACCGATGGATGGTAGGATGAGTGGATGATGGGTGCATGGATGAATGGATGGGTTGGTGGATGATGGGTGGTTGGATTGATGGATGAAGAAATATATAAATATATAAATAAATAGATAATGAATCAAAAAAATAAGAAATATAAATAAAGTTTGTTATTGCATCTTTATAATCTGATTATATGTTATACACTTAACAGCCAAGGCAGAAGAATGTGAAAAGGTCCCTAAGACAGGCACGAAAAGCTGTTTTGTAAAAAGAGAAAACGGTAAGTATAAATGTTTCATATTTTTTAATTCACATTGAAAATAAACTGCCAACTTAAGAGTTTGTGTACGGAGAAAAAGTATTATGTAAAATTTACAATAATTCTTAACAAAAATGGTGAAGTAAAAATGAAGTAAGTTCTACCACATAGAAAGATTTGTTATACTCGTATATCTAAATTTTACAGTACTGCAAAGCAAAATTTGTTTATATTCTTCTTTAATTGCAAAATAATATTTGTGTCGTGCGTCTTTATGTTCCGAGTCTCACACATTACCTTTTTACATGTTTCGACTTTTATAGACGCTTATTTTTATTTGTTGATTATTGCTTAACACTTATGAGAAACAAGGAGATATAGAAGAGAGGGTCGGCTGGAACACAGCAGGCGGAGTGCGTGTACGAGTGGGTTTCAGACTCCGCTGCTGGACGTCCGGAGGATCCTGAGGCGTGAAGCCGAGTAGGGCGGTCGGTGGCGGCTCGCCCCAGCCGAATTTCTTGGACTTCAACTCGAGGGTAAACTGGCACCTGGAGTATGAACTCCCCGGTTGAGGGTGGCAATCGGAATTACCGACTGAGTGGAAAACTCATATGCTGGGTGAGTATTGAAGTACCGTCGTAATTTTGATTGTTCGGTGACCTCACAACTCTACCCGATGGAGCAGCCACGCTGAGTCTTCAACAAGGTTTTAATAAAGCATTTTTATTCTGTTACTTTCTTGCTATGTTCACCATTTACATTTCCCCGTACCGAACTCGTGAATTTTAACTAGTCTCAGTGCAACTATCAGCCCGCTGCAGTAACATCGGTACTTACGCCTTTATAATATTTTTATATTAAATGGTTATCTGGTTTGAGTTGCTTGTGACTCATGGACTGTGATGTAGCGGTTTTTGTAACGGCCGTATTTAATTAATTTAAAGCGGGCAACAACAATATCCACATTATACACTACTCATTCACTTCATTATTATTAGACACAGAGCTTCGTTCTATTTACATATGCATTGCAGCTCTTCACCGTACATCGCACATTACTTAGACATGCATCGCAACCTATACTAATCGCATCGTCGAAATCGCTATACTTTTTGAAGATCTAAAATTTTCTTATATAGTACCCTATTGAAAAATCTTACGTAAGATCTTACGAGAGTTCTTACGTGAGATCATATGCCAAAATCTGATTTGAAATTTTTTTTATTTATAAAGGACTAAACACCGTGCAAAATGTGGATAAACTCGTTATTAAAGATTTTTTTTTCGTTGGTACTTAGAATTTTTTCAGATGCGGAACTTAAAAATTTTGCCTACTCTGCACGATAACAACAAAGTCTATTCTCGGACACACACCCTTGACAGCGACTTTGTTATACCGCGCAACGTGACAATTCGAGTTGCGATTCTCGCACGTACGAAAGTTTCCTACAGGGGAGAGAGAAAAAGGTAACGGACTCGGAGGAATCGCGGTACACGACCGTGTGCTCTACGCACTAGGAGTCGAGACGCTTCTCGACTCCCTCGCTGCACCTATGTATTTTTACCTAAAAAGTAAAAAGCATAATGTTAAATGAATTACGTGACTAATATTATGTAAATATTATCAATTATTTACAAAATGAGCCTAGGAGCAAGACTTTAAGATCATTTTATACTCCGCTATGCCCGTTTTAAAAAAAGCTTGGTCAGACTGTGACATTATTTCAAGCGACAATCTAATCTCTAAAACAAACAACCTAACAAAATATTATATATATATTGAATCCACAATGAAATTTTCTATCGATTCTAATAAAAATAAACTTTAAATTTGGACAGTTTAAAATTTCGGGTCTTTAGCAACTTTTGGCTGAACTCGGCCGTGCGCTAACCAGGTTCTTATAGCAAACTCCTCAAATGCGCAAACAAATAAATACATAAATGTATAAAAATTAATTTTTACGTTCATAAATAAATCCTGTATGAAATTAAAGTGACTATTTCTTCTGTTTTTTTCTCAGCCTTTTCATTTTCAAATATTTTCCTAATACGTACTTTTTTAGGGATTGAGTTTTGGGTTCCTAGGTTTCATTTTTTGTCAACTTTTTTCAACTTTTCAACTTATCAACTTTTCAACTTGACGAGTTTTTTCTTTTTTTGGTATCGTTTATACTACTCGTTGACTGCGAATATGATGATGAACATGGTAAATAAACGCTAATTCAGCATCGACCGGTACTCAATCCACACCATGAGATAGAGAAAGGTAACGCGGTTGGTCCGAATAACGCTGATTTGACCGTTGCTTTTTCTCCTTGGTGCGGCGACGAAGTTTTTTTTTAAGTCAGTCGTCGACCAGAAGACCGACGAGCAGGTCGACTACGATAACGCCGGCTAACGCCTTACCGAGCGGTGGCTCCAGCGACGTGCAAACTTCAGAGTTGGACAATGAATATCAGTGAATATCGAGCGTTACGTGAATTCATTTAGTTTGCGTGACTTTGGCTCGCCACAATGGCGTTGTGTTCTTGCATTATCCTTTTCTTGCATTCTTTTGGTAATTAAAGTTAATAAGAAAGTTTTTCACTCGTACGATTCAACAGTGGCGCTATTTAGAATTCCCTTTACCGCCTGCATTAATCACCTGTCCGCACTCTACCCTTTTTCGTCGATTCACTACGCGTACGCGCAGCCCTGCAGCGAGCAGCAGCCGCCGAGGTTCGCGTCGGTCACCGCCAACGCCTAGGGTAAGTGACGACGACACGGACAGCGAACGGAGCCTGCGAGGCTCCAGGGAAGAACCCATAGACAAAAACGGGCGTCGAATCCTTTCGGCTTGAATTAGGCAAGAGGCTTGAATCGAATGCCATGCACGCGAAGAATTTTTGTGTCTCAACCGCTCGGGACGTAAGAACGTAACATTCTTATGGTTTTATTATCAAGTCGACAATCAAGTCGGTTCTTTTAAACTCGTGCGCGCATACAGTCGCGCGACGGGGAAAGCGCGCAGTTGGGCACCCGCGGGAATGCATTCGGCCGTCAGCTGTCAATCGCAAACGAGCTCAAGTATATATTTCAGTAATATGTTTTTACACGTAACAGAACTATTGCTCATGTACATGAGCGATACCTCTGTTACAACCTCTGTCCCATCGACCAGAGAGTGTTCCCTTACACCTGCACATCGTCTACAGGAACACCCCTCCATTTTTTCGTTAATCATTGAATCATTCTACAAAGTTTAAGCGAAATCCAGGGCCCACAACCACGATCATATTCATATGTATCAAATACCAGTTAAAAATAGAAACGTTGAAATCAACATTAGGAGTCAACATTGATTTTGAACATTTCGGGACGTTGAAAAAACGTTGGTTTTGCCTGATTTACAATGTTTTTTTCAACGTTTTATTATTCCCAAATTAATCGTCGTAAATGTTAAATTTTAAAATTGATAAAAAAAAGGTTTAAAAAGGTTAGTTAATCAGTGATTTTTATACCTTTACAACGAGCATTAGGAAACCCTTTTTACGAACGTTGAAAATCAAAGTTTACCCATTTTATCAACGTTAAAAATCAACATTTACGACGATTACATTAGGAAACATACAATGTTGAAAAAAAAACATTGAAAATCAGGCAAAATCAACGTCTTTTCAACGTTCCGAAATGTTCAAAATCGACGTTGAATTCGACCTTTCTATTTTCAACTGGGATACGTCTCGGAAAATTCATTAATAAAAAATGAATAAAATGAGAAACAACAACTTAAAAGACACTGGCAATATGGATTATCTAAAATAGGAAAAAATTATGATTAAACGGAAATTGCAATTTATTTAAATAACTCTTTCAGTAATATTATGAAAAAAAAAGAATTGGATGAAAACATATTAAAAGAAAAGAATTAAGCTACCGAATATGAGAACAACAACCTTCATTATAATCAACATCACAACAACAAAAATAAGGGAGATAATATTAAATGTGAAAAACAAAAATTGTAGAATTGACAGAATCATTACGTAATACGTAAAAACTAAAATTTAAAACTATTGTACACAATAATGGCAACCATTTGACATATGTAGAATTTGTATATTAGTAAAGAAAAATGACATCGCAAATAAAGGAAACGAAAATTATATACAAAACGATTAATTTTAGACAACCTATCAAAAATTTTTGAAAAGCTAATCTATAAATGAATAATAAATTACATAAAAAATTACTTTCAAAGCATCAAATTAATGTCAGAAAAGATACAAGTACAAATGATACTCCAAACTCACATATCAAAATTGATATAAAACTTGGTAAATAAAAACCAACAGCTATTGCTACTATTTTCTAGACCGAGGAAAAGTGTTTGATACTGCTGACTATCAGATATTACTTGACAAATTGTACAATTATGTTGAAGCAAAACTTACACGCTTATAAGAAATTATTAAAGTAACCAAATACAGAATCAAAGTCAATGGTATAGTTATCATAAGTGTACCTCATGGTGCAATATTTGGCCCGCTATTTTTCATGATTTACATAAGAAACATCCTAATATAACGTAAAATTTCATGCACTTTCAGAATCTGAGACAGTAGACTTTGGGAAAAAATAGCTAAGAATAAAAATGTCTTAGAATTCGTCAAGGAATACTCTCAACTTTTACAGAATTTGTTAGAATAATTTTCAAATACTAAATTTTAGGATTTTTCAGAAAATCAAAAATTGTCTCAAAAAATTCTGAAAAATTTGAGAGTATTCCTTGACGAATTCTAAGACATTTTTATTCTTAGCAATTTTCTTCCGAAGTCTACAGTTTCAAGAAAAAGATAAGTTAAGGTTTTAATAAAATTTTCATATTCTCGACGTCATTTGTGAAAAGGAGTGATTCAATATTAATATACAAATTTTTCATTAATCTTCAACCCCCATGACCACCTATGATCGCGATTAAAAAATGATACCTTCGCGGTATAATTGCAAAAAAAAATGGGAAGAAAAATGTTCTCGAAGATTTTAAAGTTTCTCATGTTTATATTGGCCATATCTTTTTTCCTCGAGGAATGGTCACAAATTTGATCTCAGATTCTGAAAGAACATGAAATTTTACGTTGGAAATTTGCCTGATGAACTTTAACCTTTAATTTTAATAAAAATTATAGTCCATTATCTTTAAATTTATTTCAATCCCAATCTTTATTTTATACAAATAATAATAATCATACCTTCGTGATAATAATAAGTTTACAATACACCCCAGTGATAGTACAAATATGAAACAACAAGAGGAACATTTTACAATATTAAATTAATCTCCAGCAAAATTCAAAGTGCTTTGTTCGTTCAGTTTCTGATTTTTGTATAGTTAATATACTTCACTACATCTTGTTACATCTTTTTTGAAAGAGAGTTATTTAAATAGAATTATCTTCAAGAAATAAAAAAACTATATTCGTAAAAATAATTAAGTAGTGAACATCCTTTCAACGGACCGAGCGTTAGCGAGAAAGGCACAACGCTAGATTTTTTGTGGTCGACCAAGTGTGAGGTAAGCCTTAAAAAAGTTAAAAACATTTAGTAAAATATTCATATATTTAAATCAATTTTATTAGGTATATTCAGTATTACTTTCTTCAGAAATTGTAAGGTTACGTAAAATTGTCTTTTAAAATTATTGAATAAAATGTAATGTTCTGAGAGCTTATCCGGGCTTCAAGTGAGGTAGAAAATTCAAAGTCGGGAAAGTATCCAGTTGCACCCTGCGGATATAGGAATGTTGGCGGAGGAAGTGCTGCGCCAGCACTTTAGGACGCAAACTTCGTTCTTGCTCCTGTGTTTTTCTTTAGTTAAGCTTCTCGCGTCCCAGTGACATCAGGACTTTTTTGCTGTTGTTCGGTCCCTCTTTTCGAGAGTCCAGGGTGCCTGTCAAACAGACACCGGAGAACAGGTTGAGCCCGGGAACGTTTGAAGCCGTTTTTTGTACGAATCAATAAAAGACACCTGTTGCTTCTGCAGCTGCGCTATCATCCGCCTCTCGGGAACATCACTAGTCTCAAAGATAACTTAAGGTGAATTATTTTATTATCATACATAATTCCTGTTTAATCAAATTTAATTTTTAAAAATATAAATATATTTGTATTGCGTGGAGTACGGCAGTGCGCGCCGCTACGTTTCTTTATCTCTCTCTACTTCCCAAACCAGAAGTGCAAAAATCTAAAAAACAAATCATATTTAATTTCTCTTTATGTAAATATTCAGAAATAATATGGGGATAGTGAGGAAGTTCCTCCTGTCCCCCTAGATTTCAATTGTTATTATTTTGGTATCATTTCCACACCACTTTTCAAATAAATGCCTTGGTGCGTACTTTTTTTAGTGGTATACCCAGTAGGTCTATCTAATTTTACAATATCAGTTTACAGTAGCTTTTGCATAAACTTCTTCATTACTGACTATTGTTCTTCTCGTATGTTTTTTTAACCTTACATTCATTTTTTTGAATATGAATTTTTAAGTTTTGTTTGCTCGTGATTCTCGAAAGTGCAACACATAATAGCTCGTGACTAATGACTGATTATGGTAAATAAATTTCCAGTTTTTTAAATATTTACCTTGTGATTTATTAACTGTAATAGCATATGCAAGACGCATTAGAAATTGTATTCTTGTCATGTGACATGGTATTACTTCAATGGTTGGTGATAAATTAATTCTTGATATAATAACTCCTGATCCACTATGACTGCCTGTCGAAACTCTCCGCCGAAACCTTGTAGAATTCGGAGAGTCCAATTTTTACGGGCTTTCTCTTCACATCGTTGGAGTAGAGCAAGAACTTGCGTGCTCAACTCCGAACCCAAAGGTTTTGGGTATTTGCCATAGACCAGGAAAGCAGGTGACATTCCAAATTGTTGAAAGTGTGGATGTGCTATGAGAGATGCTCGTCCCAGTGATCATGGTCATGTTGGATAATCATCTGCTTGATCGTTCGGCTAATCGGGCTTTGGGTAAATCCTCTTTTCGTTTAAGAAACCGTTGATCGTTTGGTTTTTGAACTCTGTCCCGTTATCGGAAAGGAGGATTTCGGGTGTTCCAAACCGGAGACAGATGCGTTCTTTGAACTCCGTTAGTATTGCCTCGCCTGTAGCGCGGCAGAGTGGGATCACCTCCACCCACCGTGTGAATAAATCCGGAAATACCAGGATATATTTGTACCCTTATGAGAACTGGGTAACGGGCTCATAATATGCCTTGCAATGGGGCTATCATGGCACTGATGCAAGATCTTTTATTCTTGGTCCTCCCCTATGACTCCTCGCAATAGTTGGTGGGGGTTGTAGTAAAACAGCCTATCCCCGACCCACTTGCTTTCGGATTCCTGAGTGATTCCTTTTTGCTATTTTCAGCTGTTGGACTTACTACTCATTCCTAAAGTCCTCACTCCATGAAACGCTAGCTAAAACATTTCTTCGCCCTTTTCCTCAAACATTCAAGAGAGGGTGGCTGGGAATCGATTGAATGCCCCTTTTTGGTACTTAACCGTGAAATGGTGTCCTTACAGCTGCAAGACCCACCGCGCTAATCGTCCTGTATGACCACTGAGCGTGCGCAGCCACCGTAAGCAGCTGTCATCCATAATGACCTTAAAGGCATACCCTGCAATGTATGGACAAACATATTAATCGCACATACTATAGTGAAACATTCCCTTTCTGTTACGCTATAGTTCCTCTGGGCAGGGGAGAGGACATGGATAGTGAACTCTAATATCCGCTCCTCGCCGTTTTCAAACTAGTGGAGTACAGCTCCAATTTTCAAGTCCTTCGCATCAATGTGCACTACGAACTCTTTGTGAAAGTCAGGAAGTTGGAGGACTGGTACTGAGACTATTAACGCCTTTATTCGCTCAAAAACGGATTACTACACGTCCATCCATTCGAATTTACGCTCTATCTTCGTAAGTTGCGTGAGCGGGTTGGCGAACGTGGCGAGGTTGGTAGGAACCTCATGAACTACGATGACATGCGTAGAAAGCGTCCAAGCTGCTTTACTCCAGTACCGGTCTTATTTTCTCCGGGTTAGAGCGAAACCCTTCCTGGTTCAGCATAATTTTCAGTTACTTCCTCTTGTAGGCGGCCTAATATTTTGCGAAGATGTCTTATATGCTCCTCAAAAGTCTTTAACATAATAATCATGTTATCCAGATATGCGAATGCGAAGTCTCCGCAATCTGGTATGACGATCATATCGAAACGTTGGAAATTCGCTCCAGCGTTCTCCAGACCGAATGGAATTCTCTGGACGTTTGTGGACTCCTCGTCCAAGGGTATCCTTTACTTTTGCGAAAAGCAAGAGGTCGACTATGACGTCTTAGTCCACTAACATCAGCGGTTTGACCGCGGATCATGTACTGAACCAAATTCCCTACTGAAATTCGCTTCAGCCTACAATTAAGCTCTTGCTACCGTCAACGAACTTTGCACCTGCGTGCTCACACGACATAAGTTGTACATGCGCACAACAGTGACGGCATAAGTCATTGTTGCGCGTGTATTATACAGAGTGCGGAAGTGGAATCCATTCACTTCCACCTGCAAACACCTTCTGGCTTCCACCCTATCTGATTAGTTTTGGACATTATCGGGGGAGTAGTAGACTCTTCTACTCCTCCTGTCCTTATTTCCCGTCTGCGGATAACGCCCTCGCTGCTACATCCATAGCAACAGAGTTGTCCGTTCGCCTGTCCCGATTTTTGGCTGCCCTGCGCTTTGCTGTCTTTCTTACTTTGACAGCTTTTTCTGAATTGACCATTTTTACTTCGAGGGGACTCCCTTGTTTCCTCCGCCAAGCATTTGTCTATTATTTTCACGAAGAGACTTCGCAATCTCTTTGTTTTTAAAGCAACAAGCCAAACGGCTTTATTATCGACACTAGGTTTGACTGGAGACCGATTCCGTCGATCGATTATTCTTCTGCTACGCTTCGTGTGGCGCTTTCAGCGGCTAATAGTTTGGCTGGGATCGTCATGACCCCTGCCTATGCGACTCGTGTAGCTAATTGCAAAATCTTACATAATTTTATGTAGTAATCGATCACAAAAAGGAAGCAAGCCGTTGAAGATATTAGGTGGTAACGTAATCATAGAAAGTAATCGGAAAATAATAGATTAATGATTAATTTTTATTCTCAGTTACTCGATAAAATAATAATCGGAAAATTGGTGGTTTTAGTTATCGATTATCCGGTTAATTATTAATTTTTATTCTGAGTTATGGGTTAATAAAATAATCAATAATTAGAGATTTCAGTTAATGATTAATGTGTTAATTGGTAATTCAAAATATTAACCCTTACAGTACCGGAATTTTAGAAATTTTAAATGCGTATTGTTTGTATGAAAAAGTGATCATAGGTCCCCAATTTTAACCCAAACTAAGACTAAATGTTTGCGAGTCGGAGCATGACGCATATGTGCGTCATGCCGGTCCGGGATGGTTTTTATAATTGTAAAAAACTATTCTACACGCATGGAAAAGAATCCGCAGAACTTTTAACATTTAATGTAAGTGTACAAAAATCTGATTTACTTACTCACTTATTGATATTATCAAATGTAATAAATGGTAGTTTAATGTAAAATTATTAAATATATATGTCTATGAAGTATCAACTACAAAGATGACATTTTAAAGTGTTTCTTAGGTGCAAAATGAAATAAAATCTGTATATTTGACGTGTAAGTTGTACAACATTTTTTACTCTTAACAATTTTTCTCGAACGCCGTTTTATATATCGATCTAATTCAAAACGGAATAGTGAGCTATTATCCTTATACAACTTCGCCTACCGAGAAATTAATGTGCCTCTTTTTATAAGAAAGCTGTGACCCTTTGAATATGTGTAACAACACAGGCTCATACGCAACATTAAGACGAACATTTTAGCCGCAAAATTTAGTATGTGCTGCGAATATTTTTAAAATGAGAATACTTTAAAAATTGATTTTTGAAACGTAATTCATCTAACAATAATACTTTTTTGTATAGCACACGAATAATGTTATATATAGAGGTCTAGTTGTATTTGTAAACTTTTTCTTGGCTACTTTTGATTATAAAAAAAGTATTAGCATTTATAGTGAATTTTTATTGAAAGTGATGGAGACTTAACTTTACTGAATGTTTAAATTGTATTTTCGCTATAAATAGAATTAAAGGATTTTCCAATGATATTTCGAGAATGGCATGAGTAATACATGTAAAACTTTAACGATACGTTGTATTAGCATGAAAAAAAAAAGAAAATAAATTAAAAATAAATAGTAAAAAGTTAACAAATGAAAAATCAAAGTCGATTTATTCACAATTATTATCAGGAAAAATTATTAAAAACTATAAATTTCTGACAGCAACTTCTGGATTGGTGAGTCTATATTATCAACGAAAGAATCTTAAGCTGACAAAACTACAAACTGGTAGAAATATGAATAAAAGATTAAATTTATATTCAGTTCTGACAACAAGCGTACAAAATTTTTTTGAAAATGTTGAAAATACGGTCTTAGCTCCGGGAGTAAAAGATACGATACGAAAATTTGGAATTACAGAAAGAAAACGATTTTTGCAAGATACCATCAGTAATTTATACGATAAATTCAGGTTCGAGTCATCGCATAAAATTTCGCGCTCATTTTTTTTCAAATTAAAACCATTTTGGGTTATTACTAAAAAAGTTTCTCAACGCGATACTTGTGCAAAATTCATGAAAATTTCGATTTAATTTTACGGAAATTATCAAGGTTGCAAATTTTGTCTTCGGTAAGCAGAAAAAAGTTTGTTGAATCTATTACATGTAATTTAGCATCAAAAGAATGTATGTACAGAGAATGTACTACTTGTAAATTAAAAAATGTTTTAATATCAAATGATAATAGCTTAACATTTTATGAGCAATGGAAAAATATCACAGAAGATAGAATAGGTTCAAAGAACAAGAACTACCATGTAAAAATTACCAAAAAAGTGAGGGTTGATTGCACTGTATCGGACATGGTTAAAGAGTTTACTTCATCTATTCCGAATTATTTGAAACACGCTTACGACATAGGGCACCAATATAAATCCATTGCAGATATTAAAAAAAATATTAATTTTAATGAAGTTATGATTGTTGTAGACTTTTCGGAAAATTATTATTGTAAATACGCTAAAGAAATACATAGCGTTCATTTTGGTGCATCAAAAAAACAAATTTCTTTACATACGGGTGCTTTTTTCTATAAAACTAAAAAATCGGAAAAAATTGAATGTCAGTCGTTTTGTACAGTCTCCGAATGTCTGCGTCATGATGCGTCGTCTATATGGGCCCATCTTCAGCCAATACTTAATCTGATTAAGAATGTTGTAGCTGATGTTAAAACTATCCATTTTCAAAGCGACGGACCGAGTACGCAATATAAAAATAAGACTAACTTTTTCTTATTTTCACATTATTGTTTTTTGTTAAAATTTGTACACGCTTCGTGGAATTTCACTGCAGCAAGTCATGGAAAAAGTGTTGCTGGAATTGGAATTGGAATTGGAGGCACAATAAAAGGCTTGTGCGATCGAGCAGTTAGTTGTGGTAAAGATGTCACGTCTGCACAAGATATGATTGACGTTGTCTGCTCGTTAGGTAATTATAAAACGCGCATGTTCTTAATAACGAAAACTGACATAAAACAAATTGATAATGTATTAATTGATAATTTAAAACCTGCACCAAACTCAAAAAAAAAAGTTCATCAGCTTATTTGGAATAATAAAAAAAAAGATGTTTTATTTCTCAATTATCTGTCGTGTACTTCGTGTATTGAACATCCACCTTGTACGCATTATTCACTAAAACCTGATAATTTTTCTACAGTGTGCCTCCCTGTAAGCCACAAAAAAAAACGAAAATCTGTGAAATCCATTATTAAATCGAAGCCTAAAATCAAAAGCGATGTTAATTTGGTTGCGTATATATTATTTTTTGTTATTTCATTGTTATTGTTATTATTATAAACAAAATATTTTTTATGATATATTATTATAATGTCAATATTGTATTTATAAATAATATTTAAATTTATTTCACGATTAAAATGAAAAAAGAATTTTTATTATTGTTGACCTTTTAACCTTGACGCCGTCTACTATAAATGAATTACACAGGCGTTTTAATCTTAAGGGTAGTCCTGTGAACCGACATACCAAAGGACAGAAGTGTGCTTTGAAATTAAAAAAAAAAAATTCTTTTGGTAATATCAAAAGTTGTAAGAATATGCCCATATATATACTAGGGGGATACCCCCCTACTCGATCCGCTCGTCCACCCCCCATTTTGCGATACAGACTATTTTAGAAAATAATTGGTGCATTTTTTCCTTTTTCTTAACTGTATACGATATGAAACTTCATTTACCCAATTGCTTTAGCGATATAATTGATTTTATTTTTATTATCTTTTTTTGCTATGTCAATGATTCAATATACCGTAGACTGTATCGCTATACGATTAAGAAATTTATTGTAAATTTTTTATCCACATTTTTTGGAGCTAAAATTACAATTTCATACAAATTGAGGAGGGGCTGAGGAGCGGTTCAATAATGAGGATGTTCCTGAGGAGGGGTTGAGGAATATCACTGAGGAGGGGGCAGGAGGAGGGAGGAGGGGAGAGGAGGGGGGGAGGAGGGGGGTAGGAGCAGGGAGGATGGGGATAATCTTTGGTTTTCACCTTATAACTATATAATATAGGGAGATATATCTATATCTATATGCAACAATTATTTCCTAGAATTCGCTTGTATCAAAAAATGGGGGGTGGACGAGCGAAGCCAGTAGGGGGGGACCCCCCCCTAGTATATATATATATATATAATATGGATCCCGTGGTTAAGTCCCTGCACCAACGTCAAGATCCTGCCATCCCTAGCAGAGGAGTCTTTGAAATAAGGATTTATCATATTTTGTTCATCAAATCAAGAAGTTCGAATTTTTCAATTTTGACTTCAGAATCATAATCAGCGATCCAAAAAACCTATATATATATATATATATACAATTTATTTAATTTTATATATACAGGGTGTCAATTAAGTCCCGGGACGGCTGAATATTTTCAGAGGTAAAGTAATTCTGATAAAGGTCAAGGTCATTTCTTAAGTAACTTTCAACGAGGAATCTAATGGTGACATTCACTTTGACCTTGGACTTGACCTTGAAGGTTATTTCAAGGTCAACTGTTTTTTTTTAAATAGGAACCCCCATTTTTAAGACTGGTAATCGATAGAGCGGGAAATTTTACATTCAGATACGTAATTAAGTCAGAGCTAGTGTTTGAACTTGAGGGTTACTCCAAGGTTATTTACACTCCAGCAAGGTTCTTAGATACCTCTGAATATTTTTGCAAGCGGTAAAGCTATTCCTCGTGTAACTTTCAACGAGGAACTCAATGGTGACCTTATACTTGACCTTGGACGTGACCTTCAAGATTATTTCAAGGACACCTATTGTTTTTAATGGAAATCTTCATTTTTTACACTGGCAATCGATAGAGTGGGAAATTTCATTTCGAAAATAGTATTTGACGTGATCTTTAGAAGGTCAAATCAAGGTCAATTTTGGATAAACTGTCAAAACATTGTCGTATTCAAACTTTAGAGGATTTATGAAAGACTAAATGTTTGAAAAAGTTGTGAAACCAACAACATTGACCACCTTGACTTTGAGATTAAAAATGGGGGTTCCTATTTAAAAAAAAACAGTTGACCTTGAAATAACCTTCAAGGTCAAGTCCAAGGTCAAAGTGAATGTCACCATTAGATTCCTCGTTGAAAGTTACTTAAGAAATGACCTTGACCTTTATCAGAATTACTTTACCTCTGAAAATATTCAGCCGTCCCGGGACTTAATTGACACCCTGTATAAATAATACAGTTGTGTACGGAGTCAAATTCTAAGTACCTTTGGCCTTTTGGCATTTTGTGAAATTTTGTATAATTATCCAGTTATTGTTAATTAGAAACGAAAATAATTATCCAATCAGCTTTCGAGCTGACGATGATCCCTGCATTGGTTTCCGTGCTCGAGTAAGCCCCGTCTACCAGCACCAGCTGGAGTATGAATTGACTAATTGTCTTAGTTTTTAATAAATAATAATTCGATAATTATCCAAAATTTCGCAAATGTCAGAAAAAAAAGTGCTTAGAATTTAACCCCCTACACGACTATACTATTTTTCAGAAACTTTTTTTAAATAATAGTGCAAGTGTATATTAATTTAAATAATCGTTGATCAAGTGGGAGATATCTATGGAAGATAACAAATTTTCTCGGAGTAGGATTAAGACGAGGAAAAGAGAATTCGCTGAAAGAAGGTCTCACGATTTTCAAGTGGAGAAAAAAATCAAAACTTTCAACATCTGCAAAAATCTGAGTGCATCATCAGTTCCAGATACTTCTTCCACAACTGACAGAATTATTGATGTTACTATTTTTTATTCTCAGCTCGAAAACGTTTTGGATTGCAGTGACTGTTACAGCAGTGTATATTTTCATAAATCAAGTGTGCAAGGATTTGCTTTTAAAATTGACGTTTTCTATGAACAGTGTGGTTAGATATCTGCTATAAACTCTAGCAAGAAAGTAGGACCAAAAAAACAACGCGTGTGAAGTGAACCGAAGAAGTGTTATTGCTATTGCGTGCACTTGGAAATAGACATAGTGAAATGTCAACTTTCTGTGGCATCATGGACTTGCAAAAGCTGATAAACCAGTCAGCTTATCTATCGATAAAAAGGAGATAGCGATTTATCGAACAAAGAACAATTCAGAGGGTTATCAAAAATTTCATAGGTGGATACAACAGAAACGAGCGAAAAAGGAACGGCTAACAAAGCTGGAAGTAGCCAACTTCAGTGTGCTATGACAAAATAACCTTCGCGCGCAGAGCGCACTAAGTTAACTTCTAGTGATTCTATAGGAAATCAATTGAGTGAAGTTTGCGGTAAAGTAGCAAGTTCAAGCAGTTCAAGAGAAAAAAAAGTTATAGCTAGTATACAATTAGATGTTCCTGGCGATGGCTCCTGGAGGAATAAGGGCTTTTCTTCTTATAAGGCTTTGCCAGTATCATTGGAAATCAAACTGGGACAGTCTTAGATGTTGTTACCAAGAGCCGTTTATATAATGCATGCGATTGTTGGGCAGGAAAAGAAGAAACAATTCTATATCAAGAATGGTATAAAGAACATCAGCCAAGATGCTAACTATCAAGGCAGTGCAGAAAAAATGGAAGTTAATGGAATTGTGGAAATGTTCAAATGCACAGAAGAAATGTAAAAAATACATTGGTAATGGTTCTTGGTGATCATGAGAAATGAACGATTAAAAAGAAAGAGTGCATTAGCCATGTGCAAAGAGAATAGGCACATATCTCAGAAACATTAAGAAATCTTTAGAGCGACAGACACCTTCTAAAAAGGGATTGAAGGAAAAGGACGACCAATTGTTTATGCGATAGACAAATTATCTTCCTATTCTGGAAAAGCAACCATAGATTAGTCTGATTCTGTGGCAGATATGTCAAATGCAATGTGGACAACATTGTACCACCAGTTATCAACCGATGAAAATTCTCAGCATCACTTGTGCCCAAAAGCAACTAGCAGTTGGTGTAAGTGGCGGAAAGCCAAAGAACTCAAGAATCTAACAATTTTTAACATAAAAGCAGCATTCCATCAGCTATTATAAAGGCAATAAAACCCATTTATCAAGATTTAACATACTCAAATTTTTTTAAAAGTTGTATTGGACGCTTGATGCAGAATTTTAATGGAAGTTTTAATAATTCTGTGTGGAACCTGGTTTCAAGAACCCCATTTAGTGGTGTATTGCTTTTGAATATTGGAGTTACGTTGCTGTTGCGTGCTTCAATGATGTTTCTGGTATGAACAGAGGGATCGAATATTGAACAAGTAGAAAAAAATTACATGCTAATTAAGTTGAAATTAATAAAAAATTAATGAATAAATGAAATTTCTGTGTTCATATCAAGGAAAGCTTTTTGAAGTGGACCATCAAAAATCGAGTAACTGAATTTTATATATTTTTTGCAGATTTTTGAACGTTTATACAGGGTGTCCAAAAAGTCTGGAAACACCCAAATAACTTTTCAGGTGATTTATTTGTAAAAAATGTCAAGGTTATATTCGATGTAATTTGCGACAAGAAATTCAACGGCGACCTTAGATTTGACCTTGAAGATGACCTTGATGGTTTTTTTAAGGTCAGGTCAATTTTTTTTTAATGGGAAGCACCATTTTTGACATCAACAATGGAAAGAGCGGGAAATTTTACATTCAAAACCATTAAGGTCAATAATTTTCCATTCATCTTAAAGGTCATTTGGAGGTTATTCAATTTTGAGGTCTCGCAGAAAAACTCGATTGAAGGAAATAGATCAAAGCTTACTTCAGCCGTTTTCTTCAATCACAAGTAGCGCTGACCTCAAACCTAACCATGTTTGTATCCTTTAAGGTCAATCCAAGGTCAAAATTTGTTTCTTAAGTCCCCCTTATCTGATATCGGCAATTGGAAAAGGAGAAGTTTCCATTAGCGTTACTCAGAAACAATTATTGATTATTACCATTTCAAGCTCTTCTATTGAATTCGTTCAAATAATTTTCCGCAGCTGTAGTGTACAGTCTGAAAAAATATTTTACTGGTTTTTGAATTTTCATATTCTGATCAGCTTGCGTCTCTTGCAAAGAAAAGTGCAATGGACAAACTCACTGATAGAGAAAGAATAACGCTTCTCATGATGAGAGGTTGGGGTCCGGTGCAGCGATCTTATAGGGATGTAAGGGATCTTTTCAATGCTACATTTAGGCCTAATAGGACTCTAATTTTATTTGCAACAGTTCAAAAAACTGTTAAAAGGTTTGAAAATACCGGCACTATTAGTGACCTGCCTAGGTCAGGTAGACCAAAGTCAGCAAGTAATGAAGAGAAGTCATTAGATGTTTTGTTAACATTCACTGAAGATGCACATACATCCACTCGTAGAGCTGCTCAAGAGCACGAAGTTAGTACATCATCTGTTCATAACATACTACATGAAGCGAATTTCCATCCCTACAAAGTAACACTGATACACAAACTGAACGAAGATGATTTCGACCGTCGCGTTGAATTTTGTGATGATATGATGGCTCGCATAGTTCAAAATCCTAACTTTCTATTTAACATAGTATTTTCAGATGAAGCTACATTTCAACTTGACGCAAGTTTGAATAGGCATAATTGTAGATATTGGGCAGCTGATAATCCTTATTGGGCACGAGAAGCTAAATCACAATATCCACAAAAATTAAATGTCTGGATTGGACTACTAAATGATAAAATTATACGACCATTTTTTATTGATGGTAACTTGAAGGCCCACAATTATGAAGCTATGCTCCGCAATCAAATAGTTCCTGCAATAATGGAAATAACCGGAGAAAACTTCAATGGCACATGGTATCAACAGGATGGCGCAGCAGCTCATTATGCACGAACTGTTCGATGGATAGGTCGAAGAGGCATTATTGAATGGCCCGCTAGATCACCCGATTTAACGCCTCTTGATTACTTCTATTGGGGGTATTTGAAAGATTGAGTGTACAAAACAAAACCCCAAAATTTGGATGAATTAGGGCAAAGGATCATTGATGAATTAGCTCTCATCCCCGTTGAAATCATCAGAAATGCTGTTGGTGCTTTTTACCATCAATTAGGACAGTGTCAAGAAGTAAATGAAGAGCAGTTCGAGCATCTACGATAATCATAGTTGGAAATATTTATCCAATCACGCGAGAGGCAAGGGGACTCACAATAATAAAGCACCCCAAAGGGAACAGAAATTACTACGTCCACGCCGTTGTTCCTGGGTAACGCTAAAAGTAAAATCAAATGACCATTAAGATTAATGGAAAATTATTGATCTCAATGGTTTTCAATGTAAAATTTCCCGCTCTTTCCATTGCTGATGCCAAAAATGGTGCTTCCCATTAAAAAAAATTGACCTGACCTTAAAAAAACCATCAAGGTCATCTTCGAGGTCATATCTAAGGTCGCCGTTGAATTCCTTGTCGAAAATTACATCGAATATGACCTTGACATTTTTTACAAATAAATCACCTGAAAAGTTATTTGGGTGTTTCCAGGCTTTTTGGACACCCTGTATATTAAAATTAATGTCCTAAAACATTTTGTAATTTTTTTTTTAAAGTTATAAACAGATGAATTTTTATACACTAATATTTCAAATTGCTATTATTCAAACAGATTACAATAAAAGCTTACAATATTTGGATCGTGAGAACAAAAATAGTAAAAAAATAATGTAGTGTACTTGTAATATGAAAAAGAGAGAGGGTCGGCTACCACACAGTGTGAGAGCATCTGAGGGTTATGGGCACCAAGAGCCATAGGTTTTGTATGCTGGAGCGCGAGGGCGCTTACGTCGGCAGATCAGCGAGTTAGCAGGCAGGTACATGCGCGGCACTCTCTCATAATACACGATAAGTAACATCGCGCGATTGAAAATTTCTTGAAATTGGTTAAGAATTAATTAGGTGAAATTCACGGTACGCATCCTAAGGGAACAGTGTGTTCTCTATTTTGTTTGCGAGTGTGCATTCTTATTCGACGACATCACGCTTTTACCGAATGGTGCAGTCGCGTTGATTCTAAGACGAGGTTTCAATAAAGATTTTTATTTCCGTTATATTATCGCATTGTTCTATGCTATAAATATTGTTATATAAGCCATTTTATCAGACCGTTATTAATAATAACCTATGTTAAATGTTTATCTGGATGGGGTCGCTTGCGGTTTAAGGACCGTGATCCGGTGATTTTCGTACCTATTTTTAATAATTATTTGTTGAAGTCACGTAGAGGAAAACACAACATAATAGTTTAAAAAAAAAACTATTTTGCGATAAACAAATTAAAAGTTTTTTTCTCCATCCCTCGGGCGAAAGTACGAGGTTTCGCCTTTTGTTTACGCTAGAAGAAGGAGCATTTTTAGCCACTGCATGTGCGTCATTTGTTTTAAATTCGAAAGCTCTATCAGGAAGATTTGGAAAGTCTAACCCCTTTAAGTTCGGTTCAATTCTAATAGCTAATAGACATTCATCAAAGAAAGTCTATGTAGATAATTAGCGTCCTTTAAATAATTTATATACCACAAATGTGCAGGTTGCGTTTGTAGTCGTATGATTTTCGATTTATCCCGCTTATAACGCAAATAAAATTCAATCCCCTTGCTAGCTTTTTTAATTATCAAAAAGAATGCTAATCAACCGTATACTTAAATAAGAACATTATATTGAACGTTATTGAAAATGTAGAAATAAATACGAATACAGTAAATTGGTTAAAAAAATTTGCATTAAATATGAAAATTCTACATTTAAAGGCAATATTGTTAACAATTTTGTTGTGAAATTATAAAAAATGATTGTAAGAAAGTTGAAATAAAATTTGTGTTTTAAAAACAAACAATTACATTTTTATTAATTATTTAATTTACAAATATTACGTTTATTTTGCTTGTTTATGTATTTTCGATGCCCGCCCCCAACCAGCACATTGCACACTCGCTACGCTCGTGCTGCAAATGTTGGGCGGGCATCAAACATATATAAGCGCGCGATAGGTACAATAAAAAAATATAAGCAGAATATTCTAAACGAACACGTGGCGAAAGTCAAAAGATGGCTGCGCAGAACAACTGCCAGTTGAGGTCAGTTTAAAGGTTAGAAATTGATTATTTTACTATTTTCTAATCAATAATATAACCGTACTTTCGCCCGGGGATAGAGAAAAATACTATTTCTCCCCCTTGTAAGAAAATCTACTATTCTCCTATAGGTAGGGAATTTTTTGTGGTTTTATTCGTAAAAGGTTAATGCTACCTTCATCCTAGTATACATTAACTAATCTGCTCCAAAATTTATTTTTTAATATTTAGCAGTTTTTATTCAATCTATTTAAATAAATAGTTTTCTTGAAAATAAATTGAATGCTTATGAGTTTTAATAAAATTTACTCTACTTCAGTTGTAATTAAAATTGTGACGCGAGATAGCTAATGCAAGCGGGCAAGAGCACGACGTACACGGAAAAAAGTGTTCCTCGTCAGACTCGGTGCTGTTCCTCTGGCGGCGAAAAGTGCAATTAGCACCGCATGGTGGCGTGCCTTACTCGTATTAAATTTTTTATACAAAATTTGTATTGTTAAAATTTATGTAAATATGTTCTATAAAAAGATAATAAATATAATATAAAAAAGCCAATGTTTATTATATATATACTTTTTCTTTTGTATAGCTACATAGGCTGGAAAAGCCTCAATAAAGCTTTAATAAAAAAAAAAAAATATATATATATACTTTAAATGCATATTTTTTATCACGTTCCTTAAAACTTGCATAGTGTTGCATGATGAATGGGCCGACGCGCGAGCCTGTCGATGCGCGTTTGTATCGCGACGAACGGTGCTGGCACGGCAAAACGCCGTGCAAATGTAAACGTAAATCCCTTTGCTTGCAGCATTAAGTCATGCCGATTGCACTTTTCGCCGCCAGAGGAGCAGGGGTCGGCATTAATCATTACTTCGTTAATATTTTTGGCTAAAATTAATATTACATTTGTAATGCATTAATGTTCAGCTCGAAATTACCCATTACTTTTGTAATGTGTAATGGTCGGCTCGAAATTTTCCATTACTTTTGTAATGTGTAATGGTCAGCTCAAAATTTCCCATTACTTTTGTAATGTTAATGGCCGAAAAAAAATAAATATTACATTTGTAATGGATTAAGGATTAGCTTGAAATTTCTGATATTATAAACTGACTGACTAACTGAATAAATAAATAAATAAATAAATAAATAGATAGATAAATAAATAAATAAATAAATAAATAAATAAATAAATAAATAAATTAAATTGTTAATTGATGATGTAACTTGGTCCAGAAACATTTTTCCGCTTCGATTTTTTTCTCAATAATCAAGATCGGGGTAAGCTTCCCTGTAGACGACGTTCCGTCGTCCTGAGGGTGTTCTTAGACACCTGGACATCGACTACAGGAACAGCGCCTGATTTTTTTCTCAATGAGCAAGTTCGGGGTGGGCTGCTTTGTAGACGACGTCCCGTCGTCCTGAGGGTGTCCAGGTGTCCAGGAAGACTCGTCCTGAGGGTGTCCAGGTGTCCAGGAACACCCTCACGACGACGGGACGTCGTCTACAGGGAAGCCTACCACGATCTTGATCATTGAGAAAAAAATCGGGCGCTGTTCCTGAAGACGATGTCCAGGTGTCCAGGAACACCCTCAGGACGACGGGACTTCATCTACAAAGCAGCCCACCCCGATCTTGGTTATTGTGAAAAAACTCGAAGCGGAAAAAAAGTTCCTGGACCAAGTTACATCATCAATTATTAATTTAATTTATTTATTTATTTGTTTATTTATTTTTTTATTTATTTGTTTATTTGTTTATTTATTTTTTTATTTATTTGTTTATTTGTTTATTTATCTATTTGATTAGCAATTAAATTTATTTATTTATCTATTTATTTATTTATCTATGTTTACCTATTTCATTAACTATTTAATTTATTTGTTTATTTATTTGTTTATTCGTTTATTTGTTTGTTTGTTTATTTTGTGACGCGAGGTACTATCGGGTACCTGCGCGCCGTCACGAGCCTTCGCGGCGCGAGGAGGAGTTAGGCCGTGGCGCGCGGGAGCGGCGGCCATATTAGAATCTCAGGAGATTCTCTCTAGCCGTCGACGACGACGGGCGCGTGTGCGAGCTGACGACCTGGGAAAGGAGAGGAAGCGAGCGTCGGGAGCTTCTGTGCGAACGCGGTAGCAGCCTAGGACGAGCCAAGGCTGCGAGCATTGTAAGTACCGCCCGACTAGTCTTGTGAGTGCGGGCGCGTACCGGCGAGGAGTCAAGGAGCGCCTTGACTCCCCGGCGTCGAACATTGTTCGGTGAACGTAGGGGGCCGTCCCCAGTTCACTACTTCTCTCTCTCTCTCTCTAGTTCGCGGTCGCGGACTCTCGTGCGGTGGGAGTCGCGACTCTTGTGGAAGAGTCGCTGCGCGGTGCGATACCGATACCTCGAGCACGAGCTCGAGGTCGGGTTCGTGAGTCGTCGCGCGGAACGGGTAAGCGACCCGTTCCTTCGCGTGTGCGTGTACGTGTGTGTACACGCAGGGCAGGCAGGCGGCCTGCTCTTGAGCGCAGTGTTTGTTTACGCGGAGCAAGGTCGCGCTCTGCGTAAACATCACCGATCGCGAATCGCGCGATCGGCCGGCGAACTCTCGGCGCGGCCGAGAGTTTGTAAGAGCGCGCGCGCTTGCGTTCGCGCGCGGCTCCACTCGGCAACACTCGGGCGTGTTCGGAGCAGTCGGCTCGCACGCCCGACGGCTACTAACCTTTCGGTGCGCGATCCTTGTAATTTCTCTTACGGAGGCAATAAAGGCCTCCGACTTGTCATTTTACTTGATCACGTTGTTCTTCCGAGTAGTCCGCGGGACTACTCGGCAAACCCTCCTCGTCCTTAATCTCCCGGATACCGCCACTCTATCGCAGAGCTGAGCGGCCGGCATCAGCTGTCATCCAGGAGGACGACAGCCGCGCGAACGCGAGGAGCGCGTTCGTGCGACAGCACGCGAGTACGAGAAGTGAGAGTACAGGCGTACTCTCACGTTGTATACGGGCCGCGGCGACGTGTATTCGCCGTCGGGTGCTCGCGCGCACCCCGAGGTAAGGACCTCACGGGGCACTCGTGTGTGCCCCATTGCACCCATCTCGCGGAGACAGGTCTCCTTCGCGAGGTGAAACGGTCGACAATAACCCCGTTACAATTTATTTATTTATTTATTTTATAATATCGGAAATTTCAAGCTAATCATTAATGCATTACAAATGTAATATTAATTTTTTTTCGATTAATGCACGATCATCTTTACCGACAAAAATGCCGTGAATTAATTAGAAAATAATCGCTGATCTGTTGCTATTACCAGCTGCTTAATTGCCACGTGTGATTAGAGGTTATTTTTCTACTTTTTTTCTGATCTTTTGCACCCTTCTTCAACTTACACATCCTTTCATAATACTTCCCTTTGATAGCTCATAAAATCCAAAGTGTAGAATGACATTTAACCCTTTCAGTCACAAATGCTGATATTATGAGCGACTAAATATTTTTATTTCTTTTTGTCATTTTTTGAGATTTTTGTAGAATGAATTGAAGATCATGATAGTAATTGTGGGCCGAAAACAGACGCAGGTCGAAAAAAGAAAGAGCTTCTTAGAGCAAAGATGTGGACGTCTAAGCCGGTCAAGATACAAGCAGGAAGAGGCGGAGCTTAGGCTGGAACGCTACCTTGACGCGGCAAGATACCTGTGCGCGCGCGTATGAGATCAGCCAGTCGATGTTGCAGAGTAGCGTCACGCGCATTCCAGCTCAGCGGGTAAATACGGAGCACACGCGATTCAAAGATAAATCGCAGTCATATTTTTCAAAATTAGAGCAGAATTTCTATTTTTTTTACCTTTTTAGGTACTACCGTACCTAGGCTATAGGTAAACTGTAGAATTCTATGAATATATTATTGTTTATAATTATTATAAATAAACAATTTTTAAAATTATGAGTTTTTGAGAATTTAATACCTTAGCGATGAAATTTGACAATTAAAATATGCTTTTTATCACTGAAATTCTTTGATTAAAACAAATATTATAGAATCGCCATTAGCTTATCAAAATCTTCATTGCTTTGTAAGAAATATTTAAATTTTTGGTTTCAGCGTTAAGAAAGACGTCGGAAACCTATATTTTTTCTCTTGGAGCAATTTACTTGAACTGTATGACTGAACGAGCTAAGAGAGCCAGCCTGGGTTAAATTGAAAAAAATACACTTTCCAGTAAAATAGGTATAACAATTGTATTCATCACTTTTGATTACTGGAACGTTTTACAGTTTAACTACTCGCATAATTTAAGCTATTTATTCATTATTAAGACCCAAACAGTGTTCTTTACCTCTAGTATTTTTCCATCAAAAACATTTAAAATTTTTATTTATTTGTCCACTTGCCATAGCTTTTTTCGCAATAAAGTAACTTATATATCACCGGACCAGGTTTAAAATACTCTTCATTACCTGCACTTCAGATGTATCGGATCACTTTTCTGAAAAAAATTACATAAAAGGTTATTGTAGACACTTTTTGTCCATTTTCGTGCAAAATATTACTAATTCCCTTTGTTATACCTATTATACTGGAAAGTGTATTATTTTTTCAATTTAACCCAGGCTGGCCCCCTAGGGGGGTTTGGACCTATAATTTTTTTCTTGTTTTTTACCTGAAAAATAAAAAGTATTATATAAAATAAATTGCTTGTTATATATTATATAACTATAACTAATTATTTACAAAATGAGCTTAGAGAAAAGTTTCTAGACTCATTTTATGCTACGCTATTGTTCGCGATTTACATATTCGAATCGCGCGCCCTCGTGATTATCGATCGCGCTCATGCGCGCGTCGCTATTCTGTCGAGTCCACTGTCGCTGCATGTACGTGCGCGCATGCTCAGGTGTATTCGCGCCGAAAGGTAGCGTTGCGGCGCTGGCGCTCTCGCTATCTCTCTCTCTCTCTCTCAACCAACTCGTGCAAGGAAAAGGACGCTTGGAATTTTCTCTTGACGTTTTTGTTCGCTTTTTTCGACCTGCTCATCCCCTGCTTTCGCTCATCACCTGCTTATCACCGCAAGGCTCAACTGCTCTACTCACCTGCTTAATTCCTGCTCAATTCTACACTTCTGCAGCTCTACAATCTTTGCTCAAGTAAATCAAGTAATTTGACTGTTGGAAGGCACGAAGTTGCTGAACTTATCAATAAAGCTCTTTTTAAAAACAGCTCTGTTTATTAAAAATCCCCGCCCTGTGTAACTACCATCATCCTATATTCAACAGCGCAAATTTCTCAAACAGCTATGCTTGAATTAAAAAAAAAAACCATTGGCCTAACCTACAGGTCCCATTTGTGCCTGGATCTTGATGTCCGAAGGCTTGAATTGTTGGTATTTGATGTCATTCTGGTCTGAAGAGTTGTAGAATTCAAAATCATTTGAGTAAGTAGTTGCAAAAGTTAAAGAAATTAAAGAAATATAAGTGGATTTTTAATTTTTGTTATTACTTACTCAAATAATTTTGATCTCTACAACTCTTCAGACCAGAATGACCTCAAATACCAACAATTTAAGCCAGGTGTCCAGGAAGACTCGTCCTGAGGGTGTCCAGGTATCCAGGAACACCCTCACGACGACGGGACGTCGTCTACAGGGAAGCCTACCACGATCTTGATCATTGAGAAAAAAATCGGGCGCTGTTTCTGAAGACGATGTCCAGGTGCCCAGGAACACCCTCAGGATGACGGGACGTCGTCTACAGGTAAGCCCACCACGATCTTGATCATTGAGAAAAAAATCGGGCGCTGTTCCTGTAGACGATGTCCAGGTGTCCAGGAACACCCTCAGGACGACGGGACTTCGTCTACAAAGCAGTCCACCCCGATCTTGGTTATTGTGAAAAAACTCGAAGCGAAAAAAAAGTTCCTGGACTAAGTTACATCATCAATTATCAATTTAATTTATTTATTTATTTGTTTATTTATTTTTTTATTTATTTGTGTTATTAATGAAAATAAATAATAAATTAATGAAAATTAAAGAAATATCAGTGGATTTTTAATTTTTGTGATTACTTACTCAAATAATTTTGATCTCTACAACTCTTCAGACCAGAATGACCTCAAATACCAACAATTGAAGCTTTCGGACATCAAGATCCATGCACAAATGGGACCTGTAGGCGTAGCATAATATGAGTTTAGAGACTTTTCTCTAAGCTCATTTTGTAAATAATTAGTTATAGTTATATAATTTATAACAAGCAATTTATTTTATATAAAACTTTTTATTTTTTGAGGTAAAAAACAAGAAAAAATTTATAGGTCCAAACCCCCCTTAACCCGTTAACGTCCACGTGTCGGAATTTTTAAGTTTAAGTTCAAATTGAAACGTCGCAATGAATTTTAACTCAAATAGCTTAAAACCAACCGTTTCGTATATTTTCAAAGGTGCTCTTTCGAAAGGTGGTGGTTATAAGTCAAAAAAAAAAAAAAATTTCTAACCTCTGAAAAATCAAAATTAAAAAAAAAAGCATGGTTTTTCGAATTATTTTTTTTTTGTAATTGATTTTTTGCAGCCTATACATGTTTTTATCGGTCTAAAACCGGTATAACTGGCGTCCACGATATCTGAACTTAAAGTTAGGACGAAAATATTTATTTAAATAATTTCTTATTCAAGCAAAATGGCGGCAGAAATAAAATACTTGTTTTAAACTTTTTTAAACTGGTTGATTTTTTCCCAGAAAATATAAGCTTTAGAAAAAAACTTATAAGAACAAAAATGTCTTAGAATCGGCCAGAGAACACTCCTAAATTTTTTTAAAACATTTTGAAAAAATTTTTGATTTTTAAAAAATTTTAAAAATTGAATTTTCAAAAAAATTGAAAAAAAGTTTTGAAGGTGGTTAGATAAAAAGGAAGTACACTCCCCTTCACATGCTTTTGCCACCCTTCGGCAAAAATCTGAAAAAAAAAGGAAAGTTTTATATCATCGCTAAAAATGTTGAAGGCATTCTTTTCTGTGAAGTAAAAGCTTTAGAAAAGTACATTTACATTTGAAAAAAAATTATATTCCCTCTTTTTATTTACATTTAAAAACTAATAAAAAAGTAAATAAATTTAACCCTCATAAAACGCCGTATAGTTTTTGAACCGATTATCGCATCTCAAAAATCTCTATGGTATTTGAAATTTTATGCTTTCATATTAAAAATGCGGTATCTACCGTTCGACGCATCCACACGATAGCGCGGGTATCGGCAGTGTTACAAATATGGCGCCCAACGTGGGGCCCGTCTTGCCGAGGAAAGAATTTGCGGGAGCGAAGGAATCCGGCGTTCGCGAAAGGTACGGCTCGAGTCGCGGTTGTAAACAAGCCGATCGCGCGCGAGGTACAAAAAAAATAACTCGTTCCGGACTAGGCGAGAGAGGCAGGTCACCAATATAATTAATTTTTGGGAGCGAGAGAGATGGGTGAGAATGATGCGAGGATGGCGGTGTTTCTTAATTCCCGCGAAGGCCGCTCTCTGAAAAGAGAAGTGGCTAGGTTCAGCCTTGAGGAGCTGCATCGGGAATTATCAAGCCGTGGGGCCGCGTGTATTGGAGAGGAGGAGATCCTGAGGGAGCCGTTATTGAGAGCGGTTCTCAGAGAGGTAGAACATCCGGGCTATCTCGTTCCATGGTACGAGTGGGATACCGCTGGGTCGACAGCGATCCCGCTCGTAGCTCAAAAAGCAGCGCAACCAGGCGCGGTGAAGAGACCGCGTGGGCGATCGAGATGGACCGTGGCCGCAGTGACAGAGGTAATAGAGACGGAGAAAGGGAAGTCGAGTGCGGAGGAGAGAAGGAATGGAGCCGGAGTAGGAGGGAGAGCGGACGGAGCTCCGCTGAGCAGCGCGCAGCTCAGTCGGCCGACCGAGGCACCGGCGCGATTGGAGGTGAGCGTGGCATGCGCGACGCCGCCGATAACAAATACCGTGTCGTTTATTAAGATGACAGCCGGCTCTCTATCGTCGGGAGCCGTTACGACGACGACATCGGCCCATCGGTATGGGCATGTGTCTGAGCACTCCTACGCGGCCATAGTGACGTCGCGGGTGTCGGCCTTCGCACAAGGGCAAAATGATTTCGAATACTATTCGGCGCGTATAGTACGAGGAGAGCACACGCGGAACGCGAAAGACCGAACAACGCGCCTCAGCGAGCAAACGCCGGCGCGTTTACACGCAGATAGAGGATAGATAGATAGATAGATATTCCTTTATTCACCGGTGTAGGCAAAAATTAACATGTACAAAACATATTTCCTTTGTGAGGGTTATCTTTGTCGTTATCTTTACAAAAGATAGAAGACAGCCGGTGATGTAGTCTATTTACAATTAAATAAATAAAATAATATATATATATATATATATATACGAATACTGGAGATTATCACAGATATTACAAATATCACAGTCAAGTTAAAAAGATATTAATAATATCATAGTCAAATTTCAAATTACTTGTGTAGATCTATGATACACTGGACCCGTGTGCAGCATAGTAGATGAAATTTGATATTGGAGGTTAGGGATCTATCGACAACAGGTGTTGGGTAGCATCCTCTTAAAAGCTGTATAAGATGGCAGGTGGCGGATAGGAGCAGGAAGGGAGTTCCATAAGCAAACTCCCTGTACTTGGAATGCCCTGGCTCCAGTTTCAGTACTCGCTCTGGGGATGTTCAGTTCCTGCGGTTCACCCCTAGCAGTGGCTCTCGGAGAGTACACAGAAAAGAAATCAAGTAGATAACTCGGTTCCCTCATTCTGATAATTTTGTATAATATCAGTGCTGTGAAGTACAGTCTGCGGGAGTCCGTTCTTGGCCATCCCAATCGCCACCTGTAGGGGGAAATGTGATCATCCCGCCTAACTCCGTAAACGTATCTCACACATGCATTGCTTAGTCTTTGCAGTCGGATACGCTGTTCGTCCGTTGCGTCTAAGCACACGGCCGTGCAGTAGTCCAGATATGGTTGGACTAAAGGCTCGACTAGCGTCCTGCGTAGTACCTCATTGGTGCAGCCCCGTATAAACCGCAGACTGTAAAGGGCTTTTTTGACTTTCTTTGTGATAGAGTCAATCTGCGGCTTCCACGATAATTTATTGTCCAATATAACACCAATGCTGGTGACTTCTGCGCTGAACGGAACGTATACTCCGTCCCCCAGCCCAACACCTAGCAGTGATCTGCTGTTAATGTCGTTCACATTCCTGTTGAGCCAAAGTAAATTGCATTGGTTTTACCGGTGTTGTGCCGGAGTTCGAAGCACGCCGCTCACCCCGCCACTTTTTGTGCCGCTAGAGACAGTCGAGTCAGACCGTCTGATATATCCTCTTTTGCAGTATGAAGATATATCTGGAGGTCATCTACATAGAAAATGTGCTTAATGTCAAGTCCGTCAAGTCTGTTATGTAGGTCATTGACGTAAAGACAAAAGAGTAGGGGACCCAGGACGGACCCTTGTGGAACTCCCACATTGGTTACAATATACTCTGAATTTCTATTTTTTGCAGAGATAACCATGTGAGAGCGACCTTGTAAAAATGATTTAATCTAATGAAGAGCCGCCCTGGTAAACCCCAAACCTCTCAACTTTCCTAGAAGCTTAGCTGGGAATATGGTATCAAATGCCTTACTGAAATCGAATAAAAGAAGAAGAGTTACCTTCCTCTTGTCAATGGCCATACGCACATCGTCCGTCAGTTTGAGTAGTGCTGTCTGCGTACTATGGTGTTTACGAAAACCAGTCTGGAAGGGATCTAGTAATTTTGGTTCTTTGAGGTACTCCGTGATTTGGTCATAGGCTATCTTTTCCAGAACCTTAGAAAGGAAGCTAAGCAGCGCTATTGGTCGAAAATCCGAGGTTTTCGTCGGGGCTACTTTCTTTTGCAGGGCTATGAACTACGCCCTCTTTCAAGCTTCCGGAAAAATGCCCTTAGCAAAGGAGGAGTTGAATAACCTTGTGACGGATATTTAATGTTCTTTGGTCGACTCCGGGTAACGAGGCCACGCCGAGCGAACACGCAAGCACGCCGCGATTATTTTTTTTAAACAAATACTCACGTCGCGACGTCCCTTTCGAGGTACACCGGTACTCCCGCACACGGCAGCCCGACCTGTCACCAGACGAAGAGAGAGAGTAGCAGACGACAGCTGATCGGCCCTGACGACAGCCGGCGGAGCGGAGAGGACGCGAGACGAGGATGCGGGAGCACCAGCTTCCTCGAGGCGGCCTCCAAGCAGGGGCGAACGAGCGAGTGCACGAGAGGAGGGCTCGGCCAGGAGGTTAGCCCCGGCAGACGACGGCCGTAAACGATGAGAGAGAGAGAGACAGCGCACAACGACGACGACGACGACAGCGACGCAGAAGAGCCGCGGCGACGGCGAAGACAAACACACAACACATACACAACACACACACACACACACGCGAGTCGCGAGGTGTCGGCGAAACACCGGTGTCGAGGCGAGCCACAGCGCACGTGGCTGTCAGGCGAGAGCGAGAGAGACGGCGAGAGCGCGGTAGTAGAGAGTGCCTCGTGTCGGCAGGCAGCCATTCATTCCCATAATTCAGTACTATGACGTTGTCGTCAGTCATCATTAAGTCAATCCACGTGTGAGACGAAGATGTTCTCAGACGTGGTCTCAGGTCCCCCATTATCACCTTATGACTAAACTCCGAGACGAGAGAACGTAAGACAGGAGAAAGATTAGAGTCGCATTGCATCTGTATTTTAGGTAGTCTGTAGATGACCCCCACGAGAATGGGGGGACCATCCCCCCTCTGTACGAAACAAAAAGGTTCTCTGGGATTCCAGGTTTGCCTGGTCCTTTAGTGTTAGATTTTTCCAAGTTCCTGCCTTACAGTCGAATAACCAGGGACCCGAATGAGGCTGTCGCCGACAACTGGACCTAGCCAGGACTCCGCGATTGCAAAAATATGGAAGGAGGGATGATCCGCAAGGAAAAGACGAAGCTCTCCAATGTGCACTCTGAAGGTGTTGGAGAGAGTCTTTGAAGATGTTGGAGAGAGTATTAGTGCGCATGAGGGATGCCGGGTTATTGGTGAACAAGGACAAGAGTGAGTTTTGTATGCGGAGGCTGACGTACCTCGGCTATCTACTCGACGAAGAAGGCCTAAGGCCCGACCCCGAGTGGATCGCCCCAGTCATGAACTATCCCGCGCCAAAATCGGTGAAGGACCTAAGGCGGTTTTTGGGGATAGTGGGCTGGTACGTTTCATAGAGTCCAACTCAGAGACGAAAGTCCCGCTTCTGTGTCTCTTTCAGAAGGATAAAGCGAGGGAGTGGGGAGATGAGCAGGAGGAGGCGTTTAGAGAGCTGAAGAAGGCGCTGACGCTAGCACCGGTGCTCGCAAGGCCCGACTTCATGAGGCAGTTTACTATGCAGACTGACGCGAGCAATTTCGCTATCGGCGCCGTCTTGACACAGGAGTTTGAGGATGGAGAGCACCCCTAACTGGAGAGAATTATTCCACAACAGAAAAGGAGCGTCTCGCGATCGTGTGGGCCATCCTCAAATTCCGGCCATATCTCGAAAGTTACCACTTCTAGGTAATCATCAATCATAGCTCGTTTAGATGGTTGCGAGACCTCAGAGAGCCGACCGGGAGATGGACGAGATGGGCACTACAGCTGCAGCAGTAGGAGATTGAGATCGTGCACACGAAGGGTGCACTGCATCACTTTCCCAATGCGCTTTCGCGCATGTTTGAGACAGAAGAAGGGGAATTGGCGGAGTTTTCGGCGACTGAAGATACCGAGTACTCTGCGGGCCACCTCGGCTTCGACAAGACGTACGAGAGAGTGGCTCGTGAGTGTTATTGGAAGGGATTTTATCACGAGGTCTTGAAGTTTCTGCGTGCATGCGATGAGTGTCAGAGGTACAAGGCGTTACAGAGTGGAGCGCAATGGTTGATGGGTAAACGAGTGATAGAGAGACCGAGAGTGGTGTTAGCCGCCGAGTTCCCTCGGAGCAAGAGCCTAAAGAAGTATCTCTTAGTTTTCCAAGACTTGTTTTCGCGCTGGGTAGAGGTGAAGCCATTGCGTAAGGCGGACGGCAAGTCAGTGGCGAGAGCGTTGGAGGATTTAGTGATCTTTAGGGGGGAGACGCCCGAGTACTTCTTTAGTGATAAAGAAAAAGAATTTCATAACTCTTAAAGAAGGTGCTCAATGAGTATGGCATAAAGTACGTGACCTCGCCGTCCTATAGCTGCAGGCGAACCCGGTCGAGAGAAGTAATCGTACTCTTAAGACAATGATTGCACCATTTGTCAAGAACGATCACCGATCTTGGAACGTGCACGTGCACGAATTCAGGCACGCCATGAATACGGCGGTACAGGCGTCTACGACGGTGCCGCCCGCATTTTTGATTTACGGGCGGCACCCGCGCCCCGTTAAGAGTTTGAGACGAGAGGTAGAGCGGAGAGGAAAGGTACAGCGAATAGAGCAGAGAGATTGGGAGGAAAGAATGTAGCGCCTGGAACTGATTAGAGATCTGGTAGGAAAGAACGTGGATAAGGAGCGTGAGAGACAGGATGTGGCGTATAATCGCGGGCGAAGAGACGAGCAGTTCGCTGTTAGGGAGGCGGTGATGCGTTAAGCGCACTTTCTCTCCAGCGCTGCCAATGCCTTTGCAACAAAACTGGCGCTGTGATACGACGGGCCGTACAAGGTGGTCAAGATTAAATCTCCGACAGTGTACGTGTTAGAGCACTCAGAAGGAAAGGAGAGGCTAATTTTGAAGGTTCCGGTAGCGGAGCCTAAGAGATATGAGAGCGTGGAGTTGAAAAGGAGTTTGAGTGATAATTAGCGAGTGTGTGTAGGAGTCATGGTGATCGATGAGATAATTGTTCAGGTGTGAGTTCGAGAGTTGAGAGCGGAGAGCGACCATGGAGAGCAAGAGAGAGGAAGAAAGTTTGGCTAACAGGAGCCCGCCAGAGGGGAGCAAAGCCATCGACGTCGATTCCGCTGTTATCCAGTTGACCTGATCCAGTTGATCCAGTCAGACGGCGATTCTTCGGCCACCGACGATAGTCTCGACGACGCCGGACAGCCTACGAGTTGGGCGAAGAGGACTGAGGTTCCCACCGCAGAAGGGGATAAGGAAAATCCGGGCGCGTGAAGGTTCCGGCGGCGCGATGCGGATCGAAAGGCCGAGATCAGCGACGCCTTGCCACCAAAACCTGGTGAGCAGGTGCCCCGGTCAACGCTGGAGGTTATTGCGTGACGGGTGACCGCCAACGCACAGGTGTGGTTTCAGTGACGCTCTAATAGCCGCCGAACAACCTGGTTATGGCCGAGGTCCTGTCAGCGCTCATTGTTAGAGGCTATGATCGATTTCGCCGGAGGGGAGTAGGCCACCGCAACAACTAGCGCGCCCGTTGCCGCAAGTGCCCCCGGAGTCGCTGCGAATGTAAGGGCCGCTGCTCCTGAAGACCTAGAGCCGCTTTTGCTAGTTCGGCCCAAGCCAGATTCGACCGAGGCGAAGGCGGCTCGAGCAGTCGATTTACTGCGGCGGATGAATTTGGAGGTGCTGGAGCGGGATTTTTGGGGAGATTAAAGAAGAAGAGAAGAGTTGACAGGGGCCACGAGGAAGAGGAAGTAGCGGAGGGCAAGTCCGAGGGAGCCATTAGAGAATCAGGAGCGTGAGGAGTAAATTTTTTAATTAAGAGCAGAGTAGGAGAGAGAAAGTTGAGACAATAAAAAATAAATACATAATTAAATAAAATTGAGATCAAGAGAGGAAGTAGTTGGATGATGATACCAAAGGAGATACATCCAGCCTAGGGGGGGGGGGGGGAGTGTGACGTGGCCGGCCTTTAGCAAGCGTGGGAGAGAGAGAGAAGGGAGCGAGCGCGAATATCGCGGGTAAGCGCGAGAGAGATGGAGAGTTGAGAGCGGAGAGTGGGAGATGGCGGCTGAGACGGCCGAGCTTGCTCTCCGATCTCGCTGCCGCAGTGGCAGAAGCGACCGGGCCTGATTGGTCCCCGCTCGTCACGTAGTGAACTGGAGGAGAGAGTGTCGGCCCGCGCTCCACGCGCGGGCAGTTCCGTTTTACACGCCGAGCCGTAAGATCGACTGTTTAGCGAGAGCGCCTCAGAGAGTGAGAGACGAGAGAAAAGCAAAAGAGACCTCCGTCAATGTCCAGGTGGAGCTCTGCAGCCGAGAAGGAAAGGATAGTCTCCGTCGCATCTTCCGAGACCGTATCTACCGCCAGTCTCGACGTGCAGCGAGCTCCAGGTCCATCTCGGACACCATCCGCTAGAGGTAGAGTGTGCAGTAGCGACTAGGAGAAGAAGGTGGCCGTAGCCCTCGTCTATTGAGTAGAGAGAGAGATAGTAAGAGGAGAAAAATAGCGAAGGGAGTTAGAGAACGCGGTTTGAGCTTGCTCGCCGGCGATAGGGAGAATTAAGGCTGCGAAATCCCGTGGAAACGTGTCCGCGCCTCCCGTCAGAGATTGCGAGCCGAGGACGCGGTGTCGAGAACGTCTACCGCGTCGCTCAAGAGTAGTTGAATGAGGTATGTGTGTCTGTTGATTTGCGCAAGTAAGTCTGGAGAGCACAAGGGCTTTGTGCAATCCGAGATCGAGTAGGTGGTTGTGGAGAGAGAGTTAGAGGCGCAAGTGTGTTAGTGGAGAGAGCGGCGCTGAAAAGCGCAGCGCCTAAATCGAGCGTAGAGAGCGTGAGTAGCGTGCGGCAGCCCAGGGTTCGAGCGAGGTCCGGACTTCGGTCCCAGGGACCCTCAACCTGATGTCTGAGCCGGCCGGAAAAATAAATCGCAAAACAACGAACGCGTAATTAATTTTTTGTAGCGCGGCTGACCGTTCGACGCATCCACACGATAGCGCTGGTAGTCGACAGTGTTACAGGGTTATTGAAGATGTTCAAATTTACAGATTCGTGATTAGCGACCCTGGAAACCCCAAAAGTCAAGTTTCCATCAACATTCGGGAATACCAAGAAATGGGTCAGGGGGGGGGTGGGTGATTTGTAATGAGCGACCACGGAAATCCTTAAGGCCATATTTTCACCGAATTTTAACAATTTCATAAAATTTTTCACTAACAACTGTTTTCTATACCTTACCGAACCGGAAAATTGATATATCGAAACGCCCGGTGATATGAACTTTCTACATACATTGTTAAAAAAATCTGCTTGAAAATTAATGTAAATGAATTGGAGCCAAATTTCATAACTGTACCTTAATTATTTTTTCATTACCTACATTAATTTTAATGCACATTGTATTAAATTTCAAGTACAAATACAGGAAATTTAATGCACATGATTTTATATAGATTTAGTATTAGATTTTAATTATACTATAATTTATTTTAAATTGATAATACAAATACAAATATATATATTAAGATTGGCATCCCCTTAAATGAAAAAACTTTTCTTTCGATGAGATTCGAACCTGCGACCTTCTAATTATGAGTCCAACACTTAGTACACTTGACCACGAGTCCTTGATTGTATATTATATTTATTTCGCACTTAAGGGGAGGTCGTACCATCCTACATTACCGACCGCGATTCGAATCGCTGTTTCCAACTTTTCTCTGTCATTTATTAGTGAAATTACGCACAAATTAAATTCCACTCAAAAAATTCATTGAAGAGGGCTCAACTAAGATAATTATAATACGGAGTCAAAAATCGTCGCTACCTTACTAGCAAATAAGGAATGGCTCTGCAATCGTTCAACTCAACATCGTTTTATGCCAAATTAAAAAATTTATTAATTTTATAATTTTTGACTCCGTATTACAATTATCTTAGTTGAGCCCTCTTCTTCAATGAATTTTTTGAGTGGAATTTAATTTGTACGTAATTTCACTAATAAATGACAGAGAAAAGTTGGAAACAGCGATTCGTATCGCGGACAGGTAATGTAGGATGGTACGACCTCCCCTTAAAACAAATTCGCAAAATCTGTCGTATTGAGTTTGAGCATTATATGAGAAAAAAGTGTTTATTATTAAACAATAATTATTGTACAAAATTTATTATTTTATTCATTTTTGCATTAGATTTTCAGGATTTATCCTTGAAATTTAATGCGACTACATTAAATATATTGAAATTGTTTGAATGTATTCTTGTTAATTAAATTAAATTAATTAAGTAAATTAAAATTATTGAATGGTCAATTTTCACATATAAAGTAAATAAAACTTACTTTATTAACAAAAAAAAAGATGTAAAAAAAGCTCCATAAGGGATTTGAACCCGATCGACTTAACTATCACAACATTTAGTATCACATGGCAGGACGTCACATATGTCCATGTGCCTACATAAATTTTAATATGGAAGTACATTAAATTCGAGTACATTCACAACAATTTCAATGTAGTTGCAATAAATTTCAAGTATAAATGCAGAAAATGTATTTTAACATAAAATTTTTTGCATTTATACTTGAAATTTAATATGACTACATTAAAATTTACATTGAAATTGATGCGAATTTATGGTATAATACTGTGATATATTTTAATAGTGGAAATTATAAAATTTCAAGTCGAAAAAGATGAAAAATGCAGAAATCGAAAAAATCAAATTGTTTATTTCTAAACTTTAAATCATTATAACTTCTTTTCTATGAAAATTTAACATAAAATTCTTTTTGAATCAAGTTTGTAATTCATTTGTGAATATTGTGATATACTTTAATAATAATTTTTCAAAATATTTCATATAAGAAAATACAAAAAACCAATTTTTATAACCACAATTTTTGATGAAAATAAGATCTTTTTAACAGAATAAATTAACACATTTAATTATTATTACATATATCTCAATATACATAGAAATAAATAAATTTTAATAAGCTGTTCCCACAATAACAAATAGTCAAACCAAAGCCATATTTAATTCATCCGTTTTTAAGTTAAAATACGTAATTTTTAATATTAAAATAGCTGTTCTTCTACATTAGCATTTAAAAATTAAGAACTTAAGTTACTTATAATTATAAGAAATTCAAAACAATCAATACAGATAAGGAATTATGTAAATAAATGTTTATATTACAATTATTTAAACATAAACAAACGTAGATTTCTCTTTCTTTATTATACAGGGTGTTCAAAAATGAACTGGCACGACCAGTATACCCGTGTTCAGAATAAAATTCTAAGCACTTTTTCCCTTTTGGCATTTTTCGTAATTGTGGCTAATTATCGAGTTATGATCAATCAAAAACTTCGATAATTAGCCAATCAGCGCTCTAGCTGACGCTGGTAGGCGGGGTTTACTCGAGCAGCATGGGCCGCGCGGGGAGAGTCATGCGGGGATCATCGTCAAATCGAGCGCTGATTGGATAATTATTGTAGATTTTAACTAACAATAACTCCATAATTATCCCAAATTCTGAAAAATGCCAAAAGTGAAAAAGTGCTTAGAATGTTATTCTGAACACGGATATACTGGTCGTGCCAGTTCATTTTTGAACACCGTGTATAAACAATATCAATAAATTTAAATGATATAATCTTTATAAACTATCTATTAACTATTCAATCAATCAATAAAATAATGTTGAAACATAATAAATCATAAGTTAATAAACAAATTGTGCTAATTTCTTTAATATTATAGTTGAAACTTCAAATCTTTTTGTATCAACATTAAATTTTACTTACATTGTTTCTTATATAATTGATTGTTTATAAAACTTACGCGACATATAAATAAATAAAATCTATGTAACAAACTTGAAGTGAGAAAGAAGATCGGAGAGAGAGAATCGGCAAACTTCGGCGCTACCCCCGCCTCGCAGCCACCGCTTGGGCCACGAAGTTACCCTCGCTACACTTTCCAACTCCCACGCTGCCGAATTTTCTCCAATCCGCTTCAGCCAATCAACTCCGACGTTTGACCCGGCGCCCCTAGTGGGGATGTCTGGCCCTTGGGCCTTAAAAGGGACCGCACACACTGGAAAATTCAGTTCACTGGCCATCGCTCTTCAAGTCTACTCGCTCTTCAGGACTACTTCGCCCTCCAGACTACAAGTCGATCAGCTCCAGCTCTCCAGTGGCTCCGGTCTGCCCACCGCTCTTCCAAGGTTCAGCAACTCCACCGCTCTTGTAGGCTCGCCAGGTCGTCAGCAGCATCATCAGCACTTCACGACAGCAACCTCATCTGCCCAATTTCTCTCTCTCTCTCTCTCTCTCTCGACTTCGTCCACTTCAAGTTCCTAGGAACCTTCGTAAAATAAAAGTGAGTTGTATTTTTCAAATTTTGACCTTTCTTTCTATTTTCTTTACTTTTTCCAACGCTTAATTTGTTAAACGAATATATAATCCTTGTCTACGGCCAGTATAGCACCGCTGGGCTGTATTCAAGGATTCGTAGAATTTCCCTTGCCTCCCATCCTCAACTGACCTAGATTATCCGGGTTCACCTTTAGATACGCCGGAAGATCAAAGTCAGATCCCTTGTATCCTCCTTACACGGGGACGCGAATCTCATTTTCCATAAAGAAACGCTCCTTAATTAGCGTTGCTCATTAGCCCTGGCTAAGGCAGACGCTACCCGCAACGGAGAGGGTTGACCTTCCGTCATGCTCTCGCCGCTCTATTAACTTGAACGTCACACTATTAAATACTTACACACTGATATTTAGATATTCAGTATTACTTATTTGATAAAACAACAAAGAAGTAAAATATAAAAAAAGTTTACAAAAAAAAATTAGGGAAAATGTTTATAGTTTATGCTGAAGTACGTGAACGGGGTTTGGTTGGATTATTTTTACTTTCATATTTATGTTGATTTTTGCATCTTTTGTTCTTGTTAACTTCTTAGTACAGACATTTCTACTTCTTGGATACACTTGAAATTTTTAAGATGTTTATATTAAACTATCAAGCGGCAACATCTTTTTATATTGTAAAACTGAATCACATCTAGTTTGCCGCAAAGGCAATATCATCAGCTACTATTATATCTTTTTATTTTGATCGGTATGTTAAAGATAATTTTTTTGTAATAGCCGGATCCCGTGTGTAAGTTTTTCTTTAAGGAGTATTAGAATGCCCCTCATGTAAATCATGAAAAATGGCGAATCACAAGAATGACGAGAATCACGAGAATCACGATTTTTACTAGTTTTTAACCATTTCCGATCAATCCTCTTAGAATTTTAGGAAAATCGACTAAGTCGGCTACGCTTTCACATGATTTATCACCTAGCTTAACACTTGATTAATCACTTGATTCATTCTGTGGTTTTTGGCTGTGATGTAATCCGATTCGCCCCAAAAATTCATTTGAGGCAAAGTTCGTATGTAGCGCAATTACATTATATATTGCCACATAAAGTTTCGCGCTTTTTTTTACGTGTAGTTATTCTCTGGGTAGGCAGTCGAATCGTCAGTGTTCTCTATGGATCTAAGCTTGAAGCTGTATTTTAAGTGAGAACATAGTTATTCAATGGATCCGCACTTAGTCAATGGGGAAAAAATTGAGGGCTCTTCCCGTAGATGATGTTCAGATATCCGGGAACACCCTCAGGAAGAAGGAAACAAAATAATTCTAGGCAAAAAATATAACTCAAAAAAAAATACCTATTGAGGTAAGAACACTGAATGAAGATATTGAAAAAAGACCCTGGAGAAATAGAGTTTTAATTTAATGGAAGATAGTTGTTAAGGGGATGCCTAACTTAATTTCCGCGCTCTACTATACCGACGATTCTCTATGTTCTTTGTTAATCTCCAAGGCAAATTTGATTTTTCAAATAATTTTGAAACGGCTTTCTTAATGGCAGTTCTCTTTGCATTAAAATATTATTTATAATTTGTTGAAAGTGCGTAGACTTCTTTTTTGGCTGATATCAATTCCAATTGAAAAATAAATCAGTATTTTCAGCAATAAGATCAATGGAAAGAAGGCTGATAATCAAAATTTTCGTCATATTAGAAGGAAAATGAGGTTAAAAAGAAAAAAAAAACATTTTTTGAAAAATCCATCAAAAGCGCTGCTTTCTGAATGTTTGGTTTTAAAAGTTGAAGTTAAAAAAATCTTAAAAAAAAACATTACAGTGGTTCAAAACATCGTAAAAAATATAAAAAAGAATTACACAAAAAAAATTTTCATTCGCGCGATGACAGAGAACCACCCAAACATGACATGTTAAACTACGTTCATATTGCACTATATATTTTATTTTATAGATGATAAAAACAAATTATACACAAAATCCTCTTAATAACTTAGATTATTATATTTAAAATAAAATACAGTGAAAACTGACCTTTGTTCACCTTCCCTTTTTTCTTCCTCTTTTCCCCAAATTTTTAGAAAGTATAATAACAAATATCCAATTCTTGGTTGTATTAATTGCAACTCAGCTAAAACTCTAGCCAACAATTTTCTTCGATTATCTTCTTCTTTACACAGTTGAAACTGATTTCGAAACATTACAAATAACGGTGTACTTATACTATCTGTAAGAGCTTCATCATTTAAATTATTGATAGGAAAAATGTCGGCATTAATATGCGCCGACAGTGTATCAGAAAGATATGAAGCTAACATTGGCAAAGTTTCATTTTCTATTTCATCTTCTATAACAATTTGTACGATTCTTTCCATTATTTGACAACGGGTCTCATTGTCAATTTCCAAATGTAAACTCTCAAGAACAGATCGTAATTCCTCAGGTTCCACTGTCACAGAAAATGGAATGGAATTATCTCTTGTAACAAAAGCAGCATGTTTCTTATTATTTTTTACTTCAACGTTTAGTGAAGCAAAATCTTCAATATTTTGATTTTTTGTAATCCTGAAAGTAATATATTTTAAACAAAAGAATAATATAAAATGTGTTCTTTGATATACCTTAAATGATTATCGTCATCATCATCACTAAAAACAGCTTCAGTTTCTTGGCTAAGATGAAGATTTTCATTAACCATGTTACCGATATTTTCAAACATCATGTCCATATTTAAATCTTTATTTATGTCCTCCATTTTACCTAAATCAAATAAATTAAATGTTTCAAAACATCAACACAATATTACAATAATTTTATAACAAATTAAGTTACCCTAAAATATTGAAAATAATATTATTGTCTATACATATAACATTTCTATATAAAATTACATGCATGTTTTTGGAATCGTGAGGGTATATTTCGTAATGCATCTGTAAATCTGCCAATATACTTGACATCTAAGGAGAATGCGGAGTTATTGGAAATAGGCAGAAGTATCTTCTGTTTTTTAAAATAATACTATATCTATTAGGTACCCCCCCCCCCATTTTTTATTTTTTCCCCTCTTTGCTTACCTATGGACCATGAAAATTAGTTTACATTGTTACGGGGTCGTCATCAAGCGTCGCTAGACTCCGATCAGCGTTCGTCTGATCAGTTGAGAAGGGATGATGTAAGAGGTTAGGTTCTCTAGGCAATACGCAAGATTTCTGGTTTTTCTATTTTTTATGTTTATTTTTTTCTGTATATCCCGGGGGCAGATGCTGCGGCAACCTCGGATACTCCCTAGGAGTGCGTAACCCTAGGTACCCGCATATGGTGCACCAGCTGAGGACTTCCCCTATATATCCTAGGCGGTGGGATGTTCTCGTACTCCCCGACGACACCTGCCGCTCGGGGAGTTGCATATTCTGGCCAGGCGGACGTGTTGTCTCGGATAGGATCTGCCATCGAATTGGAGCCGTGAGTGCGGCACAACTGAGGCTCCTGTGGATCGAGCAGAGCGGCGGGTTCGGAGCTCAGCTCTTAAGCTTGCTCTCGCCTCTGCTTCCCGCTGCTGTGCCATCTCCAGCTCTCGTCGGAGCCTATTGGCCTTATTGAGCGCCCTTACCAATTCTGACTCCGCCCTCTTCCTGGCCTCTTCTCTCTTCTTCCGGGCCTCCTCTTCTATTTTCTTGGCCAACCGGTCGGTTTTGGATTTCTCCATGGCTATCAGATCTTCCCTTCGTTTGGCCACTCTCGTAGGCCAGAGCTCTGCCTTTACGCGCGCTTCCTCTCCTCTTTCGAGGAGAGCGTCCAGCGTCATGTAGGCTCTTTCTTGTTTTTCAAGGGCGACCTCGGAGGCTCTTCTCGCCCCCCCCCCCACCCCGTATTTCGGCCACTACTAGAGCCACATGCTCTTCCAACGGCAAAACGTTCCTGGCCGGGGATTCTACGGCAGCTGCCGCAGAATCTGGGGACGACTGCCTCCATTCTGCCGGAGTTTGGACCTCACGGTCCACCAGCTATTTTGGCAGTGCTGGCGCGGGAATCGGCCCCGAACCGGATGGCCTCTTCAGCTCTTCTTCGGGTGCCCTAGCTACCCCGGTGGGGGCTTAGGCAACTGCCTCATCCACCTCTATCTCCTCTATGGATACTTTGGTTTTGGCAAACACTTTCTCTTCGTGCTCGCTCAGCAAGGCATCTCTCTATAGGTGGATTGCCGCCATGAGGTTGGCCAGAACATCCCCAACAGGCAGCATCTCTTTCTGGGCGTAGGCCCAGTTGATGGCCTCTGCCATCAGCTGCTCAGCCTTCTCCAGGTCTACCTCGATCTTCCATTTGGCGTCCATCTAAAATAGAAAATTCCGGGGCGTCTCTTATGATCTAATCTCTTACATGAGCACCCGTCCGTCTCGACGATACTTGGCTGTACCCGCTAGTGGCCTTTTCTGGTTTCTTAGGCCTACCTGGACGCCTTTTCGCTGGTGACGCGAGTGACTGTGATTACTGTCTTCCTCGGTCTCTCGCGCTTCTTCTTTGGTACCGCTGTAACCGGTATCTCTCCCACAGTCGGAACCGCCGCATATTTTCCTCCTCGCAAGGAGACGCATTTGCAACCAGTTCAGCGCCCTGAACCGTCGCATTGCTGTCCGCAATCGCATCCCTTGGAGGTTGTGGAGACCTACCTTTTTCTTCGCCCGATGACTCAGGCTCGTCATGGGAATGGCAGTACTTCAGGTCCTTTGCGTGGACCACTGGATCTACCATTCCTTCACCGTCAGCGGTATCTGGTGAAACGCTAAACTGAGGTCCAACGCCGTAATAAATTTTGCCCCCTTGATTTTCCACAGTATATGGTCCATGTATGGCTTTCCGCATCCGTTGCAGACTAGACACTTTGTCAGGTCTAGCCTTTTGCAATCTTTTGGGGATTTCTGGGATTCTTTGCCTCTCTTCTTGTCAGAACCCTCTGACTTCTTCTTTCCAGCCTGGCTAATTCCATTTTTCTCTCCGTTCTTTGAAGAAGAACACTTACTATTTTATTCAAGATCCCCTGAAGCATTTAACCAATCTTGGCCAGCATGTCTGCCTCTCGATTTGTCTGTTCAGTCGAGATGGCTGCCGCCTTCCGCGCGGCTTGAGTTCATCCCCTGTTGGAAATGGCTTATTCTTTTTATATGCCATCTCCGGCAGTAAGGTTGACTCGGGAGCTGGGGGAGGTCTATATGTCCTCTCCTCTTCTTCTGTCAGCTCCACTTCAACTGCCAGGTCTAGTAGAACTTCTATGGAGGAACAATCTGATCTTTTCACTTACCTCTACAGTCTCGGCAGTATGTTTCGGTACAGCAAGTTTATCTGTGCCGAAACAGACGGGATTGGAATTTGCTTCCGCATGATTTCAATGAGGCAGGGTATAAATAAATAAAATTTTCGCCGCTTGGCTTGTTACAAAAACTCCTATATTAAAAAAAAAAAAAGAAAAATGCAATAGTATTGTACCCACTCAGCGTACTCCTTTGTAACGGCGCGGGCCGTTGAGTCCCGCCAGTTAACGTCGAGGAGACCTCGCAAAAGGAAAAACAAGCGTTGGGTCAACGCCCAAATTTCGGCCACGATTGCGCGACCAGAGCGCTCTCGACGATAGATAAAAGCGCGAACCCCCGACGAACGCGCTCTCTTGCTTGGCCGGGATCGACAACACCACACCACCCCTCACCGGAGACGTGCCGACCACCAGGCCCGTGCGGACGATACCGCCAGCACACCATACCAAAGGGGATGGAGTAAATCTACGGAGAAGATCTCCAGGTCCCGGTCGGCAGAGCCGCCGCCCGAGCGACATAAACGCAGATAAGTGCAGAAGCGTTTCCTTCGTAAAATCAGTAGCTGGCCTTGCGAAAGCCAATCTTCACGAAAGAAAGAAAAAGAGCGCGAAGCGCGGCCGGAAGAATTTGATTTTAAAGAATAAGCCTACGTCATTTTAATATTACTTCAATAATTGTGCGTGAAAGCATTATCAAAATTCTGTGTGTTGAAATAAATAATTTATTAAAGATATAAACGTGTGTATAAATAAATAAGAAATAATTACATTGGCGCTCAACTAACAGGCAGAACTTATTATATTTAAAAAAAAAAAAATAAATAAATAAATAAACAAAAAATTACATTGGCAAATTGAATGCCGGGAACACCAGCTAAGCAAACTCTGACGCGATCGGGTAGGGTAAGCAATAAACGGGAAATTAATTCACCATTGTCTATAAAACCAGTGGCCCAGAAAATAAGGAAGACTAAGATGAACCTACCAAAAGAAACGACGTTACAATCGGAGCAGCAGCGGCAGTTACAGGAGGAGGAATTCGTCCGAGGCAATAATGAGTTGCAGCAAATTCAAGCCCAAATTCAAGCCGAAAAACAGGAGTTGGAAAGGCTGAGACAGAACCGTCAAGGCGTGGAACAAACCATGCAAGAGAACCAACAACTGCGAGCACAAATAAACCAACGCAATGCCGAAATTCTGCGGGAGGAGCAGGCACGACAGGCAAAGGCGAACCAACATCAGCAACCACCGCAAATCCGAGATTGGGCCGAAAATTTCTTAAACATAGTGAGTAATGCGAACACAATTCAAATAGATGTAAAAACACCGGATTTTACGGCCGAAAATTTAAATAATCCATTAGAATTTTTAGAAAATTATGAGAGATATTGCGCAATAAAAAATGTAACGGATCAAAGAAAAATAAGTTTATTAAATATCGTTTTACATCCCTTTCTGTGGGTTGTGCGACCTTGACGATGGTGAAAGGGCTTGAGTCTCGTCAGGCCGTTTGGGCCACTTACCCTTGCACCGTCTGACAGGAGTGTGACGGGGACGGAATCCCCGTAAAAAGGGCTCTTCATGTGTTTGATTGAATCCCCGTAAAAAGGGCTCTTCGGTGCATGAGAAGGAATCCCCGTAAAAAGGGCTCTTCCCTGGATGTGGAGTCTGCATGAGGAGAGATTGTAGGGAGGGGCCAGAAGGCACCAGTGGCCCTCAAGGCGTCTCCCCGGGACAAGGGGTGCTCGTACCTGCCTCTGAGGCGGGGGAGCAGGTGGCTGAGGCTGACGGGACGACCAAGGAACAACCCTCGTGGCGGTCGGGTGGGACCCCACGATACACACATACACACATTCACACTTACACTGCGGGGAGTTCTCGGTGGCGCGGGTTTGGGCGCTGCTGGCCTGGAGGGGGTAGCATCTTGGCGCAGTTGCTGAGGGTACAGGGGATAAACTAGGATGACACGGCTAGGCCGCCGGATAGGACAGGAGCCCGGGTTACGGTGTAGCCGATCGGACCGGCTGCTCCATCATCCGGCGAAAAATCCCCTTCGTCCTAGTAGTGCCGGATGGCGACCGGGTAGGGCCCTGCTGGGACGGGGGGGGGGGGGCTCCTCCGAGGTCACAGCACTGTTGCGGGATGGGGCTGCCGAAGGGCGTTTCGGTAGTGTCCCGAGCTTGCGTTTCACCGGGGCTCAGTGGCCGTCACACGATTCTCACATACACTTTACACTCCACCCAACCCATTCCCAAAACCATGGATAACAAAATTAAGGAAAGCGAGTTAACCGTGACATCTCGCGACGAGCTTCCTAGCTCAACGGAACTCCCCACTGGGACAGGGTCCATCGGGCCCGGGACTAGTGCAGGAGGAGAAGGTACGCAGATGGAGGTCTGTGCACCGATTGAGGTGGGCTTCCGCTGTCCTTTGGGCAGTGGGACTCCGCTGACCTCGGGGGCGCCGACCGACTCTGCGTTTAACAGGAAAAAGAAGATCACAGGGGCCGAAAGGAAGAGACGGGAAAGGCTGCGAGAGCGGGCAGGCCAAGGCGCACCGGCAACGGGAGCGACGAAGCCTGCAGGTGCCGCTCTTCCAAGGACCCCTGTGGACTCACTTAAAAGGAGTCGGGAGGAGAGGTCATCCGGTGACTCTACCCCCCCGGCAGGTTAAAAAGATGCATGAGGGCCCAGCTCCAACGTACAGCCAGGCGACGGCCAGCGACCTTAAGGTGGCGGTTGTCCCTGAGCTGTATCCCGAGGTGCGCCTGACTGAAGCTCAGGGGGTGCTGGTCGTCCAGTCGGTGGAGAAAGCCATCGACGGCAGAGTGGACGGCCACACCCCTCATTTTAAGGACAATTGGCTGCTGCGGGGGGCGCAGATCTTTCACTGCACCACCGCAGCAGACAAGGAGTGGTTAGAGCGCTATGCTCCGACGTGGGCTCCATGGGAGGGGGGGAAGCTCCGGGTTGTGGAGCAGAGCTCCCTCCAGAAGATGGAGAGAGTTACGGTGTACGTAAGAGGTCAGCATGCCGTGGAGGTGGTCATGGATCGCCTGGGCCTGCAGAATGAAACACTGCGGGTCCGGGAATGGAGAGTGGCCGCCTCCTGGCATGCCAAGGATGAGGCGAAAGGCACTGTGGAGACAGCGGTGCGCTTACTCATGGAGGAGTCGGAGGCTGAGGCGCTTAAAGCGCTGGGCTTCCGGCCCTTCTGTGGGGCAGGTAGGGTGCACGCTGTGCTCCACAGGGGTAAAGGCGCAGACGAGGAGGGGAAGGCGGGTCCCCCCGCCCAGAAGCCGGCTGACGGAGGAGCCGGACCTAGTAGTTAGTTGTTTATTAAAAAAAAAAAAAAAAAAAAAAAAAAGTGGGAAGGAAGGAACCATGGTTCAGGCAGACAAGGCAGGAGCCATAATTCCTTTCGTGCAAATCAACTTGCATCACTGCAAAAGCGCTACGGCTGTGCTGGCTAAGTGCATGGCAGAGATGCAGACAGGCATCGCCTTGATTCAAGAACCTTGGATCAATGCGAGTGGTAGGGTGGCAGGATTAGGGGGTTGTGGACGGCTCTTCCGGGCGGCCGGGGAAGGGCGGGTACGTACCTGCATTCTCCTAAAAGGCGTGCAGGGGGAGATCTGGCCCCTTCACTGCCACAGCGATCTCACCACAATAATAGTGAAGAGAAGGACGGAGGAAGGAGCTGAGGAGGAGATTATCTTGGCCTCGGCATACTTCCCCAGTGACTCAGCGCACTCGCCACCCCCAGAGGAGGTGAGGGCACTGGTTGAGGACTGCCGCAGTAGAGGCAGAGAGGTTATAGTAGGATGTGATGCTAATGCGCATCACCTCGTCTGGGGCAGTTCAAACTGCAACGACCGAGGCGAGAGGCTCCTGGAGTACCTCTGCACGACGGAGCTTGATATCCTCAATAGAGGCAGGGTTCCGACGTTCAGAGACAGAAGGAGGGAGGAGGTCATTGATATTACACTGGCAACAAGGGGTATCTTCTCGAAGGTACGGGGGTGGAGAGTATCGGATGAGGTCTCCATGTCCGACCACGAGCAGATCCGCTTTGAGCTGGGCGATCTGACCAAGGATGATCAGGCGAGAAGGAATCCCAGAAAAACAAACTGGGACTTGTACTGCAGTCGTCTAAGGGAGAGACTCCCGGACAAAGCAGGCAGGCTGGAGAATATGGAGGAGATTGAAAAGTACTGTGGCAGTATACAAGCAGCCATAGTAGGTGCATTTGAGGATAGCTGTAGACCAACGAAGCGCAGACAGGGCAAAACGACACCCTGGTGGAACCCTAGATTGGGTGCCCTGCGCAAAGAGGTCGGCGAGCTGTTTAACAGATGGAAAAAGAAGAGAGGATCTAGGGAGCTACAGGCTTACAGTAACTGCAGACGAGAGTATAAAAAGGCTCTCGAGGCGGCCAAAAAGGAGGGTTGGAAGCGCTACTGTGAGGAACTCAACAGTATTCCGGAAACGGCTAGGCTGAATAGGATCTTGGCCAGGCCGACCGGAAGCGCTCAGCACCAGATCAGGAAATCCTCAGGGGAGTGGGCATCTGACAATGGAGAGGCTCTCGAGTGTCTTCTGATGGCTCACTTCCCGGGACTAAACTCTACGGATCCGCCGGAGCAACCACCAGAGGAGTTCCTCGAACAAGATTGGGATCTGGCGGATAAGGTCATAACTAAGGATAGGATTAGATGGGCCATTGACTCATTCGAACCCTACAAAGCAGCGGGAGCAGACGGTATTTTTCCGGCCCTACTACAAAAGGGCGTGGACTTGCTGTTGGAACCGCTGGGTACAGCCTACAAGGCTTGTCTGGCGCTTGGTCATGTACCGAACGAATGGAAGAAGGCCAAGGTTATTTTTATACCTAAGCCCGGAAAACAGGCTCATGAGAACGTAAAGGACTTCAGACCGATTAGCCTTACGTCTTTCATGCTCAAAACACTGGAAAGACTGATGGATCGGGAAATCAAGGAGGGGGCCCTGATGACTCGTCCTCTGCACGCTACGCAACACGCGTACAGAGAGGGCAGGTCAGTGGACTCCGCACTTGACGAGGCTACCACCAGAATTAAAAAAGGGATGAAAAAGAAAGGTATGGTATTAGCTGCTTTCCTGGACGTGGAGGGGGCTTTCAACTTCACGACAAGTAGCAGCATATGCCGAGGTGCAGAGAGACATGGTATTCCCAAGTCCCTGATTAGATGGCTACATAACTCACTAGTTGGAAGAGTAGTCCAGGCACAGTGGGGATCTGAGACGAGGGAGGGCCGGGTGTGGAGGGGCTGTCCGGAAGGAGGAGTCCTCTCGCCCACCGAATGGTCCCTCGTCGTGAATGAACTGCTGGTTAGGTTAAATGAGGCAGGCATATACGCGCAGGCGTATGCGGATGACGTCCTGATCCTGATTACTGGGCAGGACGAGTACACAATAGCAGGCCTAATGAACTTTGCGTTAGGCATCGTGGAGGTTTGGTGCAAGGAGGTTGAACTGTCTGTAAATCCTGAGAAGACAGTACTGGTCAACTTCACCACCAGATATAAGGTCCCTTAAGCTATTCCCATTGGGTCCCATTAAGCTATTCGGGAAAACACTCACTTTGTCCCATGAGGCAAAGTACCTGGGAGTGATTTTCGACTCGAAGCTGAACTGGAGCAAACACTTGGAAAGCAAGAAAGCTAGCTTTACGGCTGCTTTCTGGGCTTGCAGGAGAGCTTTTGGAGCTACCTGGGGATTAAAACCCAAGATGATCCTATGGCTCTACACGGCGGTCCTCAGACCAAGGCTCTTGCATGGGGCCATTGCTTGGTGGCCTCGTTGCAAATTAAAAACAGGTAACTTGCTCCTAGATAGATTGCTATCTAGGAGCAAGTTACCTTTAAATCTATCAGTTTTTTCATATTTAATTCTATAACGCTATACGCAAAAAAATGATTATTAAAACCTATCACTTCATATTGTATATATTCAATATGAAGTGATAGGTTTTTGAATTGAATATATTCAATATGAAGTGATAGGTTTTAATAATCATTTTTTTGCGTATAGCGTTATAGAATTAAATATGAAAAAACTGATAGATTACGATTTACTACCAACAATAACGCCAGGTCTAATTTTTAAGATAGATAATACAGAGTTTATTGTAACTCGGCATGTTATATAAAAATGTCTGTAAATATATTGTAGAAATTAAAACTTAATCTTAAAATATAATAACTATAATATTTTAAATAAAAAGTCAATGTTTATTACATGCGTTTTTAAATGTATATTTTTCCTTATATTCTTTAAAAGTCATTCCCACTTATATACTAAGAAAAATATCCCGTGATAATTTTTTTAACAATTAAAAACTACGGTGGGTAAAAGAATGAATTTAGGTTTCTTAATTGTTAAGAAATCATATACTTATATTCATTAAATAGTTGCTATGAAATAAAGAAAACTATTGTACAGTGTCGCGCGATGACTGGGGCGATGTGCGTGAGCCGGTCGATGCCGCTTGCATCATAATAAACGGTGCCAGCACGGCAAAACGCCGTGCAAATATCACCGAAAATTCCTGTGCTCGCAGCATCGAGTATAGACGTGCGCGCACGGATAAAGTCGAGTAGCGCACGCCACCATGCGGTGCTAGTTGCACATTTCGCCGCCAGACGAACAGCACCGTCTCTGACGGGGAACACTTCTTTCCGTGTAGGGAGATTGTTCTCTCACTAGAACCCCACGCCACGGTCTTCCAGGCGGAAGTCATAGCCATAAAAAGTTGCGTGACAGCCATGCTTGAGGAGGAGTGGACAAATCGGAAGGTTGTCATACACTCCGACAGCAGGGATGCCATTGCGGCTCTTAGCAAGGTGACGATCACCTCTTATGAGGTGCTTGCGTGCAGGACATCACTCGATGACTTAGCGAGGAGGTGTGACATTAAGTTAAAATGGGTAGCTGGCCATGCTGGCATTCGAGGTAACGAGAAGGCCGATAGGCTGGCAAAAAGAGGTGCGGCGGGGATCAGAGCAGAGGCCGTCGAGACGGCTATACCAAGCTGTGAGATTGATAGCAGAATTCAGGCTTGGATTAGTAAGGAACAGACAAGGAAATGGGATAGGTACGGGGAATGCAGGCACACAAAAGCGTTTATAGCGGAATCTGCCCCGATAAGATGGGTGAGAGAGATGATCACTCTCCCCAGAAAGGTTATTAGGAAGGTAGTGGAGTGGCTGACGGGACACTGCGACCTGGCACACTTCAAAAATAGGATAGGATTAGGTGCTGAGAATACCTGCAGACTCTGTGGTGTGAGTGAGGAAACCCCCCTACACCTCTTGTGTCTATGCCCCAGGCTGATGGGCGGTAGGCGCGGGGTGTATGGGGAGTGGCTTCTCGAACCGGAGCGTGTCTGCTCTATGGGGCTCAGCAGGTTTTTTAGACTGGTCGAATATATAGGGAGGTCGATAGGGAATGAATGATGAGGAGACCGAGCGCAAAGGGCCAATAGGCCTAGGTGCATCACCCACATGTCCCCGCGAGGGGCCGTGGGTGCGTTTCCGCTCTGACATCGACTATCGACTATCGACTTCACTTTCGAATCGTCTATTTTTTGTTCCGTCTCGAGAGAGAGAGAGAAGGGTCGATACTTATCGCGGGTTACACGCGCTGATGTTCGCCTCGTGGCCTTCCTCTCGAAGTCCTGCAGCAGGTCGGCTCGTGTGTCTCGAGGCGGGCGTGTGACGGGCGCCTGCTCCCGGTTCCAGACCTGGCCGCTGACGGCAGCTGGTGGCAGCTTCGGACTCGTCTGCGGGGCGAGGTGGGTGCCTTGGTGAAGGTAGGCGGCTGCGGGTATCGTGATTGCGATGGCCTCGTAGTCGCCGGTTCGTCTCGGAGTTTTTCTCGTAATCGTTGTCGCTAGGACGGTTATCGGGCGGAGAGAGAGATGCGTGTTCATTATGAAGGGCCGCTGAGTTTCCCCCACTCCCTGTCCGCGGGGGGTCCCCGCGCCCTCGGTTGACTAGCCGCGGCGTCGCGTCGCGCTTCTCTATCGCGTCTAACCTAACTTGATTCCACGTTACAAATTCATTAATGTTTTGGCAAAAATTCCGTCATTAATGCGCCATTTTGAAAACACCGAGATAAAAATATCGATTTCGGACCCGCATATTATGAAAGCTTAGACATTTATGCCACAGTTATTGAGGTTCCAAGTGGTTTCCAAAGCAAGAACCATTCAAAAAACTTGATTTTATAAAAAAAAAATTTGAAAAAACCTTGTTTTTTTTTTATTTAAACCATATTTACGCATAATAAACAAGTTTTTATCGCATTTTTAGGCCTACCATTGGAAAGGGGAGATCTTGGGCTTCAAAATAGTTTATCTCTCGATTTTTTGTACGTTAAATTACACGAGTTATGGTAGCCGAAAGAGCGGTGTACCATTAGGGGCGTTTTGGGCCTTAACGGGTTAATCTGCTTTCATAAGATTTATAGATATATTTATACAGATACTTTACAGATTTAATACTTGTAACTACTTCAACGTTTATATGACAATTGAATTTCTGTAATAAAGTTAGACAACATGGTACCACCCATCTATTGTAAAAAATATTAATTAAAGTAATTAATTAAAATAAATTATTTTGAATTAATTAAAACAAATTTCTGAAATATTATTACATAAAAATACAAAAATGAATTATCTCAAATTTTTTATATGAAAAGCACGTGCACATTGTTCATAAAATAGAGGTTAATTACACATATTAAAGATTAAAGATAATTAAAGTTTACATTGATTGATATTGATATGTACAATGAATTACAAATTCACTATGTAATGCAACTTATGAAACTTGAAATATAAAAATATATATAAGGAATAAGGAATAAAGATTCTAATCGAGATCAAGAAACACGGAATACATGTAGTTATAAAATACCAACCAATCACCCTTCACGTATCTGACCACCATTTTGGCGACCAATCTGAATCACTTATTAAAGGCTTCACAACAAATGCTTCACAACAAAGGCCATCACTTTTTTAAGAGAAGATAAGAATAATCTTCAACAGTCAAATTTAAATAAAACGATTCCGGTTAATGAGCTGCGCGTGAATAATAGGAGGGGAAAGAGTCGAGGTCAGCGAAATTTTGGGAATTATGACAACAATTCTGCGAAGGGGATAAACATGAGTCTAGCCTCGGCTCAAGGTGAGAATCGTTACGGCGACGCGAGCGAGTTCGCGCGGATCGAGAGCGTTGACACCAGGTACCCACCTCCCTCTCAAAACAATAGTAATACCCAACAGCATTATAATCTGCGCGGTGATAACGGGAATAATTTAAACTAAAAGATGACCTCCGGAAAGAAGGTCCTGCCGGATGTCAAGAAAAATACGATTTTATCGAATTACTTGATAATAACGTAATAAATGAAGAGGACCCAAATAAAAACAAAATTAGCAAAATAGCGTTATCTCCGCAAATAAAAGTTCGGTTGAGTGATGTCAATGCTTGGGCAATGATTGACACGGGTAGTCAAATTACGGCGATTGCCGAAAACTTTTATAATGATTTAAAAAGGCAAAAAAGTTTTTTTAGAATTTCTCGTATCTAATGTAAGCGTGTCTATCACAATAGGAAAGAAAACAACTACAATTAAGAAAATCGTAAAGAAAGTAGATGGGAAAGTGAGAGTCTGCCTTGACGCGCGTTTTTTAAATATATATGTTGAGGATGATCATGAATCGCCTCCAATTATTGCTGATATCATGCAAAAATTTTTTAAATGTCAGTACTTCTCAAAAATAGATTTAACTCATGGTTACTGGCAAATTCCTTTGCATAAAGGATCGCGGCCGCTTATGGCGTTTCTTTATAACGGTAAGATGTATCAATTTACGCGAGTTCCATTCGGCCTAAAAACAGCTGGAAGCGCTTTCATCCAAGCTCTGTCTTATGCACTACGAGACACCGAAAATGAAAGTAAAATTGAATTTGATGACGAAGCGATATCGATGATATCGCCGTCGGAACCCGTTCTTTTAAACAACAAATACAAATTTTAAATGCGATATTCTTTAAACTGGAAAAATATAACTTTACAATTAGACTAGATAAAGCGGTATTTTTTCAGCGAAACGTAATGTTTTTGGGATTTGTATTGTTGTCGCAAGGAATTAGCCCGGATCCGGATCGGATGAAAATCATTAGAGACTTCGAATCACCAAATAATCAGAAACAATTGCAGAAAATTCTCGGTTTTTGTAATTACTATCGACGATTTGTAATTAAACATAATAATTATATAGAAACATTTCAAGATTTATTAAAGAAGGACTCGAAATGGGACTGGACAGTGCGGCATGGAAAAGCGTTTCGCGATATGAAGGAGGGTTTTATTAACACGGTTTGTTTAAGTCATATACACCCGCATTGTACGCTAAAATTACAGACCGATGCAAGTACCCGTGGAATAGGAGGAGTACGTTATCAGACGGACGCGCAAGGCGATCGCTGCATAATTTCGTTGGCTAGTAGATGACTTACATCTGCCAAGTTTAATTACATGACTACCGAAATTGAAATGTTAGCTATCGTTTATTGCGTTACTAAGTTTCGTCATTATTTAATCGGGACCGTTTTTAAAATAATAACAGACCATAAGGGCCTTACTTTTTTAAATTCCACAATTTTTCATAATCCCCGATTGATTAGATGGAATTTATTACTTCAACAATATACGTATAAAATTAGTTATTGCAAAGGCATTGAAAATATTATCGCTGATTTTCTGAGCCGAAATCCGGAGGGTAAATTTATTGAAGACGAACAAGATAAATTAATGATCGCGGTGTTAAAGGATTTTGGTGTGGTAGACGAAAAAAGCGAAGATAACGATGCGTTAATAATTTTAAGCATAAATACAGAAGATAAAAATTTAAAGAAAATCATGAAACATGTAAATACTAAACAAATAAACGACAAATTTTGCAAATCGATCATAGATAAATTATATAAAAATGATGAAACCATAAGAGAATTTTTTCATATACACGCTGACATCTTATTCCATAAAAGGGATAATCAAAACAAATGGCAAATTATTATTCCAGATGAAATAAAAATAAAACTGATAGAAAATACACACAACAAATTAGGCTATTCCGGAGTATACAAAACAGCAATGTACATGAAAAAGTTCTACTTCTGGAAAGAAATGAGTAAAAACATAAAGAAATTTATAAAAACGTGTGATATTTGCCAGCGGGTGAAGTATTTATCGAGCACGATGGAAGGATCATATCAAATGGTCCAGGCAAATAGGCCCTCAGACTTAGTCACAGTAGATTTCTATGGTCCCCTTCCCCGTGCTCGAGAAGGAGTGGAGTACGTGTTTGTAGTATTAGATGTATTCTCAAAACTAGTTAGACTTGATCCAATGAAAAAAGCGACAACGCAGGCTTCGACAAAAAAGATTTTAGAACTATATGTACAGGAGTGTGGGAAACCCAAAAGAATTTTAAGCGATATAGGGACACAATTCACAACCCCAAAATGGAAAAATACTTTAGAAAAAGAAGGAATAATCGTGATTTACAGCTCGATACGTCATCCCCAGTCAAACCCGAGCGAACGCGTGATGCGAGAATTAGGAAGATTGTTTAGGACTTATTGCGAAACAAAGCACACGACTTGGGCCGATCATATTAAAAAGATTGAAAATTTATTAAATCTAACGACCCATTTCAGTACCGCATGCACACCGATAGAGTTGCATTTTGGGACACCGATAAAAGACTACATTAATCAAATAGTTCAATTTCCAGAACCAGTCAAAATTGATCGGGAATACCTAATAAGTTTTGCAAAAGAAAATATTGAAAGAAATTTTTTAGCACGATCCAGACAGCAGAAACCATCGAAAATAAAACTTGACGTAGGCGATATGGTATTACTGCGTGTTAGACACCTGTCGAACGCGTATGATAAAGACACCCGAAAGATCTTCCACCTATTCGAAGGTCTGTATAAGATCGTTAAGCGAATCGGCGAAAACGCATTTGTCCTTTCGGATCCTAAGGATAATGATGTAATAAAAGGGACGTACAACCGTGCGAATTTGCGAAAATATTATTTTATTTAAGTATAAGCATGTATTTTGTAGGCGAAACGATAGATTTAAGGAAATTAATGTAATGTAGCGAATGTTCTAATAATAATTATATGTCAATGTTGTATGATATATGTGCAGAATGAATTATGTTGTAATGCGAAGAAAGAGAATGATGTTGGACGTGTGACGCTCGGGTAAGGCGACTTATTAAGTGCGCGACGAGTAGTTGACGGAGTCAACAAAACATGACTATGGGCCTGTAGGGCAAGAGACTAAAATAATAACTAAATAGTCGTTAGGACAAGAATTAGCAAAAATTAAATTAAATTGATAAATCACATTATCTATTTTATTGTATTTGTATGAAATTTAATGAATCTTTATGTGCATTGAAATGACTTAATTGACGCCGGCTTATTGACGCGATCGTGCCGTGGTATCTTTTAAAATATTAATGTTCAAAGACCTTTTTCTGTCTTTTGTATGAGTTGATCTTTCGCTGTGGTTAGCGTCGGTTGATAATTTGCGAAGGAAAAGGAGGAGTAATGTAACGGCGCGGGCCGTTGAGTCCCGCCAGTTAACGTCGGGGATAAAAGGGCGAGCCCCCGACGAGCGCGCTCTCTTGCTCGGCCGGGATCGACAACACCACACCACCCCTCACCGGAGACGTGCCTAACTCCAGGCCCGTGCGGACGATACCGCCAGCACACCATACCAAAGGGGATGGAGTAAATCTACGAAGAGGATCTCCAGGTCCCGGTCGGCAGAGCCGCCGCCCGAGCGACATAAACGCAGATAAGTGCAGAAGCATTTCCTTCGTAAAATCAGTAGCTGGTCTTGCGAAAGCCAATCTTCACGAAAGAAAGAAAAAGAGCGCGAAGCGCGGCCGGAAGAATTTGATTTTAAAGAATAAGCCTACGTCATTTTAATATTACTTCAATAATTGTGCGTGAAAGCATTATTAAAATTCTGTGTGTTGAAATAAATAATTTATTAAAGATATAAACGTGTGTATAAATAAATAAGAAATCATTACGCCTTCTTGCTCAGATTAATTTAAATAAAAATGCCATAAATAAACACAAAGAATTCCGAAGTACTTCTCGTGCTTGGTCATACGTGCAAACTTCACACCGAAACGCAACAAACATACACAGTTAATCGCGCATTGGTGCTCGAGCTCTTCACTCGTCTAAGCTACCAAGTAAAGAGCGGTTTGTTTTTCCTCGGACTCGGCATGCGCTCGCAACAGCTTTTCGCAAGCTGACCAGCTGACGAGTACACAAAAAAAAAATTTTCCCGACCCACTCTTCCCTACACACACATAAAGGCGCCAATTGTAACGGGGTCACCCCTGGTCTGCACCTACGTCCTTCGGTTCGGCTGTGTGCAGCAGTGTGCTGCACACGTGCGATGCCGTCTTCTACAAGCCCCGGGAGATTCGAACTCCCGGCTATCTTGGGCTCAGCTGAACTCGAGCGCGTGCTGAAAAGGATCGCGAAAATCACCCGCCCAGGTTAGCTCCCGGTCGCGGTTCACGGGAAGATCGGACGTAAACGGAAAAACAACTACGCGTTGGAATCAATATAAAGGGATTTATTTCACACGATGACTAGCATACACGAAGTAAACAAAACTAAAGTTCGCACAGGCCGAGTGTTGATGCGTTCGCGCGCGCTGCTCAGGCTGGAACCCTCGCACACACATACATGCACACAATTTCGCACGCTCGTCGTTTGCACCTCAGAAGAGATTCCTGCACACGTCTGTCCACGACTCGCGCACTTCTCTTACCTGGAGAATCCCTTGCGTCGGCCGACGTCACGCACTCTCTCTCTCACTCGTCCGCACTCTGGATCTCGGTTGTCCCTTCTCTCCTCTCTCTCGTCATCACCGAAGCTGTCGATACCGCAGTCTCGCATCTCTCCTTTGTTGATGCTGCTGTCGCTGCTGGCTGCTGCTGCTTTGCAGCACCTGCTGCTAAGCGACGGAAGGCGTCTAGGAAAAAACCACCGAAAAACCGCCAGAAAAAAGCACTCGAGCAGTCGTGACACGTGCACCTCGTGCTTGCGATACCGGGAACATGGCGGCTGTCCCGCCGGCCCACGCGGAGCGCCGTCCGTTCTCCCTCATTTTCTTTCGCGCGCCATTTACTTACGCGCTCGTCTCTCTCTCACTCACGCTAGCATCTTCGCTACGCGAGCACCTGATGAGCCGTAACAACATCTTTGCTTTAGGGATACAATTAAATCTGTTTACTTTTTGAGTGGATGAGCGGAAGCTCATTTTTTAATTTTCCCTTTTTTTCCATAGTCAATGCAAAAATTAGTCTACCCTTTTTTTTTACCGATATAATTGAATATATTTATTTTTTCAGTCAATTTCCAGAAAATAATTTTTTCATTTTCTCCTTGTTTTTTACCTATACAGAATGCGAAAATTAGTTTAACTCTCTGTTTTAGCGATATATACCAGTCGCCAAGCTAATATTGAGTGGTTGTTTAGGGTTTCACGAATAATTGCCACACTGTTATATTTGTGCAAAGATGGTGTTTATTAAAAACTTGCTGCTGACTGTAAGTGTGTGGTGAGCTGCGTGTTTCGTGAAGTAAACTTAGGTTGAGATGCTTGTGCTCTTGGTGACGGTCGAGCGAAGTCTGGTCTGCGAATTTTAGATGATGAGGAATTCTCCTTTAGAAGGAGTAGAGTGGGGGTGTGAGAACTGCATTTCGATTGGAAGGGATGGAAACCAAACAAAATGCCAAGATCCCATGGTGGAAAAACTGATCGATGCATGTTCGGGAGCGTAAGTGCGGGAAATACCAAGCGTCATAAGGTAGGAGTATGGTCGTTGATGCGGAGGCGGTCGGGTATCATAAAAAAGGACTCGGCATTGAAATTATTTGTTCTCGTCCGATCTTGTGCAGTGTTTCAATATTGAATGATATATAAAAACAATAAGTAAAATAAATGTACATTTTTTGTTTGCGACGCAACACTATTTATCTTTTGAATCAATTTCTCATTTTTGCATGGAGCGCCCCGCCTATGTCGGGTGTCGCTCATATTTTTGCGCTTTCGCGACGCGAGTCTTTAGACCGGTCCATAATAGATTACAGTATTTTTGTATATACAATATTTGTTGCATACATGTCATAGCCGTTAGCTGTCCTTTTTCCTATTTTGGCAGGTACACAAAGTTTTTACATTAATTTTGACAATTACTCTTGTTAAAGCTATATACATTTGATCATAGTAAAACGTTGGTTGGTAAATAAATCCTACTTATTTAAAAAATTCTTGTGATTTATTTATTGTTACATGGTATGAGCAAGTCTTGTTGAAAACTGCCTTCTGTTCATTCGAAACGGAATTTCTTTTGGAGATGGTGACAAATTTATTTGTAGTAATATTGCAGGTGATTTTCTTTGATTACCAGTTATAATTTGTGCTAATATTGCTTGTTCTTTTAATTCTTCTATTATTAACCTCATACCATTGCATAAACCATTATTTAAATTTAAAATTTTTAGCATCATGATAATTGCTAAAAAAAATTAATTTATGTTGAAGTAATCCATTAAAAGTTAACAAATTTAAAAATTCTGTTGGAATTACATTTGTTAAATTTTCATTATTTTTTTTCTGCTATGTCAATGAATACTATTCCGTAGATGGTACCGACTAAGAATACGATTAAGAAATTCATTCATATTTAAGAGCTAAAATTACCCTTTCATAAAAATCGAGGAGGGACTGAGTAGGGGCCTCAATTTTGGTCTTATAACTATATAATATAGGAAGTGTGACGCGAGGTACTATCGGGTACCTGCGCGCCGTCGCGAGCCTTCGCGGCGCGAGGAGGAGTTAGGCCGTGGCGCGCGGGAGCGGCGGCCATCTTGGAATCTCGGGAGATTCTCTCTAGCCGTCGACGACGACGGACGCGTGTGCGAGCGGACGACCCGAGGAAGGAGAGGAAGCGAGCGTCGAGTGCTTTCGTGCGAACGCGGTAGCAGCTTAGGACGAGCCAAAGCTGCGAACCTTGTAAGTACCGCCCGACTAATCTTGTGAGTGCGGGCGCGTACCGGCGAGGAGTCAAGGAGCGCCTTGACTCCCTGGCGTCGAACATTGTCCGGTGAACGTAGGGGGCCGTCCCCAGTTCACTACTTCTCTCTCTCTCTCTCTAGTTCGCGGTCGCGGACTCTCGTGGAAGAGTCGCTGCGCGGTGCGATACCGATACCTCGAGCACGAGCTCGAGGTCGGGTTCGTGAGTCGTCGCGCGGAACGGGTAAGCGACCCGTTCCTTCGCGTGTGCGTGTACGTGTGTGTACACGCAGGGCAGGCAGGCGGCCTGCTCTTGAGCGCAGTGTTTGTTTACGCGGAGCAAGGTCGCGCTCTGCGTAAACATCACCGATCGCGAATCGCGCGATCGGCCGGCGAACTCTCGGCGCGACCGAGAGTTTGTAAGAGCGCGCGCGCTTGCGTTCGCGCGCGGCTCCACTCGGCAACACTCGGGCGTGTTCGGAGCAGTCGGCTCGCACGCCCGACGGCTACTAACCTTTCGGGGCGCGATCATTGTAATTTCTCTTACGGAGGCAATAAAGGCCTCCGACTTGCCATTTTACTTGATCGCGTTATTCTTCCGAGTAGTCCGCGGGGCTACTCGGCAAACCCTCCTCGTCCTTAATCTCCCGGATACCGCCACTCTATCGCAGAGCTGAGCGGCCGGCTTCAGCTGTCATCTAGGAGGACGACAGCCACGCGAACGCGAGGAGCGCGTTCGTGCGACAGCACGCGAGTACGGGAAGTGAGAGTACAGGCGTACTCTCACGTTGTATACGGGCCGCGGCGACGTGTATTCGCCGTCGGGTGCTCGCGCGCACCCCGAGGTAAGGACCTCGAGGGGCACTCGTACGTGCCCCATTGCACCCATCTCGCGGAGACAGGTCTTCTCCGCGAGGTGAAACGGTCAAAGGCAACCCCGTTACAACTGGCGCCCAACTTCACGTGCATTCGGAGGTTAGGAGTACACCGCAGCGATCGACGAATTTTTATTTCCGAAGGATTTTGAATTTGCAGATCGGATTACCGACCGAGACGGTAATTTAGAAGCAGGAAAAGCTTCGCGAATCGGCCGCTAGGTGGCGGCGGACTTTTTCACAGGGAGTGAAAAAGCCGCGAAATTAAATTCTAGGGTTCGCGTGCGTTCGTAAAGAGGAAATTGAGGGAGGAAAAATCAGGGGATTTTTCCGTTAGTAGATTTAGGTGGAGAGAGAGAATCTCGCGTGGCGGCGAACGTTCCTTCAAGCGGAAGGGACGTACGAAAAGGCGATTTCTTTTGTTTTTGCAGACGGATTCAGAAGAAAATTAAATTTTTCGATTTGCATTCGTGTACGGAGAACTAATTCGTTCAGACAGTTGCAGCCGTAACCTGCGCCTGTCAAAAATTTTTTTTACTTTGGTTTAAATTCCTGGAGTAAATTCGCAAAGTGAACAGTCGCAGCCGTGCCCTGCTCCTGTTCTGAGACTTCACGACATTGGAACTCACGGAGAGTTCCAAATTCTGATTAAATAAGCGAACGGTCGCAGCCGTGCCCTGCTTCCATTCAGAAGCTTTTAATCACTGAACACACGGGGTGTTTAGAAATCATTCAACTGCATACAGTCGCAGCCGTGAACTGCTTCTGTATCGGGCAGCTGTTGAGTGAAAACTCGGAATTTTTACAACCCGGAAGCAAAAACAAAAACAAGAATTCGTATTTTCGTCTGGGAACCTCTCGTGTTGGCTAGTTAGCGAACACATGTAATTTACAACGATTGTAATTTACTAACACGAGAAACACGTCTAGGAGAAAATTCTAAGGAGAATTTTTTCCATCCAAATTGAACTCGAAAATCGAAAGTTTTCGAGGAAAATTCATTTTCTCGCTGAATTGGTCAGCGAGAATTTCGAGTAGAGTCGCGCTAAATAAATAGAGTTTTTTTTACGCATCTCAATCGCGACTGCGCTACAAACTGTAGGCAGTCGTAAAGAAATTCTCGAAGACGTGTTTCAGAGAGAATCTCACACTACACAGTAGGAGTAGTTGCTTCGCCAACCGAAAGGTCCGTCCCACAATTTTTTTCCGTGTTTTGGGATAGAGGGCAGGCCTGTACTCAATCAGGCGAAGATGGAGTATAAGCCAGAACCAACGGAAAGGGACGTCCAGCAGTGGCTGTCGGCGATCCCGGTCGAGGAGCTGGAGGAGACAATCCAGCAGCTCGGACTAAGAACAGACGGCGACTGCTTTGTGCAGCGTCACCGTCTGTATAATTGGCTGCAAGGTAATTACACTGCAGCCGATTTTCAGGCGTGTGACTCCTCAAACGAGGAGGAGTTACGCACAGTCCGTGAATCGTTGAGGAAGTCCTTCATCGAAGAGATGTGTATGGACAGGACATCCACCACAATTCAGGACGAGAACTATGAGAAGGGCCGACCTCACCCTCTCTCGATCTATCAGAACAGCATCGTTTGCCATTCTGAAGGCGACAAAGGACTGGGCAACGTAGAGCCAAGTCGCACACCGCCATCGAGGTCAGAAAATGAAAAGGACCAAGATAGCGGGACCGATGACGACAGTCAGTCGTCACAGGGTCAATCACTGAGGTTGGAATCTCTGTTACGAGATATCCAACAAACCGTTCGAGCAATCGAACGGAAATACGACAGCTTGTTGAACACAAGTGTCAACCAGGCGAGGGCATTGACGGCTCTCACGATGAGAGTCGATCAGCTGGCTCACGTAGTAGACCAGCAACGGCCACCGATGTCGAGCACAAGAATCGACGGCCGACAGATCGATACGCGAACGGAGCGGATAAATCCGTCGCAATCAACACCGCGCGTTGGATTCCAGGACACGTACACGATAGACGAGCCTGGAATCAACGAAACACTGAATGGTGCGAACACCATTCAGAACGCGCAACGGCGAATCCCGCCACGTGAAATCAGAACGTGGACTGATTTCACGAACGGAAGGACAAGAGAGCTTACTGGTCCTTCTACAATCGAATTAAATCGCACAGGCAGAGGTCACGAGGACCCCAGCCGAATAGTTAGCCGATGGAACGTCACGTTCTCGGCTAAACAAGGAGAAGACGTAGAGTCTTTCCTTAAGAGTTTCGAGGACAATGCCCGAGCGGCTAAACTTAACGAGAGCGACATGCTGGCGTCGCTCCCGTGCGTCCTCAAAGACGTGGCGAGCATGTGGTACAGGAACCACAGCCCCGATTGGCGAACATGGGCAGATTTCTGTCAAGCCACTCGGCGCAGATGGGGCTGCGCCCACGATAGGCAAGAGCGCCTAAGAGACGACATTAGGCGTCGTTATCAACAAATAGGGGAATCGAGCAGCCACTACATAACATGCATGGAGAGCATGTTAGGTGAGGTATCCTGAGGATGACTAGGGTCCAGGAAATCGAGAAGATTTACATGAATCTTCTCCCGGAAATTAAAAGAATTATCCGGATAGAGATCTGTAATACGCCAGACGATCTAGCGGATCAATGCGTAAATGCAGAATATATCCTGGACAGGGAAAAGGGCGATAGGACGCCAATTCCCCCATCCAAAGCGGTAATGCCAGAAAACGGCATACAAACCGCAGAGGGAGAAGACAGGGACGTCTTCTCAGGTAAAGGTAGCGGCAACGGCCGCTACACCGCCGGACACACAGGAGAAGCCCGATGCTCCGATAGCCGGGATAGGTCGGCAAGAGATGGCCGACCTATTAACGAAGCTTAGCGGAGAGCTAGTGAAAGCTTTCCGCGAAAGCAACAAACAAAGGCAGGGAGGGGAAACAAGGTGCTTCCTCCTCGGCGAACATAAACGGCCGTTCCGGAAGAGGCAACGCCAAGAAAAATAATGGCAGCGCGAAGGAAGACCAGAAAAATGGGCAAGCGAAAGAAACCTATTCGCTGCTTCGGATGCAACAAAGAAGGCGTAATCCGAGCGAAATGCCCTAATTGCTCGCCGGAAAAACGGGCAACAGGGGAAATAGAGCACTCAACTACTTCCCCAAACGCCAACGAAGCTAGTCAGGAAGCTTCGGGAACGACCTCCCAGGGCGTTAGCGGGACGGCACTACCGAACGCTCCTGCGGAGGAAAACCTGGAAACCAGATGGTGGTTACAGGTGGAAGTGGAAGGTTTCCACTTCCGCGCGCTGTACGACACAGGCGCATCGGTCACAGTGATGGGACCGATCGGCCTGCAGTTGATAACTGCATGCGGCCGAACACTTATGCCAAGCGAGCACGCAGGTGCTAAGCTCGCTGACGGTAGCACGAGCCCAATCGTGGGCTGTGCTTACCTTCCCTTCACAATAGGTGGCATAAGCAGGGATATCAAAGTTTCGATTATCCCTGCACTAGATGCGGATTGTTACTTGGGCACTAATTTCATGCGGGAATTCGGCTCAGTACACAATCCGCGATCGAACCAGCTGACGTTGGTGAACGACAACGTCAGCGTGGAGCTCCAACTGGCATCAGTTAAAGAGATTAACATGATCCAGATCGGTTGCAGTGGGCTTAGGCCATGTAACCGAGGAGCAACGAGCACAAGTCGAGGCACTTGTGCACGAAATGGTCGGCACAGAGCCGACCACACTTGGGTGCACCACGTGGGTGACCCATTCGATTGATGTGGGAGATGCTCGCCCCATCAAACAGCGATATTACCCATATTCACCGGTAATAGAGGCTGAAATGCACGCGCAGGTCCGTAAGTTACTGGACGCTGGCGTCATTGAACCATCCACGAGTCCGTGGTCGAGCCCGGTCGTGATGGTTAAGAAATCCGGTGGAGGATACCGGATGTGTATTGACTACCGACGAGTCCATACACTCAAGGTTTCGCCGGACGGCTACCCGGCGAAAACGCATGGACGCGGCTTTCCGCAAGGCCAAAGCGGCAAAGTTTTGCACGACGTTAGACGTCAGCAACGCGTACCATCAAGTACCCTCTGGACAAGGCGTCCAGAGAGATAACGGCTTTCTCTGTACCGGGAATGGGCCACTTCCAGTACAAGAGAATGCCATTTGCCTTGGAAGATGCAGGAGCATCTTTCCAGCGCCTAATCGACATGGTCGTAATTCCAGATTGCGAAGACTTTGCATTCGCATACCTGGATGACGTCGTCATAATGTCGAAAACGTTCGAGGAGCATCTCGAACACCTTCGTAAGATCTTAGGCCGTCTACGAGAGGCGGGCCTAACGATCAATCGGCAGAAAAGCCACTTCTTGCCAATGCGAAGTAAAATACCTGGGAGTAGTGCTGAAACCAAGACGGGTTCCGCCCTGACCCAGAGAAGATAAGGCCGGTACTAGAGTACCCGCCGCCTAAGAACGTAAAGCAGCTAAGGCGCTTCTTAGGCATGGCATCGTGGTACAGGAGGTTCCTGAACAACCTCGCCACGATCGCCGAACCACTTTACGCAACTAACGAAGAAGGAGCGTAAGTTTGAGTGGACTGAAGTACAACACTCTGCATTCGAGCGGATAAAGGCTCTCATAGCCTCCGCACCAGTCTTGCAAACGCCCTGATTTCAACAATGAGTTTGTTGTACAAACAGATGCAAGCGACTCGGAATCGGAGCAGTTCTACTTCAGTTTGAAGACGGCAAGGAGCGAGCACTGGAGTTTCGCCAGCCGCGTCCTCTCACCTGCCAAGAGGAAACTACAGCGTGACAGAAACGCGAATTGTCTCGCTGTAGTATGGGCGATAAAGAAGTTTCGCCCATACATCGAAGGCTACGCATTTCGCGTAGTCACGGACCACAGCTGTCTGCGTTGGCTGCGCACACTGAGTGGTCCGACAGGGCGATTAGCGCGGTGGGCCCTGGAGCTGCAAGGCCACCAATTCACGGTTGAGCACAGTAAAGGCGCGCTCAACAATGTCCCAGACGCCCTTTCTCGAATGTACGAGGAGGAGGGCGAGGAGACACCAGTGGCAGGTGTCTCGTGGACGGGAAATTCCCAGGATGAGTGGTACCTCAACAGCTTAAGAAGCCAAGAGGAACCACTCACCGATCCGAAGATGAAGTGGGTCGGGGGGAGACTGTTTTATTACAACCCCGACCAAACTTTATGCAAGGAATCCTGGGGGAGGACGACGAGGCTTGGAAGCTCGTCGTTCCTCTAGAAAAACAAGGGGATATCATAAAGAGTGTCATGATAGCCCCACCGCAGGACACTTGGGGCGAGAGAAGACTCTCGCACGGGTTGCCCGTCAATATTATTGGCCACGTATGGATGCGTGCATCGCCAATTACGTGCGGCAATGCCAGACTTGCCAGCGAGATAAAGGCTGAGCAAAGGCCGCCGACGGGACTCATGGGCCGCAGGGTCATCGAACGACCCTGGCAGTATGTTGCAGGCGACATTATGGGCCCGCTACCCAAGACGAGTAAGGGTACGAATACATCCTAGTTTTTCAGGATTTATTCACACGGTGGGTGGAAGTGATTCCGCTCCACCGCGCCACAGGCGAAGCCATACTGGCGGAGTTTACAGAACGCATCTGTCTCCGGTTTGGAACACCCGAAGTCTTCCTCTATGACAACGGGACAGAGTTCAAAAACCGAACGATCGACGGTTTTTTGACAAAAGGGGATACGTCATGAAACGACGCCCCGTACCATCCGCAGGCTAACC